>JAPMOR010014342.1:148844-248013 GCA_026543865.1 Argiope aurantia
AAAAAAAATGTATTCAACCCCTCTACGTCAAAAACAGACCGAATTATAGAAATCGGCCGAATACTATTATTTTAGACGAAAGGAAACAATCAAGGGATGATAGTTTTACTGATAAAGGAAGATTCCAGAAACAAAAAGAATCTTAAGTATATCTACATTAATACGTGAGCTATGCCTATATTTCTGGAACATTCGCTGCTCTATCATGTGATCCATAAAAAAACAGAGGGACAAAGCTGGAAGTTGACAGTTGTGTTTAGCTGAAACTGTTTAGAGTAGCAGACGAATTTAGAGGAGTGAAATAAGTGCTTAAGTGAAGTCTCTCTCCTACGAGTTTTCTCTAAGCCTTTTTTGTTGTTACGGCTGTATGTTGTTATTTATCACAAGTGCTATTCTTGCGTACATTTTTGCTGCATTTTGTTGTCAATATGTTCCAATTTTCGTGTTGACTTTAACATCGTTATTTGTTTAACCCTATTCACCATATACCTACAGTAAAGAACTCTGATCAATTATTTTTTCAATAATTTGAAAAAGACATCAAAAATGCATACTTTTTGCAATTTACGCTCATGTATCCGATATTCTGAAAATAGAAATATGGACACTCGTAGTGTTCACTGCTTTGCCCAAGATCTGCAACATTTATATCTTGGATGTGGTGGGAGAACACATTGTAAGAAAAGTTAAAACAGTTGTGAATATTTGATGCCTTTAATTAAAAATCGCTGTTAATTTGCTATTCATATCATCGTGATCTCAATATCATCAATGAAACTGGAGGAGTGATCGTCTCGCAATTTTGGCGCATACTCGTTTATCTCTTAACTGGAGAGGGGAAACTCCTTTAGGACTTAACTGGGGAGGTGCGGTCTTCGAGACAACATTTTCTTTACACTCAAATTAAATTTTCTAATAAAAGTATTAGTATGAAAATCTGTCAATATATTCTGCAGATATTTTTCTTGATATATAAATATGTTTTAGAAATGTTTAAAAAATATACTATCATTGAAAAAAGTAACTGCATTGGAACATACATTTTCTTTTCAAATTACATGCTACAGTAAATAATATTCTTGGAAAAAAACATATTACTTATTATTCATTAAATCATAATAATTTTTCCACTATACAAAGGTATATAGAAAACAATATAAGAAAAAATTCAACAATCATATGAAAAATTAAAAAAATTGACAATAGGTAAATTTGACCCCCTTTTTTATTGGCATAATCGGTTTTTGAGGGCATTTTAAATATACAGATTAAGTACAAGTATAAAAATCCTATAAATTCTGTAGATATTTCTCCTGTTTATTAATATAATTTAGCAATTTTTCAAGATACATCATCACAAGAAAAATTAATTATATTTGAACATACACACCAGAAACAACCGAATGAGAACTTACATCGAAACATTTTTCTGTACAATTATCCTTATCACTAAAATCACTTTTTACTTCATTTAAAAATCTCTTGAGTTCTGCTTTATAACGACGATCAGTAGGTTGGATGATGTTTCGAACGCCAAGTTTTCAAGCCATCTGCTAAGCTTTATATAAAACCAGAACGCTAAAAGGGAGGTGCAGTCTCACAGACGTCGCGCTAAGAAATAGCTGAACTATTTTTAAAAGTATCCGCTGAAACCCGCTGAAAAAGTGCACGTGTAATGAAGGTCACGAAACAGGAAGCTACTGGGTCGATCCATTCGATTTAGTTAAAAATAGAATAAGAGTGACCGAAAGTCCATCTTTAGCGGTCTGACAAACTGCTCCTCCCCAGTTAAGGGTTATAAATGATTTTATGTATATTATTAACCGCATGCCTTTAATGAACAATAATGACGAAACAGCCTGTTTGAGTGCGATCTTAAGCAATTTTTTTGGCGATTAATCGCTGGTATATGTTTAAAATACAAAGCAACAGAAAATCGAAAGTAGTATATTTTGTATGCTTTTTTCCGACCAACTGGAACCAAAATTTGACACATCAATACAATTGAAGTTACAATGTGGTATTTTAAATTCCATGCATTTGCGTCATTGCGTTTATTGAATTGTCCCTTCTACTTTTTTTGATTACAGCCAGTCTCTCCGTTACCACAGGAATTAGCCGTGTAAACAGGGATTATTGTGACTGGCTGTTACGCTCACTAACTATCCGTCTATTATATAAGTAAACAACGGCTAACAAAAATTCAAAGAGTTTTCAAATTTTTGTTAAAAGGCTAGAAATTTTTTCACTCATTTAAAAAAAAATATTTTTAAGTTTTCAGAGTATTGTAATATTGCATTAAAATTATTGATATCCATAATGAGTCTTCCTCTAATTTCATCGAGTTTGACACATTCTGCTAAGTAGTGCTGAATCGTGCCTACTTCTCAAAGTGTGTTGACTTGCATCCTTCCGAATCTGCACACGTATTCAGGAAATCTTCTATGTTCTGATATAGTTTGCACTATCACTGAGGAAAATATTCTTTTTATAATTTTTGGTGACTCTAGGGGGGGCACGCCGAAAAGAGGATGAGATGCTTCCGGTATGGTGGTTGGATCTCGCCACCCTGGAGGGTGCACAAAAAGGGGATGCTCCTCCCATGGATGACGAGGCGTACTTCCTTCGGGAAGGATTGTACCTGGGCCGGTGATGGCTCTTAGGACTCAACCATAGTTCCCGCCAGTGCTGCTGTTGCGGGGGTCTGGTCATTCAGTTTTTTTTTATCCGTGTGCCGTCAGGAGGTCGGAGAGTCAGTGATATGACTTTTATAACTTTTGGTTCCGGTATGAATTCATATGTTATGCGTCCTTTGTACGACATTATCTATCTATCCTGTATAATCATCTCTTTTCTAATTTCCTTCTTTAACATTTGGAATAATATTAGGTTCGTTGGTTGATGGAGTTTATTGGCGCAAGAACCATTTTTGATTAATCTGCGCCAAACATACATGAATAATATTGTGACTACAATATCTATTTGGTCTTTCTGTGCAGCCCTTTTCGTATATTCATCTGCTCTCTTATTTCCATCTATTCCGATGTGAGCCTTAATCCAATTTAATCTAATATATTTGGTCTCTTGCTGGTGAAAGTACAGACAAACAGACGGACAATCTCTTCTTTTACAGAAAAATTGATGATTTGGTCGCAAATTTCATACTAGTTATCCATTTTTTGGATGTTAAATCTATACGCAAAATTTTAACCATGTAGCTCTCTTTAATTTGTAATTATCGTGGAATTTTTATGGAATTAATCAGCAAATTATTATGAAATTATTTGTCAATTATTCAGATTGACAAATTACTTCTGGATGAATTTCGTTGGCAAACTGCTTGAAATCTAAAGATTCGCAATGAAGACCATATACGAAATTTCATCAAGCCATCTATCTCAAAGCGTTTTTGAATGATCATGCGCACGAACAGATAGATGCGTGTGGTTCCAAAAACATATTTACTGTTCAAGGGCAGATTTCAAAAGTGGAAATTCGTCAAAATCTTGTGTTCGAATTGTTAGACAATTATAGCAAATTTTTTTTTCTTTGTTTATTACGTGTGTGAGAAAGAAAAAAAAAACAATGTGAGTAACAGTACAAATTTAAAAATGGCTTGTATTTCTTTTATCTTTGCAATCTTTTTTTAGAAATTTATTATTTCCATTGTTTTTGATTTTTTTTCTTGGGAAATTGGTGCAACTTCTCTCTCTTTCTCTTTTTTATGATATCTACCTGCACCATCTCAAAGTTGAAGTTCACAAAATATGGTTGCTTCCGATAACGCTTTTAGATAATTACTGGCATATAAAAAACGGTTAGGCCTTACGATTTTCACCTTTCATTGAAAAATTCTATCATCAGTGTTCGTGGATTCCGCTTAGAAGTATGTAATTTTTCGCTTTGTTACGTTACTATTTAATGCTAAGCTATGTCAAATATTTATCGCTTTATATATTCTTGGATTCTTTTAAATTAATAATAAACAGTTGCTAAAATATTTATGAGAATATATCGAGTAAAATAAAGCGTTATTAATAATCCATCCACTTTTAGAGAGCATCTTGTCCACTCAGATTATTGACGGTATAGGCTGTTAAATATCTGTGTGTATATATATAAAATGCTAACGTACGTGGTACAGAAATCACTTTTTTTACTTACTAGCCGCCGTTGGTGATCAGCCGGTTCGCCAATCTTAATTCTAGTTAAAATTTTAATAATTAAATATTTTATGCAATTCCTACTTTAATAGCTTCTTCATCAAAATATTTTTAAACTTCAAATTTTGATTGTTATATAATTCACTCATAACATTATAAAGGCCTTCAGTCATAACGTAATATGTATCTCTCTCATTTTCTGTTAGCTCTCGTAGATTTATGCTTTAAACTAAAGTGGAAATGATTAAACTGCAATAAATTTTTTTTCACTGAAACGAAGCATTTTTTTATAATATAATTACTGAAAACAGAGTCACGAAGCGTTTAAACTTTATGGGTACTAAAGAATATCTTTCTTAATTTATGCAATATCTTATAAATTTGTCAACAAAATTTTCTCAGATTCATCATGAGCAGATCGATTAATAAACAATGTTTAATTTTAAATGCATCAAACACTAAGAAAATAAAACGAATCGTTTAAAATAATCGGTTGAAAAGGTTTAAAAAAACTACTTAAAAAACGATGTACTTAACACACACACAAAATACACAAAAAATATATAACTAACATAAATACATTTTAATTACAAAAGCACACAACAAACCTAAAAATAATTTAAGTCAATTCCTCATCCGTTGATAATAGCTGTCGGCAATCAGAACACAATGCGCATGCGTGAATTTTCAACGCCAGTTACGGTCACGCAAATGCGCGAATTTTTCTACGCCAGTTTGGGTAACGCTATGCGGATGAGAAATTTTTAATTTCCTTTATTCTGCTTTATTTTAATTCAAAAGTATTTCAGAATGAATCCGAAAGATCGATTAATTAACAATGCTTAATTTTAAATGCATAAAACATTAAGAAAATAAACAGAATCGTTTGAAATAATCGGCCAAAAAACGTTAACCCTAGCCTCATTAGTGTGGGGGAAAAAAACTGAAGCCTTACTTATTTGGCGGTGGGGAAAATGGAAGATTTTTTTGTCGGGAAAGTTAGTTTTTAATTAATAATTAAAATTCTAATTAAAAAATTTAAAAAAAGGGACCCCAGGTGCACATTCCCGACCTCTAAGGCATACATGTATCAAATTTGGTAGCTGTAGGTCAAATGATCTGGTCTGCAGAGCGCCAACACACACACACACATTAAGATTTATATAATTATAGATTGCGGAATGGCAGCAATGAAATGTACACGTATCGATATACGAAATTTCAGCAGACTGCTTTATTCCGCGTTTTTCCAGCTGCACTTAATTCAGCACTTTCTAATTAAATAAAATTATTATATTATAAATGCTGTTCACCGTGTCAAGCAATTGATTCAGTCAGAAGATTTTTTTTAAAAATAATTAGGATATAAACTTTAATAATCGAGAGAGAAAATAGGCTTAACCATCACTATGGTTACTCGATGTGACTTACCTTGAAATGATGACTTCCAAAACTATTAATTTCCCAAAAAGGTTTTAGAATTATCTAAAAATTCAAAAATTACCTTTTTAATATTGATTTTATTTCTATATTCATTTTCTTTACTTTTAATAAATTCTTCAAGTTTGATTTACAATGTTATGATGCTTTTAATGTTAGGTTTGGTTTGAAAAATGCTTTTTAAGAGTAATGCACACTTCAGTTGCTTTTTTAATGTTATGAAACTCAAATTCATCCACCAAAATATTCAATCGCGTGCTTTTGCTAATGTTAAAATTATAAAAAATTACTTTTTTTCCTTATTAATTCAGAAATAGGATTTTCACCTCCACTTATATTTCATAGTATATACGCTTTTAATTTGTGCCCATGATAAATTGTTGCAGAATGATTCAGTTAAAGTTCTATTTTTAAGTTCTATTATAAACTGAAATTTTAAAAATTGCATGCCATATTAATTGTATAATAATCTAAAAAAGTCAACAATCTTGGTGAGGAAGCTGGTCACCAAAGGCGGCTAGTTAATTCAAAATGCATATTTTTAAAGAAATTTAGTTGGGTTATTTTATAAAACCAAGAGACATGAATTTAACTGAATAAATCAAAACAGATTATAACTAGGGTGTGCCAATTTTCGATTTATCGAAAAAAAATCGACTATTCGATGGTAGATTTGAAAAATATCGATCTATTGAAATTATGATCATGAATAATTCACGATAAATTGCGATACAATAAATTTATTTTCGCAATTAATTTGCATTTCGATTTTGTTTTGGTTATCAGTTAGTGTTTTTTTTTTTACTCTTCATTCTTATTGTTTTTCATACAGAATTTTTGTTAATGCATGCGTAGGAAGGGACCGATTTATGTTTGCCACAATTTCATAAGATAGATTCAGGCATTCCATGCTTGGCTATAGATTTCTGTTTTGGCGTCAATGAATTTTTCTTTCCCAATGCGTACCATATTAAAATGATAAAAATTTACACAAAGAAACATGGTAAAAAAAATAAAGGTCAACATATTTAATTTGGAAAATTGTAGAAAAAAAATGGCAAATAAAATGAAAAAAAAAAAAAAAAACTCACATCAGAAAGAACAAAGAGAAAAAAATGTCGGAATTGATCTACGATAAATGATCAATTTTTTCACGGGAAAAAACCCGCCAAATGCTACAAACGCATGCTCACTAAGAAAAAAAAAAAAAAAAAAAAAAAAAAAAAAAAACCCACCGCCGCACTGTTGTTTAGTCGGCATAAGTACTTGCCATGGACCGAATAGCAATTTTCAGCCTTTCTATGCATGCGCTGCCTACTAGCCGTCTTATAACTGGCGTGCAAACCCGGCATAAATAATGGTAAGTTACTAAAAAAAGTTACAGTTGTTTATCTCTTACGCCATTGGCCTATTTTCGCGGATGTATCATCAATCTAAATGCATTGTTGACGTGCTGGAGACAACAATTAGAAATTTACTTGTCAATTCACTGTCATATTGTCCAGATTTCAGATAACCTTTTAATCTCTAGAGAAATGCCTGTATTTGTCATGCCAGTTCACTTAACTAAACTAAAACCAACTATTTTTATTTTCAGCAGCAGCACAGTTTGAAAATGATAACATTTGAACTGTGACCTTTTCTTTATCGACTGTCTGAGTTAGATAAAATCCATTTCCGGTGGATTTGTAAGCAAAATTTTTCTTTTATATTTTTCGTATGCGTTACGATGAAATGATGCCATTTTAAGAATTCTTATTTTTCGGTTTAAAATTACATATTAAACGATTAAGAACTCGAATTTTCAGCATATTTATATAATATTATTACGAATTGTTTATTCTATGCTTTGCTGTTTATTTCACTTCGTGGAATATTTTCTGTTATTTATTTGTTAGCTTTGAAAATTATTCCATGTGATACTAAGTTGTATTATTTTCTTCTCATTTCAGTATGAAGCTTCTTGTAGTGTTCTCGGTGGTTCTAGTAGCTGTGTCGGCTAGATCCCCTATTTTTAAGCCGATCCACCCTCTTTCGCAGAAAATGATAGATTTTATAAATTACATGAACACTACTTGGAAGGTAAGTGATACATTTCAAAACATTTGTTCGGTTTTTTAATATTGGTTGATGTATATGGCACCAGAACTTTCATCAAATAAATCAAAATGTAATCGCGCCATTCTAATTTTATTATGTGGTTTTAATGATCTAGGATCTACATCTAAAATCTATTTCTAGCTTTCAATGAATCGGAGCTATTATAAAACACAGAATAACATTTACTGACGAACACGAACACAAAGATACATCGTTCTATGTTACATCTCTAATTAGACATTCTGAATCGCCAAGTATAAAAAAAGAAACGTATCAAAGTTCTACACAAACTGCACATGCGCCGGTTTTCCTGATGACTACAGCTGGAATAGGGAAAAGGCGTCTCTAAGACGGAACAAATATTATTTTCTGAATCTTTATCAGAACGTTGAAGTACAGTTTTTAACGCTGGAGTAGAAAATTATTCATGTAAAATTGAAATATTATAGAAAAGCAAACTATCGTTCAATAACTTTTGTACTTTCTCTCATACGAATCATATAACAATAAAGTTAAGTAATCATCAAAATTAGAATTCGAGATAAACCTGTAGATTTTACATCTTTCTGAATCCGAAAAACATTTTGTTTTTGTGATTATGTCTATCTGTTGGTGAATACGAAAATTTAGGTACACTTTCAGTTAGATGCATGGCATTTTGTATACGGGAAATGAAATTTTGTATTTGTATTGGTTTGTAAGTTTTGGACAGACCACTCCCGCTGGTTTCTATTCACACATACTTTACCAATTTGTTGAAATAATAATTATTTATAAGGCGTCCACTCAAATCATAGCTCATCAGCTAATTTTTCCACCAAGAGAAATAATCATTTCTAATTAGAAACCAAAGGGAGTCGTTTCCCCTAAATTTTCTCGCATTCTCTCCATTAAAGTTCTTACCACCCTTCCTGTACATAAAATTAAGGAGTTTGGATAAGGTTGCAAATACTTGGTGAACAGTAGTTATGAAATATAAGGGCGCGAATTTAGTATTTTTAATTATTCGAGAATATACATTTTAAATGCCTTTTGTACATTCTTATCGGTAACAAATTTTGGCACAAAACTACAGTTATAATCAAAACATACCAAATTTCATTGATTTGCGTTTTTGCTTTTATGAGTTATCGCATTTATGCGCATGCGCTCGCCGATAGGTAAGTCAACCGTTCAACGAATCTGCTTCAAAATTTGATAATTAAGTATATTTGGATTCTTAACCGGTGTATCAAACCATACTCTTTGCTTTTGGGTCATACATACATATACAATTATGACATATTTGCTCTCGAACACCTGGACAGACAGATTTCCTGCAAATGCATTTCTTTCAAAATTCCATAGAAATCTACAAATTTGATCGTTGTTACATATATCAAATTTCAACCGTCTTTCAAAGTGTGTCTGAACTATCGCTTTCAGAGACAGATAGACATAGGACAGACAAAAATATGGGGTTCTTTTGGACTCATGGAAATTTGAAACATGAAGATTCATCAAAATGTCGTATTCGAAGTTATTGAAAATTATAATACTTCATCTATACTTCAAATACGAGAAATTAAAAATACTGTAAATGGTTTTAAGAATTATATGTTGTTTGAGAAAGTGATGAAAAGACTACATAATATACATGCATAGAAATGAATGGAAATAATTTACTAATATATTGTGCAATGTTACATATGATCATTCATACAACGTGAGATGCGATAAATACTTTGTGGGCAATATCTATGAATGGAAGAAAGATAGAGCGATGGCCTAAATGGTGATAAATCGTGAAATGGGCGACTCCTCGAAAAATTCGGTATCGGCAGGTTTAAAATGTTAGTTTCGTCATTATAATATCAATTTTTACTTTCTGGTATACATAATATATAGAAAGTACAGCAATTGTCAAAAAATTTGAACTCGAGATTTTGACGAATCTTTACATTTTAGAATTTTCTCAATTTGAAAACCATATGTTTGGAAACCATCCGTCTGTCTGTATATGAAAAAGATAACTCAGAAATTCTTTAAGCAAGACGGTTGAAATTTGGTCCACGATCTTTACACAAAATTTGCTGATTTCTATCACATTTTGAGTAAAATCTGTTCTGAGGAAGTCATCTGTCCGGATGCCCGAATAAAATTTAACGAAATAAATAAAAAACGAAGTAAGCTAGATAGATACAATTCGATACATTGATTCAACATCTATAGAGTAGACACCTATGAGCCATATCCAACTATGGATTGACTGTCTATCGATCAGTAATTTTAGAAACAAGTTAAGGCGATCATTCAAAAACGCAATGACTTAAATATATCGAATTTTGTATGAGATTTGTGGCTGCAAGTGCAGTTTTCGGTCGAATTTTTGTTCCAATCGGTTGAGAAAAACGTGTCTATAACATAAATTTGATTTTCGGATACTATTAACCACATGCAAGGGATTAATCGCCAAATATTTCGCCAAGGAATGACAGGATAGATTTAATAAAGACGATAAATTCATGTCAAAAGTTAATATTTCGGAACTACTGTACGCTAATACCACGTAAGGCCTTCTGAGGCATGACAAGTTATTAGACAGCATACGAGAAAGTTTTGGGAAGACCACTCCTGCTTGGTTTTATCACAGCTGCTTGGTTTTTTTCCCGCTTGGTTATTTTCTAATTGGAACCATTAAAATATTTCCAAATATGGAGTCAACGATAGTGTTTTTAACCTCGAGTTAATTGATGAATGAAATGCACTCATGTCCAAAATTAAGGTCACAAAAATGTTTTTCAAAGTAATTCTAAATGGCTACCAGTAAAATTTAAACAAATAATATTTTGTATATTGTGAAGGACCGATAACACGATATTAACCTTTGTTGTGTGAAAAAATGTTGTTTAGCATCAATTTTTGAGGAACTACTGAAATTTGACCGTTTAGGCATCTGGGATTTTTGCCTGTGATTTTGTCAATATTTCATTAAAAAAAAATTTAACCTGTTTCCAGTGAGAATGAGTTCTCATAATCGTTTTAACGATTCCTTGAGGTGGAGAGCCGTTGACAGACTTGAAGCTGGACAGTCTCAAGCGGAAGTGGCTCGATGGTTACAAGTGGCGCCGAAAGTGGTATCCAGGTTGTGGAATCAATTCCAAACAAGTGGTACTGTGACCAGGAAAGCCGGCCGAGGCTGTCACTGAGCAACGACGCCTGCACAGGATCGCTATTTGGCATTAAGCGCTCGACGGCATAGGCTGACAACGGCTCCTCAACTTGCTCATGACCTTGTTGCTACGTCTGGAATAAGAATTTCCAGACAAACGGTATACAGACATCTAGCAGAGAAGGCCCTTTATGCCCGGCGACCAGTTGAGTGCGTCCCTTTGACTGCATCCAGCAGAAAAGCCCGGTTGTTGTGGTGCTGAACACATCAATCTTGGGCACAGTAAGAATGGGGGCATATTCTTTTCAGTGATGAGTCGATATTTACCATACAGAGTGACACTCATCATCTGGAGAGAGAGAGGAACTCGCTATCATCCCTCCTACGTAAAAGAAATCGACAGATTTGGTGGCAGAGGAATCCTTGTCTGGAATGACATAATGTTGGGCAGTTGTACACCACTGCACGTCTTCGATGCGGGTACTGTCAATGCGCATTGTTATAGGGACGAAATCCTTGAAGACTATGTGAGGTTGTTCCGGGGTGCTTTTGGCCCAGACTTCATGTTTTGGAACGATAACGTGAGTCCACTCAGAGCCCAGATCGTTGATGATTTTCTTGAGGAAGAGGATATTCGGGGTATGGACTGGTCCTCGAGATTTCCGGATATGAATCCTATTGAACATGTTTGGGATGGTCTCGGAAGAACCATTGCACAGCGTAACCCCCCTCCTAATACCTTCCAAGAGTTAAAAGCCCCGCTTTTGGAAGAATGGGCTTTGTTGCCCCAAGCATTTATTGACACCCTCATAAACAGTATGAAAGCTCGTTGTGAAGCCTGTATAGCAGTGCACGGTGGTCACACTTCATTTTACACAGGCTTTCCCCGAGATAAATGCTTTATCTCCGATTCATAATGTAACACTTTTTGATATACCCTGTTTCTTAATTCCCAATTAAAATCTTTTCCATGTTGTTATATGTCTGTGTTCTTTCTTCCATTGTAGTGTACCTCTGTGCTAAATTTCGTGGCAACACAGTGAATAGTTTTTCATTTTTCGCAGATTTTATGTTTGTGACCTTAATTTTGGACATGAGTATATTTAGGAAGTCCGGTTTGCGGCTTAAAATATTCCCAAACATTCTGCAGATGTTGAATTCAGTGTCCGTCTTAATGGGGTATTCTTATTTCTATTCATTACAGGCAGGCAGGAATTTCGATGAAGGAGTGAGCTTGAAATACATCAAAGGCCTTCTTGGCGCTTTTGAGGACACAAACAAATACAGATTGCCATATATATGGCACGAAGTTCCTACGGATCTTCCCGAATCTTTCGATGCCCGAGAGCGTTGGCCACATTGCCACACAATCAACGAAATTAGAGATCAGGGCGCCTGTGGATCCTGCTGGGTAACTATGCTATTCTATTCTTCTATAATTCTTGCTTAGTAGCTGAAGTGTAATAAGATAGCTATAAATTAATGTAATAAACTAGCTGTATATAAATGAATGTAATAACTAGCTGTCTTTGACTACCAGCTTGCTGACTTTTGACCAAATTATTGAATTTTTAAACTGTTAAACTATTAATATGGAATTCAATTTTTAAGTTTCATTTGTTATTTGATAAGAATGAAAAACATAAATTTAATTCAATCAGTTAAAAAAAATCTCTGCGCGGAATAAACTAAAAAGCATTCATTTTAAAAAATAATAGTGGAAGTTAGTATCCAAATAAAACAATTATTTTACTTTAGTTTTAACATTAGTGAAAGCCCGAGATTGTATGTTTTGATTGAATTCCATTATAATATTACAACTTTTTTTATTAAATTAAGTTAAGAAATTTTCTTAAAAATTATATGGAAATATAATTTATATCACTAAAACAATAATTTTGCGAGTTTTAAGATAATGTAAAGATCTTTTATTTGAGATATTTATTTTGAAAGATATGGCCATCAATCTCCACAGTAAGCCATTTGGGCGATAGTTAAGCCTATTTTCACTCTCGACTAAACTATCTGATGCCAATTTCTTGATTTCTTTTACATTTCTTTTTCTCTGAATAAATGGAGTGTTTGATGACCTCTCTTTAGAACATTTCTAATAATATTTTGAAACTCCATTAAATAGTGGAGTGTTGAATTAAGTACAGGTTTAAAAATGTTCTATGTTCCATGAAAATTCTCATAGCTATTTGTTTATATTTGACTGTTGCCATTCGACAATAAGTAATAAGAGAGATTTCTGTAATGCGAGTATTTCTACATACATCAAAGTAAATTTGTCATTTATAATTTGTAGTCAAAATTGATATTTCTAATCGTTAAACAATCAAACGATTGAAATCATCTTTGCTTCTTTTCTTTTCGCATTTTTGATGTTTTCCGACTATAACATCGCAAAAAATGGAACAATACTTTTAATTTAAGAAATTCTAAAAATATCTATTCATTGATGTGATTTTAATTGATGAAATGCTGCTTTGCAATTTTTAAAGCACTTATTTTTTAATAGCAGCTATTATAATATGCACGCGAATTACATTTAATATAGTGCTCACAAAAAATAAGGGTCATTTTAAAATGATTATAAACTAACGTAAAAGGAATATTTGATTTTTTTTGTTAAACAAGAATCTGAAAAAAGCAAAAAATAATCCAAAATAAAATTATTCTTTTATGCGAATTCAATTATCGTGATTGAATAGAAGTAATTTACGGCAACTTTGAATAGATGCATATCAGATAATGCAAAAATGCATGTACCGAACAGTGTACTTGTACTTGTGCCAACAGAAAAGAATTAAATGATGTACTCTTTTTGTTCTCCATGTTAACAATAATACCAGTGTACAGTTAATGTAATGTTGATAATGAATAGACACAAAAACTAACCACTTTTCAGAAAACTTCAAATAAAATATCTCTATTTCCAATTCTATTTCATTTTACACGAGTCAGTGATCAACATCAGATATCGGAAAGTAGGAGAGATATTACGAATCTAATAAATAAAAATGAGATGCATTTTATTTTGTGGTTTTTTCCTCTTGGAAAGTATTTGTTTTGGTATATCATATTGGCAATAGTTATGACTATTACTTGCTATTTCATTGAAACTGAATCAATGAAATCAATTCGTCAGTTCCTTTCCACCGACAAAAATGAAGTGCTTTACTGGATTACAATGTTAAATGATAATTCTATTTATTATGTTAAGAACAGTTTTATGGGATAAAATCAATATGAACAGTTAACAAATAATTGCTTATTTTTTTCATATTTTCCTTAAAATATAATTTAGTTCTTATATCAGAATTTTTTAAATTTTATTTTTCATTTGCTGTGGAACATCGTATAAATTATTTTTAATTACACTGGGATCCTTCGTTTTTGTTGTTAAACTGCAGTAACATTTTTTAGTTTTTGTGTTATGCTCTTTGAATTTTGTGTTAATAGATTTTTTGTTATCTTTCCGAAATAAATTAATACTAATGCATCCTAATATATAGGAAACAAAAATTTATATTTAATAGATCTCAGTGCGGTATAAGCTAAAGGACGAAATGATTTTTTTTATTATCTTAACTGTTTACATACGGAATCGATAATGGAATTTGGCATAGTAAAAATGACAAATTGGAATTAAAAGCCTGATTACCTAATCAATTACCTTTTAATGGCATAATTAATAAGGTTCATTTACATATTAAACAGAATAAGTGTATGGCTATTAAAATAACACGCCTTAACATGATTTTAATTTCTGTCACAATTTACTACTTAAAAATTCTATAGCGAGGGAATTGTTAATATTAAATTATGCATAAGATACTTACTTTTAACTAAACATAACCAAAATTCCCAGTCATCGAAACAATCGTGAAAAGCGGCTAGTTTAGAATAATATAAGCATCATACCATAGACAAATAAATATGAATTCGTTTGTAATGCATATGCATGAAATCAAGTTTTACATTGAGACATACAGATTTTATAACACTTCATAAAGAGCTTTTGGATTATTTTTTTGTGTTATTTAGTAAATGTTCATTATATATACTACTAACAGTACCTGCGCAGTGCTGCCCATGGCATAGCATCCAAGAAGAAAAATTAGCTTTAAAGTTAAGTCTAGTCTCCACTCGATATGACGTGAGCATATCACGCAACATCAAACATAGAAATATATTTAGAAATCTTCAAAAATAACTTCAAAACAATTTTTAAAGCGCACATTCAGAAATATTTAGACTGTTAAAAAAGTAAAAATATGATATCTTCATAGACAAAAGAATTCATTAAATAGAAAAGCTGTTTTAAAAATTTTAAATATACGAAAAAAGTCATCGTACCCATTATTCTACATTTCTTTATGCACAGATATTGCTGTTTTGCGCATGAGCGAATCGTAGTAGGAAAATAATTAAAATCGCAATTATAAAACTCCGTTTTTTATTTTGATATGACTTCAATATACTAAAATCTTCCCCAATAAATGCCCTACAAAAACGACACAAATAGCTCCAATATCAGTTAAGCATTTCTCGAGTTTTTCTCTTTCAAACATACAGACGCTTTCAGGAGACTTCGATTTATAATGTATAGATTATATTTATCAGTTGGATGCGATGTCACATTCTTTTAACTTGTCTTTTAATCTATACAAATGCATCAACAGTACGGCAAGTACAAAGAAATTTATGGGTAAGAAGGAATAAAATTTAGCAAAAAGAATCATGTTCAATTAATTATCATAAATATAAATGTTAACTTAAAAAGTTAAAAAAAAAAAAAAAATCGGAGCTGTAATAGTGAATGGCAACCGTATAGCATATTTTTTTGCTTCTTTTGGTTTTTTATTATTTTAATAATGAAGTGATGAGTTTTTTTTAAGGAAAAAAATAATCTATTTGTTGCAGGCCTTTGGAGCAGTCGAGGCTATGTCCGACAGACACTGCATTCACAGCAATGGAAAAGTGAATGTTGAACTCTCTGCTGAAGACTTGGTGGACTGTTGTAAGACTTGTGGATTGGGGTATGTGTATGAATTTACTGTGTTTTTGACAGATTTATTCGTTTCAGTGCCAATATTAATATGAATTCACTGTGTTTTTGACGAAGATATTCATTTGAATGCCAGTGCAGTATGAATTCACTAGATTTTTGACAGATATTTGTTGAGTGTTCGAAAATCTCGGAAATTTTTCTAAGTATTAGTTTTATTCTGGCTACAGATCCACTTACAATAAGGTTCAACAACGATTCTGAAATGTTTTGGCTAATTTTGAAGTTGCAATTAATTATTTTAGTCAAAGGAATTCAGCTCAGCACAACTTCGGAGTTAAATAATTAATTAAATATCACTAATAAAAGTATATTCATCATGAACATTAAAGATGATTCGCGAAAATGACTTTAATGCATATTTTGGAGACTGGATAGAATTTTGTTGGAAATGCATAACGACTGAAAAATATTACTTTGAAGTTGATGCAATGAACATTGGCAACAATATAGCATATTTTTTTTATTGTTGTCACTAGTCTGTTTACTTTGTTTACTTGCAAGATATATGTCCTGGTTAGGTGGTCAGTCTAACCGGAGCTCCCAGTGTTTAGTTCCCAAGCACGCTTTGTCCTCAGTTTATTGACCCAATGACTGAGTCGACCTTGCCCAGCCCGAGGATTGAACCTCGGACCTGTGCGTTGGGAGCGCGAAAAACTATATCTTTATGGTGTATATGTGCCAAATTTTTCAGCTATAGCTCAAACATCAGAACTATTCGATAGTCTGTAGAGAGCTAGCCCTATAATAAAATACCATAAGTAAAGATAAAGAATACTTTTTGATTACAAATGTATTTTACTACTTCAGCCATTAACCTAATGCTCTGGAAAGGAGGTGCTAGCTCAGGTGTCGCCCTCGTTATCCGACTTCTGCTCTAAATTACGAGATCCATCCCCCAAATAGCACTAAACTAAGTTCCGGCAATCATGGCAGCTGCTTCATTATTATTTTTTTTTGCTTTCAGTTGTGAAGGCGGACACCACGAGGCTGCGTGGGCATATTGGGTAGACAAAGGCATCGTCACCGGAGGTCTGTACAACTCCCACGTGGGATGCAAGCCTTACTCCATTGCTTCTTGTGAGCACAACGCCACTGGAAAGCTACCTCCGTGTGGGGACATTGTTGACACCCCACAGTGCACCCACACTTGCGAGAAAGGATACAGCGTCAGCTACCGAGCTGATAAGCATTATGGTAAGGTCTTTGGATAAGGCCCAGATAAATACATTCTGTAAGAAATAGTGATTAATCAATTCAGAAATCGGCACTGCAGGGGAAAATATACAAGAGATAACAATTTAACTTCTATCTACCCGGATTTCTCAATTTTAGTATTAGGTTTTACAGATTTCTGTAGTTTAACAGCATAAATATTTTTGTGGCAGTAATTTAATTTGTGTGGTTATGGAATGGAATCAAAAGAAATTTTATTTCTAACTGCATGCCGTCACTTAAATGTTAATGCGGAATCATCAACAAATGTCACGAACGAAAATAAATAAATATTTTAAAAAAAACTGAATAAATTTTTTTTAAATAATTTTAGTGGTTTCTGCAGCTGTAATAAATGAGTCACACTGGTAGAAGTATCTCTTGCTTGGATCTCAACTTGTTTGCCCAGTTTTTATTTTCTCGTACACGAAGTACACAAAGAAAATGCATTGTAATCACCATCATATAAAAAAAAAAGGCTCGCGATTTTGTCGAATCTTTATGTTACAGCAGAGTACCCTCGAATCTGAAAAGATTTCACATTTTTGTGTCCAATAAAACATTTTTAAAGATAATTCAACCAAACTCTGCAAGATAAACCGCTGAACTTAAAACAACCAAATATGTTGATTTCACGGGCAAAATTACGGTATATTGTTTTCTAAATTTTATATAATAAGGTTTATAATCAAAAATTAATCAAAATCGCAATGTTTTGTCCTAGTAACTTCGAAGCATATTATTCCAAAAAATTACTTTCATGCGACTTAAGATATAAAAACATAGTTATTTTCTTGCACACACACACACACAAAAAAATGGAATTCGAAATTTTAAAGGTTTTATGTTTCAGACGTCTCTGAGTTCGAAAAACACGTTTCTGGAATTGTGTCTATTTGTTTGTCTATGAGCACCATAATAAAAAAAAAAGTTTTTGAGCTAGGTAGTTGAAATTTGATCTTTATAGCAAATTTATAAATTACTCTCAAATTTTGAATTCATTTATTCAGACGAAGTTGGTTTTTGTTTGTCTGTCAGAATAGAAGTGAAAAAATGAACTGCAAGCATAAAGAGCTACCGGTTTAGCATCTAAAGAGTAGATCCTGTCAAATTTTGAATAAAATCCGTCAAGGGCAAGCAAGTTAAATGCGATAACTCAAAAATGTAATGACTTAAAAATGAAAATAACAATCGCCAAATACCGCATGCTAATGTATTTTTATAAATTACTAGCCAGCTTTGGCGACCAGCCGGTTCGCCAGTATTACCTCTCGCTACAATTTTCAATTAAATATTTTAAGTAACTTGTCTCTTAATAGCTTCTCAAACAAAACATTTGATTTAGTTGATTGGAATTTAACTTTTTTTATTTAAAATATTAGTGTTTCTAGAAAATTTTGTTAGTCGTGATTTCCACAGCAGAAGCTTTATGTAAAATCAAAAATTCGTTATTTATTAGAGCATTTATTGAATCAAGTTACATAAAATATAATAATTTTCCATTTAGACCCTTTTAGCAGATCTGTGTCTTACTAAAGATTTACAAATTAGCTGTGTGGCCCTGATTTGAATGGATATCCTGTTCATATTAAACAAAACTTGCCTTAAAATAAAACTGCTTTATTGGATTAATAATATAGAGAGTGTAAAAGATCATAAAATAATTTTTCTTGAATTTATTTTTTAGAAAAAATAATATTTCTTATTTGTTTCATTTCCTACAGACACGTGCCGAAAATTATATTTTTGCAGATTTTATTTCCAAAAAGATTTAATTTATTTTTAATTGCAGCTTTAATCAATGTGATGGCAACACTTTGAAAAAAGCTGATTTTTTCCCATGAATGCGAAACGTGCTCCTGCAGCTTAAATTTTATTTTTATTTTTTACGAAAAAAATTGTTGAAAAATATAGTTAAAATTTTTATTTAAAAATTCATTAAAAATAGAAATTTAATTTTAAGGTTAACACATTGGTATCATTTAAAAGATAAATTTTTGATCTTTAACTTGATGTAAAAATCTTTTTTGTGCGGTAATATTTTCGGAAGTTATAGCAGAAACACGCCAAAATTTCGCTTAATTTTTAAATAAATAAAATTCTAATTAAAAATTCGAAAAAAATAACCCCTAGGTGCACATTCCCGGCCTCCAAGGTATACACGTGCCAAATTTGGTAGCTGTAGGTTGAATGGTCTGGCCTGTAGAGCGCCAACACACACACACATTGAGTTTTATTATAAGTATAGATATAGATATAGATTATTCGTCTATGGCATACTATTAATAAAAAAGTAACGTTTTTCTATACTAAAATATGAAGCACACAACTCCTGTTTATAAGAGACCAGCTGGAGTTGGCTCTCCAAAACTTTCTCGCATATTCTCTAATAAATTTGTCATGTCAGGGACTGCCTTCCATGGTATTGGCGTACAATATTAACTCTTACAATATTAATACAATATTAATTTATCATTTTTGCGAATCTACCAAGTCATACTTGGCGAGTGTTTAGGCGATTGATCCCTTGCATGCTGTTAACAGAACCGAAAATCGAATTTGTGCTTTAAACTCGGTTTTCTCAATCGATTAAAACAAAGATTTTACACAAAGCTACAGTTGTAGTCACAAAATCCCACACCTAATTTGATACATTTAAGTCACTGCGTTTATGAGTTATCTCGTTTCCTTGTTTCTAAAAGTGCATACCAACAGACAGTCAACACTTTGTAGGTTTTGTCTCAAACTTTGACAGGCGTTAGATGTAAAATCTGTGTGCCGAATCTGGCTTATTTTGTTCTCTTTGTTCTGTACTTATCGTGTTAAATTATATATGTACATCAGGACACACGGACTTCCTGTGAATAGATTTTTTACTCTAAATCTGATAGAAATCTGCAAATTTTATTGTTTGACTCAAAATTGACATTTGACATCTTGAAGAAAAAAAACCCCATTAGAATTTGACATTTTGAAGTTGTAGTAAGAAGATAAAATTCCGAATTTCATTGACTTAAGTGTTGAAGTTTAGGAGTTATTGATTTTACATGCGTGCAAAATTACAGGCCGACAGATTGTTGACCGTTTGAGAGACTTGGTTCAAAATTTGTAAAGGAACTATATATTAGATGCCAGTTTATATTTACCTACTTATCAGTTATATTTAGACATCTAGCCAGACTTCCTCTAAATGGATTTCTTTCAAAAATTGAAATGAATCTACAAATTTTGTCGCAATTTCGGATACCGAATTTCAACCGTGCATCTTAAAGAATTTTTCAGTTATCATGTTTACAGACAAACAGACAGACATAGGGTCAAAATATGTTTTTTTTAGACTCAGAGAGACTCGAAATGTGGAAATTTGTCAAAATTTCTAGTTCAAATTTTTGTTGATTATAGTACTTCTATACTTCGTATACGAGAAAAAAACTCTAATGTAATAACAAGATTATACATTAAACAAAATGTTAAATAATTAACAAAAGAATTCTTCTTAACCTTATAAGCAGCAATTACACTGTGCCCCATTTTAATTATTAGTCGTTAACTGTTGTATTTACTGAATGCTACGGATTAATCGCAAAGAAAAAATGCTGAAGATCGCGCGTTAGATTTAATAAAAATGCCCAGTTCACACCAAATACCTGTTTTTTGGTAAGATAACAATGCAAAGCATTGCGATCTAACCCAAAGTATACAGTTTTGCCGATTTGAAGCGTGGGACAAGGAGTGCATGAACTCAAAGTACTGAACCTCCAGACATAGCGAATGATAAGGGTGGCAAGTGGTTGTGGTCCAGAGTTTTATAAGGGAGGTGGCGATAATAATTTAGTTATAAGTGAGTTTGCAAGAAATTTTGAAGACACCATCTTCATTAGTTTACTGGAGATTGATTTGTATTTAAGTGTATTCAATTATCGGATATTTTGCAGTAAATAGAATGCTAATTCCATTTTTCATTTTATTTAGGTAAGGTAGCTTACTCCGTTAGCAGGCATCAAGACCAAATTAAGACCGAAATCTACAAAAATGGTCCTGTGGAAGGAATTATAATAATATACGAAGACTTCTTGACATACAAATCAGGTGATTATTCATTTCGCATATGATTTGAAGTAAATATGCCATTGCATGCCATATTAGAAACTTCGAAGTATAGCAGTACACATATGATTATACTCTTGTATAAAACAGATTGATATTTATATTCTACTTATATTTATTAAACGTTATGCTTCAGAAATATCTCAGTTTAGCACGAACCAATAATCCAATAAAGTCAAACTAATTCTTTATCGATTTATTTGTTGGATAATTAATAAATTACCAACTAATTCTTTCATCCGATGAATTACTCAAAATAATTTTTCAAAGAGCAACTCGATTTAATGCATTTTCAAAATAATATTTTATTTCGGTTTTACACATTTTCACATTGTAATGCCTGGTTTACTCTCTTCCAGTTACAAGACGACCAACAGGAAGCGCATGCGTAGAAAGGCTGAAAAATGTTGTTTGGGCTAAGGCAAATAATTGCCCCTACGGGACAACAAACGTGCTGCTTTATACAATTTTTTTCTTACTGCGCAAGCGATTATAGAATTTGGAGGGTTTTTTTGACATGAAAAAATTGACCACTTATTGTAGATTAATTCCGACATTTTTTACTCTTTGTTCTTTGTGATGCAATATTTTCTTTTTTTCCTTCTTTTTTTTTCCTTTCATTTCCCATTTATTTATATAGTTTTCCAGATTTAGGCATGTTGACCTTTTTTTTTTTTATTTTACTTCTTTGTGTAAATATCCATCATTTTAATACGATACGCAGTGAAAAAGAAAAATTCAGGGACGCCAAAGCGGCAGTTTATAACCAAGCATGGAATGCCTGAATCTATCTTATGAAATTGCGGCAAACATAAATCAATTTCTTTCTGCGCATACATTGCCTACTGGCTGTTTTATAACTGGCTGAGTGTAAACCCGGTATAAAGATCAACGGAACATAAAGTACATCGCAAATTCTAAATACATCCATTCATTTCAGATTCCTTTTTATTATTTTTACATTCATCTAAATAATTGTGTCTCATGATAAAATAAGCAGAGAATCTGAACAAACAATGGGAAGCGCTCGATATTTCTTGTGCTAGTAGCAAAAATGAATAATATTTCCATTGCTATAATTTTATTTCTTTTTCTTTGGGTGGCAAAAGTTTGCATTAATCTAACTTTCTTGTATGCAAAACACGAGGTTATTATAATGAAAATTCGTCTATTCAGTAGGCTCCTTGGCCAGTTTTATAGCTCCCAAGAAATATAATTTCATTAATGCATAATACTAGCCGCCTTTGGTGACCACCTGATTTGTCAAGGTAATTAGGTAATTTTTTGCTAAAATCCTCAATTTAATATATTATGCCGCTTGATCTAAATAGCATCTTAATAATAGCAAAATATTTTCTTAAATAATAAAAAATATGTCTTTAAGTTTCAAATTTTGTTAGATATGTAATTCCCATTACTTTTACGTCGTTCTGTTCATTTTGCTATGCATTTCTCTTATTTTCTGACAATTTCCCTAAAATTCACAAAAAATAGATACACGGCTATTTTCAACCTTTTAAAAATATAACATAATTTGTAATCTAAAATAATGTATAATGTAGTAATTTTTCCAATTAATTAATGTCATCTTAAGTGTAGGTGCAAAATCTTTATAAATACTTTTTAGAATTAAGTAAATATATCGCTAGCTTTCCAGAAATGATTTGTAAAGACAAGAATAGGCTCCTGGGCCAGTATTTTTCAGTATTCAGTATTTTTTTTGTTTCCTTCTTTTTTGCATTAATATCGATAATAATTGGAATTGTAAAATAAAAACGAAAAAAAAAATCGTTCAAAGGAAGGAACCGTTTGGAGAAGCACCAAAGTTATTTATTTTTATTTTACTTTGGTATTCTTCCAGAATTTTATGGGGGGCCGCGGTGGCCTGGTGGTAAGGTCTCGGCTTCATAACCGGAGGGTTTCAGGTTCGAGACCCGATTCCACCGAAGAACCGTCGTGTAAGGGAGTCTGTTGCACGTTAAATCCGCCCTGACCAAACGTCCTCCCGCTGGTGTGGTGTGGAGAGGGAGGTGCCAGCTCAGGCGTCGTCCTCGTCATCTGACCGCGGTTCAAAATTACGAGATCCGTCCCAAAATAGCCCAAATGTTGCTTCAAACGGGACGTTAATTTAATTAAACCAAACCAAATCCAGAATTTTATGTTTTTGATACTTTTTTTAGTTTTATCACTAAAAAGATGCATTCGAAAGATACATTTGTACATTCAAAAGATATATATTCATTTGTACATTCAAAGGATACATTTGAATTCTGCTTCTGATACATTCAAAATTCTTAGGTATTATTGTATTTTTTGATGCAAAATATGACTAAAATATTAATATACAAAAAATTGGCATCATTAAAAAGATAATTTTTAAAATTTTGAGATGAAGTAAAATGATTTAAATGGTATTAATATTTTAGTGCTGTATTGTAATATTTTCGGCAATTATGATGGAAAAATGCCAAGATTGTGCTTAATCTTTTTTGATTAAAATTTTAATTAAAATTTTTAAAAAAATTCTTTCCGAGGTGTATATGTGCCACAGTGTATATTGCCAAGTTTGCCCTCTAGGCCAAATGCTGTAGACTGAGGAGAGCTAACATATAGACACACACAAACACTGATTCAATTTTGTTAAAAGAAAAGATAAAAATAATTAATGTCCTTTGTGAAAAATAATAGCTATGTTTCTCGTTAATAGGCGACACAGCAGATTTTTCGTATTTGTTGACAAGTAAATTTTTAAAAACAATCGTTTCTCATTATTGTTAAAACTGATATTCAATAATTTAATAAGTTCTAGAACTAGATCTATGGTTCGAAACATATAGAAAAAAATGAAACAATGTCATAGGAATGAATCTGCCAGAACAAACAAAAATAAAAACATATTGTTTGCAATGACAAGCAGGTAGAAACAGTATTGCATTTCTCCATTTTTTTTCCGTCACTCATTCCATTTTGTAAACTGTATTTTCTACTGCGCAGTGCCAAGTGTTCTGTGTGATTGAGTGGGTGTGAAGCGTAAAACCGTCATTCAGATCAGAAATCGTCTAACATCCGTTTTAGGCACAGAGTTTTTTTTTAAACCATGGCCAAAAATCACATGGTGTAAGATCAGTAGATAATGGCGGTCATATTGTTTGAAAATAATGATTTTTTAACACAGTCTTGTGTGAAATGTTTAAATAAATTGTTAAGGTAATGGGATTACCTTAATAAAATTACCTCCTTTTTCCTGCATAGTTTGGAATCTGATCAATCATTCGATAATAGGAAATAGAGAGCCCAAAATTATCGAAATGGAACAATAACAAGAAAAAAAATATTTTCCTTTGATTTTTTTTGTTACGATAAATATGGAAGGAGATATTTATTTAACAATAAATATTTCCTTGAATACGGAAGCAACACCATTTTATAAAAACTGAAACTAATGTTTTCCTTTCTTTTTTATTTTTTTATTTTCACAGAGCAACGTCATTAGTGTGACATGCTAGAGCAATTATGTTTCTTTGGGAGCCAAGAATCATCCCAAGAGCTTTCTGAATAGGCGAAGTTTAATCTTAAAAACCTTATACACAAAAAGAAAGTATTGTATTTGCAAAAAAAAAAAAAAAAAAACCGATTACGAGATATTTATGATTTTTTTTCTGACATCAGACTACAATAAAGATATTCTTGAAATTATGTCAATTATTTTTATTTTTCTCCTCATTTCTAATTTTTTGTTAATATTTTTATTATTATTTTTCTAAATTTTGTAATCACAAACAAACAGTAAGTCTGTTTATGTAGATTAGCATAAGTTTTCAGTCTCTCTCTGATAGTTTGCTTTATAAGCCAAAGCCACTTCTCATTTGAATTTCAACAAGTTCTTTGCTCTCAGCTATTTTTTTTATCCAATAATAAAATCCCCTTACCAAATTTCAATAAACCAATGACAGACGTCGAACAATAGTCACAGCGATGGATAGAACAGGAGTGTCGTTCGATGTCCTTCTCACTTCATGCTCATTACACTGTTTAAATAACCAAAGGGTTATAGTTGTAGGGGCATGAAGCGGTGTTGTGTGAATCGGTAATTGAAAAATGTTTTCTGTTAGACAGAGAAAATCTGGTATGTGGTCTTTAAAATTTAAAAAACGTGAAGATTTTATGAAATTTTGAATGAAATCCATTCACCAGAAGTTTGCCTGACTCTCTGTTCAAATGTAAATGAACACAATATTTATAAAACTAAGTGCTAGATGGATTAAATTTGATTTATAGTTTTAGGCAATTTTATAATTTAGGCAACACAAAGCAACTTGAACCAAAGCCATCAAACTCTGGATTTTTCTTGTATAGAAGGGAAGAATGTTAACCTTTATTACAAAGTATGAGCGAAAATATTCATGGAACTATTCCTACTAATTATGACTAATCGACATTCCTCTATAAAAATCCATTATATAAAAATCCATGTTCTAATTCGTTAGGACTGGATTTGGAAAGGAAACAGTTAAAAATCTTCTAAGGATATTAATACAACTTTTTTTCAATTAGTCAACATTCATATTTAAATAATTTCAATATAAGAATAAAATTGTATTTATTTGATAATTAAATAATGAATTTGGAAGCAAAAACATTCGCCGTATAATGATATTTTAGGAACACCGTTCATTTTCCAGAACTCATTTCCGGATTTTTTTTCTATAGGTGTTTATCGTCACATAACGGGTGAAGAAATGGGACTTCACGCAATCCGAATACTCGGATGGGGAACTGAAAACGGAACACCTTATTGGCTTGTAGCTAATTCGTGGAATACCGACTGGGGTGACAAAGGTAAGATGGAATCAGATATTTTTCTAAGACAAGCAGTTCATTTTTCTTTCTTTCTTTTATATATATATATAATCAGGAAACGTTTCGAAAGATGTACGACTTTTTAGAATCTAAATTGATTGCATTTTAAAGTTATAGATTGTTCTATTAATTTTTTTAACACTTACAGCCATTGTCAAAATAACTAGAACAATCTATTAATATATTTAATTTGAATTAGTTTAGATGTATTAACGCCCATTTTAAAGCAACGCTAGGACGTTCTCGACGAAAATCGTTGCAATTTCGTCGAGAACGACGCCGATCTGGCAAGCTTCCGCACTATACATCACTGCGCCTATTATACTATTATATATGAATATAGCATGTCGTAATCGATAGCACCGACGATCCGATGAATGGCATTGAAATCCTACAGTTCCACCAAAGTGGCTAGGATCTCACCGATACATAAGAGGCGATAAGTATCTTCACAATCAAAACTCAACTGAGGTCGAGTCTGGTGATCGTGAGGGTCACTTATTCTTAAGGTAATCAAGAGGCGTTAAGTATCTCCGCAATCAATACTCTACTGGGGTTGAGTCTGGTGATAGTGAGGGTCACTTATTCTTAAAAATCTAGACGTGTCACTTGGTCTTCAGTGAAAGTGTCAAACATAAACGGCTTAATTTCACGTGCATAGTGGGGTAGGGCACTATACTGCATGAAGATGACCACAGGTGATGCTTATCTTTCCTGCAATTGACATAACGCACTCATGCAAAAGCGTAACATACCATTCTGCAGTGACTATACAGATTCTTACAGCTGGATGTAGGATAAAATTCTTCAAAAAAGGAAAGACCTCAGAATGAAAGACGCGATGAAATCAAACCAAACAGTCACAGGAGGAGGATGCAGTAGGCTTGGTCAGGTCCACATGAAGGTTTGAAGTCGTCCAGATATTATTGTTCTGCGTATTGATATTGTCATGCAGTGAAAAATTGGTTTTATTCATCTATATAGCAACCACTGTGCATCAATTTATGCCAGGAATATGAAGCAAAGTTTAATTTTTCATCTGTATCTAATGATAATAACTGGTGAAATACCTGAAATATCATGTTCAGATACATTCTCATAGATTCCATGTAGAATATGTTGAATGGATGATTCCAAATTCCAGCTTCACAAGCACTGCTGCTCATTGTTGATGAATCGGTTACCAATTCTTCCATGGCACTTTTTATAATATGAACATAATCCGCGCTAAAATGGTTTGCCACTGAACGATGCTCCAAATTCCCCATTTCCTCAAAACGTGTTTCCAAATTCAGTATCCCATTCCGTTAAATAGTTCTTTTATTTGCCGTAATTCCTTCCAGAGTGCAAAATTTCCGCAATTCAATAGTTGTGGATTTACCATTCTTGTAGAAATAATTAACCGCCAATGCTCAACCAGTTAATTATAGCATGCTGCCGTAATCGAATCGCAGACCAATTTCCAGCTCTGTGTTTTGTTGCTAACCTGATTTGCTCTGCATGGCGTATGAGCGCCCTCTTTTAGTAACATTTGGAACCATTTTTTATATATGGAAAAAAAATCCGAAGTCTCTGTTCATATTCACGCAAAGTGAAATTTTTTCAGAGCATTTGTTCTTTTATTATGAATTTTTAAAGTTGACACAGATTCATGTCGAACTCTATACGTTATATGAATGCATTTTGTGATCATATTATTCATCAAACCTTAGGAGAAAAATTATTCAGGGTTTTAAAAATTTCCCTTGTTAAAAAAATTTTTGTATCATTTAAATTCAGGGCTATAGTTATTGAAAAATATACTTATCTTTTATTAGCAAATATATAATGATTAAAATGTATATAATAGTATAATACATAAAATAATATTAATACATAATAAAAAATAATAATTTAATATATATAATAATAATAGTACATAATGCTAAATAATTATTTAATATATATAATAGTACATAATGCTAAATAATTATTTAATACATATAATAATTTTAATGTATAATAATAAATAATAACTTAATACATATAATAATATCAACACACAATAATAAATAATAATTTGCTACATATAATAATACCTATAATAATTCAATACAACATAAAATATACAAATAATGTATTAATTTAACAGAACAACCATGAAAATGATAGCTTTCTACTTAAAAACGCTTTCTACTTATAATTTTTTTTATGAAAGAAGGCTTTTTTAAAAAAAAATTAACATAATAATAAACGAAGCCGAGCAAAATTTAGTTTTATATGTCTAATAATAAAAGAATTTTTTAAATACTGCATAATTCTACATACTCCCGAGTATCGCGGCTATTTGGCCTTGTTTCTTTTTATCGTAATTAAATGAAGAAGGCAAGTAATCTATTGAGGACTTTTTCCGAAACCTAAAAAGTATAAGTTTTGACTCTTATGTTAGGATTCCCTTTTCATAATTCTTTTTTTTCTTTGTAATCATTTATCAGTGAAAAATAAAATCAGATTGAGTCCATTTTCTTAAGAATTAGGCCTACGATTTACTTTAACATTTTTGGTTTATGTTTCATGCATTTAACTATTACACAATTTGTGTTAAAATGTGAACAGTTTATATCCTTTTTCTGTAATAAATTCTTGAAATGTATAGTACAGTATTAAACATATATAAACTACCAGTGCAGAGCCTTCTGTTTTAACTGGGCACGTTACCGGCAACTGCTTCTATGATTCACCGGGTCACGGCTGCGTTCACATTGAGATCAATGGAGGGCTTCTTACTCAAAAAGAAGTAAGAAAATACGTACTATAACAGTGAGTTTTGGTATAAAAACTTTGTTATATGGTGTTGGTGAGCAAAGAAATGAGTTCATAGTTTTCCGGCCTATCCGTCTTTTTTTTTTTATTATCCGGCCTGTCCTTCCGCCACATTAGGTCAGATATTCGGGAGTGTACTACATAGTAAAATATCCATAACTTCTTCAATATTCTTTAAATATTGAATTGTTTTAACTTCCAGGTTACTTCAAAATTCTTCGTGGATCGAGAGAATGTTCGATCGAGACCGAAATCGTAGCTGGATTGCCCAGAGTTTAAACAACTTTGCTCATCATGCTTTGTGGACATTTATATTATTGTTGAAACTCAACATCAAGGATTTTTATATTTTATGGGTCATCATTTACTAATGTCAATTTGAATATTTAGTGAATTGTACTATATTTTATTTAATAAAATGCCTTTATATATTTTTAGTAGAAACTTTTTATTTATTAAGGTACTTTTTGTCAAAGAATTTATTGATATATTGCGATTAAAGTAAAAAAATGGATTAATACAATTAAAATTATAAGTATAAAACTGAAATATTTAGAGTGATTCTGTTTCAACTTATATTAAAATAGAATGAGCGTGTGCCTCTGTGTCTGTAAAAGCTGAAAGTGATGGTGTACTACACACTGAAATATTTGGCACATAATCATGAAATTTGGCACAAATATTTTTGCATGATTTCTAGTAAACTACCCGTTTTCTTAAACTGCAAACTATAGCTTGCAGAGCATCTTAAATTCTTAAAAACTAAAATAATACTCCAAGCATTTTAGAATTCCATCGGCTTGTTTAATCTTTCAAGCATATATTCCAAATATTGCCAGATTCCAAAAGGTTTACAATTGATCATCAGCTATTATACAAAAAATAAACAAAATAATATTAATAAAATATGTTTATCTAAGAAGAAATCGTTTGCTTTTACTTTTTAATAACATTTTAATTGAAATAAAAATAATAGAAGTTATAAGATGTCTGAAAAGGAATCGTCTGCTAAATGTCTATTAACAGATTTAGATTATGATATTTACCGAACAAATATATTTTGGAAGGCTAGAATGTGTACTCCGAAGAAAATTGTTTGAAACTTTAATTGTAATTTTAATTAATTAAAACTTAAACAATATTTTTGTTAATAGCTTGAAACAATATTAGCGTAGACATAAACAGTTGTTGTGTGGTTACTGCGGCACTCACACTCCGTTACCCACGTTGGATGATAAGTTGGCGCAAGATGAAATGGTTTGGACTTGAGTGCGTGAGCATCTTGTCATGATAACTTCCGAAAATATTCTTGTACAAAAACAAATTTTACTCCATTTAAAAAGTAATAAATGTCTTTTTTAATGTCAGCAATTTAACAACGCATATTTTTTTCTAAATTTTTACAATTTTTTTTTAAACAAGTAATATATAAAAAAAAAATTTTAAGTCAATTCCTACTTAGGTCAACAAAATCTTTTTTTTATTTCAGTTACTTTTTATTAAATAATTACAATTAATATAATCTATCATATATACATATGATAGAATTACAATATTAAGTGGCAAGATTTTTTAAATTGAATTCCTACTTATTTTCTTTTATTATTTATATATATCTTATATTATTCATGATCAGGTTTCGCGTCAGTAATCTCAGAGCTTGGCGACAAACTTGGCGATCATTTGGTGACATCCCGACTGATCTGGCGACTTTGGCGACCAAATAGAAATTACTGGACAAATTTAAATCATTAATCAATATTTGAAAAAAAAAACTGTATAAACAACATTAAGTGTCATCCACTACAAGTTTTAAAAAATGTATTTGAACTTGAGTGGATAAATAAAAAGTATTTTATTTATCTAAAATTTGAACAATATATATATATATATATATATATATATATTAACAACGTAACTAATAGTAGGAATTGAAGAAACAAGATGGCCAATTTTGAACAATGAAATTTTTTATGAAATGAAATAATACCGTTTTTATTATTTAATCAAATATTTAATCATGTAATTTTCATCCATTGTTGAGAGCTAAAGAAAAAATATTTTATTTATTATTCACTCAATTTCGATTTGGAATCAGAAAGAGATATTCCCAGTACATGGAGTTAAATGTACGGTTAAAAATGAATTACACGGGCAATTATGTTTTTAATCGGATTATAAAAAATAATACAGCTTTATCGCAATCTGATGCTTAAAACTACTTTATGGAGGGAATTATGAATATCAAATTATGCATCAGAAATTTTATTAAAATTAAACGCATCTAATATTCACGACTAACCAAATGGCGCCAAAGGCGTGACATAATCGCGAAAGTAAGAAGAGACATTATCCTATTAGTTGCATTTTAATACACAATGCGCTGTCATGGGACTTGATTCTAAAAGTGTGACATATATACAAGACCCACAGAATAAGATTATTAAAAGGGCGCGACTTGAATGCCCGTCATAAATTGTTGATTAAAAATATTTCTTGAGAAAATAATGAACATAAAATTATGCATAAGAGATACAAAGTCAAAGATGCTTAGTATTAAAATAAAACTTAAGAACCTGTTTATGCCATCAAAACTTATTAAAGGTAAAAGGTCTTCTGCCAAATTTGTTTTTCAGCAATGATTTTGGTAGAGAATTTTCAACAGAGAGAGAATAATGTATGAATTTACATTCCACTCGTCAAATTGTCACGATTCCAGGAGAGCAATAGTTGATATGAGACAGGTTTTACTTGTACCGAAGCCAAATCCGCTTCGGATGGTTGATGAAATAGACAATCGAACTTTTCAAGAGCGTTCGATCCGAATGTCATCAATGAATTAAGAAGGATAATGTCAATCGGGGAATATATTTTTTGCTGTCTAATCAGTTTCAAGTTGAAAACATTTTTGTGACTTAAAGAATATCAGTTCTCAGTATATGATGTAGATGAATACCATATTAGCCGTGGTGTTATAAATTGTATATTCTCTATTGTGATTGGTAATTAGTCTGATTTGAAGGAAAGATAGCTATTGTGATGGGTGGTACAAGATGATTAATGAAGTGATTCTGGAGAATTGAAGAGGTTCTGAACAGGTGAGATTCTTGAAGGGGATAAAATGTAGCTGATAAGGTGCAAGACTTCAGAGTGTCAGACAGATTTTTAGATTCTAGGTGTGGTTGATTGGATTTTAGTGGCTATACTGTGCTAAGCTTGGGATGAATGAACAGAATCACGGTGTGAGGATTCTAAGAGATACTATCAACCACTTTCCAAAACCGGAGTCCATCTGCGAATCTTGCTGTTATTTTAGCTCCAGAGTTTTAACATGTATTTGGTCTCCAGACGGATTGCATCTCTTTATGGGGATTCTACATATTTTCCATGTAGATTCTGTATTTTAAAATATTTATTCTTGTTTGCCTTGCTGTACTCGTGGCTACGCTCACGTTTGTTTGTTCCATTTATAAGGAAGAAAAAGCAAAATATAAATACTCAATCTCTTAAAATGTAATGACGAGTGGAATGTATATATATATATATATATATATATATATATATATATATATATAATGATATTTTTACTCTAATTTCAATTTTTAATTTATCCAAGATTAATTTTATTCTAAAATATTCTCTTATTTCGTGATCCAATTCCACTGTCTCTACTTAGTTAATTCAAGAGAAGCTTTGTTAAATTGCCGAATCAGCTAAAGGTCTAACTTTCTCACACTCCGCGTAAAGAGGCAAAATACCGCTGATGTGGCAAATTCTTTTTTAAAATCTCCCTGTGTTTCCCCTACCTTCTCCGCGCGTGTAACGAAAATCCCTATCGAAATCTCGTAATATATTAGCACTATGAAGAAATGTTTTCCCTCTCAAAATCATAGGGAAATTCCCTATCAAAGACCAGGGATAAAATGTCCAAGAGCTTTTTCCTCATTCCTTTTCTATGTCGTTCTGTGTGCACATCGCTTGTACATATGCCTGCTACTTAAAAATGAAATAAAACAACGTCACGAAATAGCAAGTCTCTTCACTGTCTTCAAATTGAATTCTGCTCCACAACAAATAATGCTTACACATACACACACACACACACACACACACACACACACACACACACACACACACACACACACACACACACACACATATATAATATTATCTCTTAATCTAATTTAAAACATAATTAACTCCCACATTTTTGTCCAATTATTTCTAATACGCTAACACGCTTTGTAAAACACTACTGACGCTTTAATTCGCACGCTACAAGCAAAGAAAGAGAGAAATGTTGTCCTTTAAATCCACATGACTTCCAAAGATACTTAAGACTTCCTTTCCTGAAACGACACGTTAAAAAATCCCCTATAAGAATTTCTGAGTAAAAACTCTAAGAGGAAAATTTCACACTCTTTTTCCTCTTGTACCTTAATGTACACGTTATTTTGTATCTCCCTGTGTACAAAACAGGTCTTTTTTGGAAAAATAAATTGAAGTTCAATTTCCAATCTGTATGTGAGTGTGTGTAATAATATCTCTTAATCTAATTTATTTTAATTAATTTAAATCCTAATTAATTTATTAATTTATATCAATTTATCCCATGTTAACCTTATTCTTAAATGTCCTCCTATTTCCTGATCCAATTCCCACTTTTTTATTTTATTAATTCTAACTCGCGTATAATAAAAATACTGATTCCCTGGTTCCCACACCGGGAATAAAGGGATAAAAATCTCTAGCATTCACGCATACTTTTCAAAGATACCTAAGAATCACTTGCCTAAATCGAGACGTGGCAAAGAAATCCCTATTAGAATCTCATAATAAAATCATTGAAAGGAAAGTTTCGGATACTTCACCCTTATACCGCGATGTAGATTGACGCTTTCCCTTATCGATTTTTCTTTGTACATATCATGATTCCCGTGGTGAAATAAATCGAAGATAAAATTTCAAGAGTTTTTTTCTTTTCTGCCATGCATCTGTGAATTATGTTTTATACTGAGCCATCATTAGAAAATTAATTCGAAAAATATAAAATTTTAGTTTCCATAAAACTATATAAAAGGCTTTTATGAAATATGAAAAAGACTAAAAATATCCAAAACCAGTGGGAATAGTCTCCCCAAAATATTCTCTCATAAAGGTGCTCTCACTTGCAGTGCTAGCAACCCTCCCCACCCGCCCACCTGGGTGGCAAAAGAAGAGACCCCTCAATTCAGACCGGGTTCTCATCCGGGTTCACTGTACCAAGCGATAGATGCTCTTCTACTAAGCAGGAGACGAAATTCTCTGATTTATTATTGTTCACATTTGCCTCCTATTAAACGAAGGTTAGATTTTAGTTTAGTTTAGTTATATCAACGTCTCATTTTAAAGCAACACTTGGGCTATTTTGGGACAGATCTCATAATTTTGAGCCGCGGTCATATGATGAGGATGATATCTGAGAAGGCATCCCCCTCTCCACACCAGTGGGAGGACGTTTGGCCCGGACAGATTTAGCACGCACGAGACCCACTTATACGGCGATTCTTTGAGGGAATCGGGTCTCGAACCTGAAATACTCCGGTTCTGAAGTCGAAACCTTACCATTAGGCCAGCAAGACCTTTAAAAATAAAGATACCACTCGAATCAAGGACCCGCAACACACGCGTCAATCGCATTGTTCTGACCACTATATTGCACTTCCCACATTAAGTGAGGGTGTGATCTAATATTGCAATTTTATGTTTTTGATCATTTAATTAGCATTAATCAAATCATAATTTGATATAAATTTTGTGCAGTTTCACAATAAACTGTTTAAATAAACTACAGTCCACTCATTTGTTTGAGTTATAGACAACGTTGAAGGATTTACGATGCCTTGAAATCAGAGATTTTATTTTTAATAAATCAGCTTCCGGCTGTTTTTTTTTTGTTTTTTTTTTTTTCCATGTTGTTATGTTGATCAGATCTAGGTCTCGATATGGGAGGAAGTTAGATAATGCTGGTGTTGAAATGAAGTTATCAGTACAAATAAATTTTTTTTCTGAGAAATCTCTTAAGTATGAAACGGAAAAAGTATGCTTTCATAAAATAAATAAACAAAATAATCTTCATGCTATATTTTAAAGGTAAAATGAAAAAGAAAAAAATCGATTAACTAATTTTTGTCAAAGAATTAAATAATAGCTTAATAATATTTATTTAATATTATTTTTGTGTTATTTTCGGTTCAAATATCTAACTGAAATGAAATCAAATATGAAGAGGAAAAATATTTACGTTTAATAAATTAATAATAATTTTATGACTATTAAGTACTCCTAATATATAATCTATACTTATAATAAAGCTCAATGTGTGTGTGTGTGTATGTTGGCGCTCTACAGGCCAGACCATTCAACTTACAGCTACCAAATTTGGCACGTGTACACCTTGGAGGCCGGGAATGTGCACCTGGGGGTTATTTTTTCGAATTTTTAACTAGAATTTTATTTATTTAAAAATTAAACGAAATTTTGACGTTTTTCTACTATAACTTCCGAAAATATTACCGCAAAAAAAAGATTTTTACATGAAGTTAAAGATCAAAAATTTATCTTTTAAATGATACTACTGTTTTAATCTTAAAATTAAATTTATATTTTTAATGAATCTTTAAATAAATATTTTAACTATATTTTTCAACAATTTCTTTCTTACAAAATAAAAATAAACGTTTCGCATTCATGGGAAAAAAATAGCTTTTTTCAAAGTGTTGCCATCACATTGATTAAAGCTCCAATTAAAAATAAATTAAATCTTTTTGGAAATAAAATCTGCAAAAATATAATTTTCGGCACGTGTTTGTAGGAAATGAAACAAATATGAAATATTATTTTTTCTAAAAAATAAATTCAAGAAAAATTATTTTATGATCTATGAAGATATAAACAAACTTATGGCATTTATTGATGGAATAACTCATATATTTTCCTTTTCAGGTTTGAATATTTTTACTTTTGTAAATATCGTCTGCGCGTGTTTTTAATTTCAGATAATTTCATTTTCCAGTCTAAATATCTGTACTTATCTAAATATCGTCTGCTTATTAATTGCATTTTTCTCTCTTTTTGTTTTTGGCAACTATTGAAATGTTATGTTTACTTTTGATGTGTTTGATGTTGTATGTGATGTTTTATTCGAGCGGATATTATGGAGAATGCATACACCACAAGAGAAAGCACAGATTTTATGGTGGTCATAGAATTAATTTCCAATCAACTAAATCACTGACTTTTAAGAGTCAATTTCCAATAACTTAAACTGACTCATTTATGAAAATTTTAATATCACTCTTCAATAAAAAAAGGATAATTTTAGATTTTCCATCGATCGTTTCAAAGAAAATACGCCAATCAGCGCGCAGGTTTCTCAAGATTAATTGGCCTAAGATTATGAAAATGTTGAGTTTTTCAAAATTTTGAACATTTAAAACTTCATAAATAAGTCTTAGTTGATCGTAGAAAATAGAAACATTCATTCATTTATTTAAAATTTGGTGTGTCAAGAATATTTTTCAGGATATGATACCTTATTGCATTAAATTTAGACTTCATAATTTTTGAAATGTATTTATAGGCCGGAACAAAATATTATTACTGATTTCATTTCAATCCTAAAAACTGAATTTTATGCTGAATCTGAGAAATTTTTATTGAATTATTCTTTGAGATATTACAAAAATTATGAAAAATATTTTGTAGATCACATAAGATTTAATACCGAGCGATTCTGTTTGCAATACTCATATTCAATAATAATAATAATAAATAAATAACAATAAAGATGATAAATAAAATGAAACGCTTGGTTTTATTAAAAAATATCTTTATATTAATTGAAATTTCATCATTTCCACTTTAAATTAAAGTTGAAGTTTTACCGGAAATGACAACAAATTAGGAAAATATATATAGTAAATTGAGCGAAATGATCAAAACAACAGTATAAGTTTGGTATGACTATCAAAATTTGAAGATTAAAAATGTTTTGTTTGAGAATCTATTAAGAGACCAGTTACTTAAAATATTTAATTGAAAATTGTAGCGAGCGGTAATACTGGCGAATCGGCTGGTCGCCAAAGGCGGCTAGTCTTAAATATAATTGAATTAGACATATTTTTCTTATTTAAAACAGCGTTATGTCTATAATAAGTTTCTGAAAATCAACGCTCTCATATTTGTAATTAATATGTACTGAGTTTATATAACTACAGGTTTTTATTGAATCCGCATTCTTAATTTACACACGAAAATTATTAAGTAAAAAAATAAACCCTTTCACCCTTTCACTTTCACTTTCAACCCTCTCACTTTCAGCGGGTTGGTTTAGGAATTTTCCCTTAACTTCCAAGTGGGTCGTTTTCGGGCGCTTGTTCCTATTTTAAGGGTGATGGGTAGTAAAAGCGACTACTGTGTTAAGCACTCCAGAAGGTCCGTATTATCTCTGAAGATCGCTGCTTTTTCACAGCAAATTCCTCTGTACCTTAAAATATCATTTCTGTATGAGAAAAAATGCGTCATATATATTGTTAAAGAAGTCGTATATGTTATTACTAATGATTTATCGATTTACTCAGCTTTCCTCTATATGGATAAACTGCAAAAACACATAGATTTATTTTTGTTTGACTTTTAATCTGGTCGCTTTTAACTACATACTGATGACATACATCTTCAGTGGTTCTAATTTAATTGCCATACTTCTGTGAAAGATGATGAGTTTTTACACTCGGTACTCCCGACATTGCGGTCTATACGGAAAGGACGCTACAATAGGTTTGACGCTTAACGGGCTAAATTTAAATGAAATAAGTCACATTATTTATTTTCTCGTATACGAAGTATAAAGAAAATATAAAGAAATTCGAACTCGAAATTTTGATAAATCTCCATGTTTCAGACTTCCCTGAGTTTGAAAAGCAAGTTTTTGGAAAATGTCCGCCTCTCTGTCTGTGACAAAGAAAACTCCAAAACTCTTTGATCCACGTTCTTGAAATTTGGTGTACGATCTTTACACCAAATTTGGCATGTTTCTATCAAATTTTGAGAATAATCCGTTCAGAGGAAGTTCGTCTATCCGGCTTTCGAATATAATTTAACACGATAACTACAAAACGGAGACAGCTAGATATATAAGATATCTAAGATAACTTAAAAACCCTTTGAGCTAGATGAATGAAATTTAGTATATTAACTAAAGAAAACCACATTTGCAAATTTCTATCAAATTTTAAACGAAATCTATTTGGTGGGAAATCTATTTGCCTGTTCAATTACAAGTGAACTCTATAACTCCTAAACGCAAAGTGCTAAGTAGATGAAATGTTGTACACAGGTTTAAGATCTAAAATATAGATTCTCATCTAATTTTGAACCAAATCTATCAAATGTTTCACCGTCCGCCATCTGCACTTTTGTAGGCACACGGAATCTTATTTAATCTTATGACTACAACTGCAATTTCGTATCAAATTTTGGTTTTATTCAGTTGGCAAAAAGGCATCCAAAATACATATTCATGCGACAGATTTAGTATGAATGGTGGAATCATGCCAAAGACCTATATTTCGTGTTAATTGTTTGATAATGGCTTGCAAGGCATTTATAGCCTGACTGAAGGTCCATAAATTTATACGGGTAGGAATGGGGGATAAGATCTTAATTGGAAAGTATGCGAGAAAGTTTGGAGGAAACCACTCCCATTAGTTTAATTCTTTTGTTGGCCCATTATTTAAGCGGAAAAAAGACTTTCTAACTTTCTACTTCATTTCATGGATTAATGGATTCAGCTCATATGATTGCAGTGAATGTATATAAATGTATATTTCTTATTTATAATAATTGCGTCTAAATAATGAATTTATCAGCGGCAGTAGTCCCCCTAAAACTTTTTCGTATACTCTCTCATAAAGGTGTCATCTCAGAAAACGCTTTCCATAGCATTAGCGTACAATAGTGACGAAATATGAACCTTTGGCATTAATTTAGCATATGTACTGAATCTTTTATATTATCCTTGGCGAGTTATTTGGCTATTAATCTCTGGTATGCATTTAATAGTCTCTAAAAACCGAATTTGTGTTTTAGACACGTTTTTCCCAACCGATTGAAATAAAGATTTGACACAAAACTGCACTTGTAGTCACAAAATTCCGCATCAAATTTAATATTTCAGTTTTGGAGTAAGCACGTTTACATGTTTCTGAAAGTACAGACCGATAGACGGTAAGCTCCTTGTTGGATTTGGTTCAAAATTTGATAGGTGTCTATCTATAAATGTTAAATATGTATACCAAATTTTATTTATCTGATTCTCTCTATTTCACAGTTCTTGTGTTAATTTATATTTGAATAGGAGGACAGACAAGCTTCGGGATTTTATTTAAAATGTGCAAATTTGGTGTGAAGACCCTATACGGACCCCTAGTCGGCGTCCTGGCATAAGGGTGACGCGTCTTCCCCGTAATCTGGAAGTCTCGAGTTCGAGTCCTGGTTCGGGCATGGTTGTTCTTTATCCTGTGTTCTATTTGTAAGGAGCTGTTTCGGAGCAACATATTCTGTATCAGGTTCTTGCGTCAGAAATTCAAATCCAAATCTATTTGAAAGGTGTTTGAAAGAATACCCTCGGGTGCTCAGGGGTCTATACCCTCAGAAGCTACTGCACCTCTTTTTCCGCGATCTCTTGGACTAGGTTTGAATTGGTATTCAATCCAAAGGGTGATAAGCAAGAATAACAACAGACCATATACAGAATTTCAACCGCCTTTCTTAAAACGTTTTGGTCACGAACGGACGGACATTTTCCAAACATGTGGTTCTCGAACACAGGAAGACCTAAAACTTAGAGATTCGTCAAAATCTCGGAACTCGAATTTTTGACGATTACTATACTTTCTCTTTACTTTCAAAAACAATCAGCCTCAGTTATGATCGATTATCATATTTCTCAAAAACAACTCCATTTCCCGAAGTTTTGTTTGAACCCTTGCTCCGATATAATCTCAAAAAATCGTGTCTTCCTTCGATGGCTATCAAAACACTATATCAGTCCGTAAAGAACGATCCGGTGATTGATTGATCTGTCCGCTACATCTACATCAGTCTACTTTCTCCACGAGACTTTGGATCAGGCTTTCTTCCGTGGTAATTCGATCACATCTTCCACTAAGAAGCATCGGTATGGCGGCGTTACTCAGGACTGGACTCGGCGTTTTGACTATTTTTGTGGCTTGTAGCGCGCTCGGGAGCTGTTTTAATCTGACGTTGCTGCACACCAACGACGTTCATTCTCATTTTATTGAATTCAATACTCACGGTGGAAGGTGTGTGGATAAACTGAAGGAAGAAAAGAAATGCTTTGGAGGGTTTGCAAGACAGGTTACAAAGGTGAGTGTGTTATTATTATTCAAAACATTTGCTCTAAGGGTAAGTCAGAACCAGATTTCCAACTGACTAGGCAGCTGACTAGGTTCGTATAATTGAAGAGGGTGGTTCAGGCAAGTGGATTAAAAACATATTGTTAGCTTAGTTTCTAAAATAAAGTTATAACAAATTAAATTCTGATTTTTAATTTTTTTGATTTTATAATTTTTTGATATTAATACTAAATTAATTAAAACTGATTGAATTTATCCGTTTATATACATTCACTCTATTATTATAGAATTTTTAAACGCGAAATACTTGCTTAATTCTTTGAATCTGTGAAATTATTTAACTTCCTAATTGGATTACACATCCTATATGGAATACTTCTTGTTATTTTAATTACTATAAAAATATAAGAGTATTTGATATATTGAAGCGGTTTTAAGTGATTCTTGAATTTTAACCTACTTAATATTTTCATTTAATTGCAGATTTAATCCTTTTGCTCTCGGAAAAGTAATTCGATTTAAAGCTATTCACCTAATACAAAGATTCGTATATTGCTGTCAAAAGTAAATATACATAATTATTTTAATTCGAATTTCTTTGAAAAATTAGTCTACATCTTTTTACCATTCTGTAAGCGTTTTTAACCGCTTAACTGTTTTGCCCGAGTGCCATACGTGCATCGATTTATCGAATTTTGATAGTTGTAAGCAAAAATATAAACCATTCATAACGATTATAATTCAATATTAAAATTACTTCGAATATATAGATATGTCAAGTATTCAATGGATTTCCAGTTGAATCAAAATAAGAAAATATTCCCAAATTAGAAGGTGTCATCTTATTAGATAGTAAAGAAAATAAAGCAGTTAAGGGGTTAACAATCAAAATTGAAAAATAAATAAATAAAATGTCAAAATAATGCATCGTCTTAAATGGAGAGTCGCCATTCGAGTGCAAAAGGTTAAAATCGAAAATTCGGTAATTCAATTTCCGAGTCAGACTCGCAATTGTATGCAAAAGCTTTAAGAACTTCTTTTAAGAGAAAGTCGGAAACGTATATCCGATCAGGCAATTGACTGGGATGGCATGACTGAAGGGATGGCTCAGATAAGTAGATTCATACAAACATACACATATTGCTAAACGTAATATGTTAGATACATATTGTTAATAAAACACATTGTTAATCTAATTTCTAAATACCATTTTAAAAATTAATTTTTTTGATTTATAAATTAATTTTAATTTTAATTTTTTTAAAAAAAATAATATAATTTAAGTAAAATTTGCCAAATTCCTATCTGTTTCATTATTTTCACTCTATTATTACAGTATTTTTAAACACAAATCCCTTCTGCTTAATCCCTTCGCATACAAGCTTGAGTTTGACTCGAGCATCGAATTACTTTAATTAAATGAAATTATTAAATCAAATGAAATTAATTAAATGTAATTACTTAAATTAATAAAATGTAAAGCACGTAAAGTATTAAGCAGCTTAAAATGCGAATTACTTAAAATCGCTTTAATATCTTAAATATATTTTTATAGAAATTGTCATCTAATTAGAAAGTTCAGTAAATTCATAGGAAAAAGAGTTAAGATATTTGTTGTAACGACTCATGATTATGATTCGAATTATCTATCTTATAAGACGCCCTTTCTGCTATCTATTAACTATAGCAGAAATGGGACTATTTAATTAGAAAGTAGGTGAGAATCATAGACGATTCAAGTGATAGTTAACACTTAAGAATAGTTGTGCACAAATGTGGATGCTACACAGTCACCATAGTTTTTTTTCCGGTTATTTTCACAAATAAACGACCTAAATAACCTATTAACCGTAGTAAAGTTGGGAGGGGAGCATCTAATTAGAAAGCAGATGTAACTCATTGGCGATTCAAACTCCAATTAATGCTTAAACATAATTGTGTACAAATATGGATGTTGCTAAGTCATGAGTTGTAATAAATAAATAAAAATGCATTTTCACAAAAAATACTGAAATGAAAAATAACCCAATTGATATAAGTAACCTATGAACTATATTAGAGATAGGACCACCTAATTAGAAAGTACATGTGAACCTTAAGTGATTCATGCGTCAGCTAACGCGGAAGCATAATTGTGTACAAATGTGGATGTTGATAAGTCATGAGTTGTAAATAAATAAAAACGCATTTTCACAAAAAAATGCTAAGATGGAAAATAACTTGTAATAAATCATTAATTGCTGGTTGAAGTTAAAAAATATGTTGAAATGTCAAACTTCATTGTATGCGAAGCCTAGGGTAACAAGAATGTCTAAATTTATCACTGGAAGAATTCAATAAAAAAATTATGAACAGTGTAATAATACGCTTTCGTTGGTGGATTATAAAGTATTAAATATTTTTATGTCAAATATATGGCAGTTAAGTCTCAAAAACTTGAGACTTTTAAGAAATATCCTTATTAAATTGATATTTTACTCTTATTAATAGTTACTCATGTTTAATTTTTCAGAATTTTCTTTCTTATATTAAGAATTGTGGTTTAATTTCTCTAAAATATTGTTTGCAGAACTTCGCGTTTTTTCGATTTTGTTTTTATTTCCAGGTTTTCATTAAAACTTTATTTCTATTTCAAAACAAGCTACCAAAAATAGGGATTATTTATTCATTTATTTATTTTGCTTTTAGTATATTTCATTATCCCATTACAGAAACATTGAATAATGTTGTAATCCAGTTTTACATAAAGCCAGAACCAGAGTTGCCACCATATAGAATTAAAATTAATCTAATATTTTAAATTTAAATTCTGAATATGTTAAAATATATTACTGATGTTATGAGTAAACATTTTTATAAAATTTTAGAATTTTAATATTTTATGAAATGAGAAGAAAAATCTATAAAAATTCTTAATTTGTTTCAAACATAAAACTATAGTCAAGTTTAACTAAAACGTGGAAAAATCATACGAGTTATAAACTTGCAGGTCTAACGTTATTTAGTAACTAGTTGTTGGCTCCTGATTAGAGCGTATATCCTTTTATATATTAAACTATGTATACCTTAAATGAAAATGAATTATTGAATTAATAATATAACTCTTTTCAAACGTCAGAGAAAACTCTTTCTGGCATTTATTTTTTATAGAAAAAGTTACATTTCATATTTATTCCATGTTATGCAAACACGTGCTGAATATTACACTTTTCTAGGTTTGGTTTGCACTAAAGGTAGATTTACACTCTTCCAGTTATAAGACGACCAGTAAGACAGCGCATGCGCAAAAAGGAATTGATTTATGTTAAACACAATTTCGTAAGATAGGCATTCCATGCTTGGCTATAAACTGCTGTTTTGAATTTTTCTTTTTCACTGAATTTACTGAAGTTACTGAATTTTTCTTTTTCACAGCGTATCGGATGAAAATTTTGGATATTTACACAAAACAAAAACCATGATAGGAAAAAAGGTCAACATATCTAAATTTGGAAAACTATAGAAAAAAAAATAGCAAATGAAATGAAAACCGTTCAGAAAGAACCAAGAGCAAAAAAAATATCGGAATTAATCTATGATAAGTGATCATTTTTTTCACTCAAAACACACACACACACACCAAATTCTAAAAACACATGTGCAGTAATAAAAAAAAAAAACAATACAACGGAATGTTTTTGACCTGTCGGGACAATTATTTGCCATGGACAGAACAGCATTTTTCAGCCTTTCTACGCAAGCTATGTCTACTGGCCGTCTTATAATTGGTCGATGTAAACCCACCTTTAGTTTGCAATAAGAGTTAACTTAATCTTTCATTTTGAGCTTTTGTCAATGTGATGGCATCTCGTTGATAAAAGCTAATTTTTTCCCATGCACGCGTAACTTTCTCGCATATAGATTAAGTTTTATTTTAATTTTGTGCGAAATAAATTTTTGGAAAATATAAATAAAATATTTTTTTTAAAAAATTCATTAAAAATAGAAACGTATTACATATTTTAAAAAGTTGGTATCACTAAAAAGATGATTTTTTGAGCTTTAAGATAATGCCAAAATCAGTTTTGTGCTGCAATATTTATGGAAATTAATGCGGAAAAACTCCATATTTTGCTTAGTTTTTAATTCATTAAAATTCTAATTAAAAATTTAAAAAAAAAATATCGCTCCTAGGTGCATATTGTCAACCCCCAAGATATATATGTGCCAATTTTGGTAGCTGTAAGAAAAACGGTCTGACCTGCAGAACGTCAACACACACGCACACATATATATGTAATATATATAGAACTAATAGTATAATAATTTGTAAAAAGGTAATATTTTTATTAATGAAATGGTGGCGAGGTTGCAAATGAAGGAAGGTCAATTAAGAGATATGCTGTTATTCCTTAACAAAGCATCAGTTAATGTTTTTAAAAATGTTATGCAACTCTCAATTTCAACAAAATAAAATCATGGCAAAATATTATCGAAAAATATACAAATTAAATTTTTCTTTAAATTAAATTTCTTTTTCCAATGCTAATAAATTATTAACGTTTGTTAAATTAATTTCTAAAAATTATTCGTTCGACTGTATGAAATTCTTTATTGTTGAAACAAAATTGGAATTTTTTGATAATTGAATATTCCAAATATGTCAATGAGTCTTAACCTATCGTTTCATTCGGATTTTTGTTTAATATACGATTCTCTATTTTTCTGATAGGCAAAAGAAATCAGAGCTAGCCGAGACAACGTTCTTTACTTAAATGGAGGCGATTTTTACCAAGGCACAGTTTGGTACACCCTACACAGGTGGCAAATCGTTGCAGAACTTGTCAACACACTCGGGATTGATGCCATGGTCTGATCATTTTATTGTGCTAGTATAAAATATTTATACGTAGTATGGATTTTAATTATTAAAATTTATAATTGTTCAATTATTATGTAAGGCACGATTTATTATTGTAATATTTCTGGTAAATGATATGCCAAAATATTAATCATCAATATGTTGATAAAATATATTTTCTTATATTTATTCATAATTACGAGAGTAAACTAATTATTTATAATTTCTTCAATAGTGGCACGGGATTTTTATGCACGTTGCCGTTATAATAAGCTAAAAGTTTAAATAATTGTTTGGCATCATTTTATGCTTCGCATACAGCTGTGATAAAACAGGAGTTGTCTTCCAGAAACGTTCTAGCATACTCTCTAATAAATATTTCATGTCACAGAATTCCTTACATCTCATTTTCGTACAATAGTCACGAAAGATCAATTTTTGTTGTGAATTTATCATTTTTACTCGCATCTTTCGTGTCATCCTTGGCGAGTTATTTGGCGATTAATCAATGGCATGCATTTAGTAGTATCAAATATAGTAGTATAGTAATGAAAATCGAATTTGTTTTAAACACATTTTTTTTAACCGATTGAAACAAAAAATTTGACATAAAACTGCACTTGTAAGCATAACATACCTAACCAAAATTGATACATTTAAGCCATTGTGTTTTGAATTATCGCATTAACATGTTTTTGAAAGTACAGACCAACAGACGGTCAACTACTTGTTGGATTTCGCTCAAAATTTAGCAGGTCTCTGCACTATAGATGTTAAATCTGTCTACCGAATTTTCTTCTATCTAGTTCTCTTCGTTTTGTAGTTATTGTGCTAACTAATATTCAAGCAGTTGGATAGACGGATTTTCTCTGAGCAGATTTTGTTCAAACTTTTATAGAAATCTTCAGAATTAGTGTAAGAATCGTATACCAGATTTCAACCGTCTAACTCAAATAGAAACCAATGTTTTTGAGTTGTCGCTGCCACAGGTAGACAGACGGACATTTTTCAAAAATGTGTTTTCGAATATTTTGACGATTACTAATCTTTCTGTATACTACTTATACGAGAAAGTAAAAGTATTCAGTATTTCTTTTAAAATAGATTTTTTGAAAAAAATCGTCTGCAAATAATGACTTTTTTAGAGTTCTGTCAACAATCAAAAATTTATTTTACCAGAAAATAACTTTTTTAAAGAAAAAAAGATTTTCGCTTTGTTGATTTTCAATTAAAATCTTTGTTAAATTCTTTAAAGAATATTTATTTTCTATCTTAATTTTATGCATTTATTTTTCTTTCTCCTAGCGCAGTCTCTCGGAAACCACGAATTTGATGACGGCCTCAAGGGTCTCTTTCCTTTTTTGAGGAACTTGAAACCGAAAGTAGTGGTGTGCAATATAAATGCATCGAATGTGCCCGAATTTGCAGAATTAGTTCACCCTTCCACCATAATAGAAGTAGGGGGAGAAAGAATAGGCGTTATAGGATATCTCACTCCAGAAACGAAGTATTTATCGTCTGCAGGTGAGAGATATTGATTGTAAATTAGATTTTTCGCCTCTATTTTCACCTCGATCTAAGTACTCATTAAAAAACATTAACTTACAACTGATTAAATTTTAGTATCCCCAAATCCGGTTCGCGACTATCCGTCTTCCGTACTATCCAGCCAGCTTTTCTTTTATCATAATTAAATGAGAAAGGCAAGGCGTCTATTAAGTCATCTATTAAAGACTATTTCAAAATCTAAGCATTATAAGTTTTTACTCTTATCTTAAGGTTACCTTTCATATCTGTATAATCATTTATCAGTGAAAAATAAAATTAGTTTGAGTCCATTTTCTTAAGAATTAGGCCTATGATTTACGTTAATGTTTTGCTTTATGTCCTCTGAATTTAAGTTGGGCATTACAGAATTTATTAAAAGATGAACAGTTTATATCCTTTAACTTACTTTTCCTCAAAAAATTTTTAAAATGTGCAGTACAATATATAAACATAAATAAACTTCCAACACAAGGCCTCCTATTTAAACTCGACACGTTACCTGTGCTTCTGTGATTCATCAGGCCTCTGCTGCGTACTGTTGAGATAAATGGAGGGCTTAGTACTCAATAAGAAGTGAGACAATGCGTATTATAGCAGTGAGTTTTGGATAAAAATTTTGTCTTCTGGTATTGGTGGGCAAAGAAATGAACGCCTGCCTATCCGACTTTTATGTTATCCTGCCTGTCCTTCAGCCACATTAGGCTGTAAAATAATGGAGTATATTGTATATAGAAGCGTTTCTCAACCTTTCAGTATTCGTGGCCCAGTTTTCAATCATAATTTTCATCACCACCCCCCCACGCGAATGAAAGTGGAGAAAATTCAAATATTATATTTGAAATGAAAGCCAAACAGGGAGATAACGTTAAAAGAATATGAAAGTAGCACAATTTGTCAGTGAAAGTTAACCTAGACGGGGTGAGCTAAATTTCGAAACTGGGAATACATTTTTCCGAATAATAAAAAAATAAATAAAACAGAAGCATGACAAAGCAAAAGTGAAAAAAAAATAGCAATGTTTGTGGAAGGGAATACACAGGACCGATGACATTTCGAGCATGCGCGGAGCAAATGTTTTCTCATAGGAAGAAGGAAAATATTCCATAACGCAAGTTCCAATTCCAGCAAGTCTCATTCGAGTCGATCCTTTTATCGCTATCGAATATATCGTGAATTTATATGTTATATATGTTTTCGTGTTAACTGCAATTCACCATATTAAATATTCACGGCAGCAGATTGATGCAGGCTCATGAATAAATTTTTAAGCGGAAGTAAGCAAGCATTACACGATAGTCAAGCATCAACAAGTACACAGACGAGCGTGGTACACAGAGGAGTACACAGACGAGGAAATATTCTAAAGAATACTTAAATTTTGGGTTTACCAGTACTGATGTAAATGAAGAAGGCCCCTGTGTATCATTTGTTCAAAAATGTTGGCCGCAGACAGCATGAAACCTAATAAGCTTAAACGACATTTGGAAACGCTTCATAGTGAGTACGCCAACAAGCCCAAAGAATTCTTCGAATTAAAATTAAAATCGAATAAAAAGCAAAAATCATTTTTTAAAGAAACTTTGTCTGTGAATAAAAAAGCTTTAATTGCATCTTACAAAGTTCATATAAAATAGCCAGATGTAAAAAACCTCACACCATTGGTGAAGAGCTTATTTTGCCAGCAGTAATTGAGATTGTAGAAACTATGTTTAGAGATAATTTTTCAAAACAATTGCAGTCCATACCTCTTTCAAATGCTACTGTTGCCCATCGAATTGGCGATATAGCTGAAGATGGACAACGTCAACTTTTCTCGAAGCTGCGTGACAAATTGTTTTCAATACAGCTTGACGAAGCAACAGATAGTAATAAAGATGCTCATTTAATTGCCTATGTTCGAATTCGGGATAATATGTCAGTAGTAGAACTACTTTTCAGCAAACCAAAAGAACTCAAAACATCAGCACTCGCATTATTTGTTATTTTCAATGATTTTATGAACGAGGCAAACATAGAATGGAAAAATGGCATTGGAATAGGCGCCTATGGTGCTCGTTCAATGTCCGGAAGATTCCAAGGTATACAAGCACTTGTAAAACAAAAATCGCCTCAGTACAACATTGCATGATCCACAGAGAAACTTTGACTTCGAAAGAAATGAGTCCTGGTTTGAATATTGTATTAACTGTGGTTGTAACCATAGTAAATTATATAAAAATGAGACCCCTGAAATCGAGAATCTTTTCCGCACTTTGTAAAGACATGTTTTCAGTACATTCAGCGTTACTATTTTATTGCGAGGCAAGATGGTTATCACGTGGGAAGTTTTCGCAACGTGTTTAGGAATTAAGAGAAGAAAGCTCCATTTTCCTAGAAGAATAAAACAGACAGGAGGCCGAGAATTTTCACGATAGTTTATTTGTGATGAAATTGAGGTGCTGGTCGACATATTCGAGAAATTAAATAACTTGAATCTTCAACTCTAAGGAGCAAATACACATATGTTGGATACGAGTGATAAGGTTAATGCTTTTTGTGCAAAAATTGGAATTGTGGAGCAGAAATTTAAAGCAAAAAACTTAACAATGTTTGTAAATGTGGATGATTGTACTAAAATTTACAAGGCTGAAGAAAAACATGTAAAAGTTGTTTTTGTAACCATTGAAAATCATTTAGCCATGCTGGCAAAGAATTTTTAAAAGTATTTTCATGCTGACCACAAACTGATAGAAAGTTACGAGTGGGTTAGGAATCCATTTCATAAGATTCCCGAAGGACTCTCAATTGATGAGGAAGAAAAATTCATAGACTTCACGACAAGTGGCGAAATTAAAAGGCAATTTTGTAATAAATCACTATTTGAATTTTGGACAAGAGTAAAGATGATTTTTCTGCACTAAAAACAAGGACATTTCACATTCTAATACAATTCAACACCCTACCTTTGTGAAAGGGATTTTCAGCTGTGGCTTCTTTGAAGACAAAATATAGAAATAGAACTGAGAGTGGCTATTTCTAATATTAGCCTTCTTTCAAAAAACTTTGCTCTGCAAGACAAACCCAAGAAAGTCACTAATAATTATTATATTTGTTTTTAATTTAGTATGCTTTGATTAAGTAAGTTGTTTTACTTTAATAAGTTATTAAATATGTCGAAATGTATTTTGTTTTCTATGTGTATGTGTGCTTTCCTTTCAGTCAGTTAATCAATTTTTTAAAACAATATTTTCTCTTGGATATTCTTGCGCCCCCCTAGGGGGGCGCGCCCCACAGGTTGAGAATCGCTGGTATATAAGGATTGAAATACTGGTATACCGGGATACCGAATACCGGTATTTAGAGCCATTTGTACAGTTTTGTAATACCTGTATTCACAAGTTTAAATACCGGCTTTTCGGTATTTACTAGAAATTTTTCAAATTGTCTCCACTATATGTTCACGTGATAACACTTTCATACATGTGAAAAAAAAATTGAACTAAAAAGTATCTAATAGGAGAAATCCAAGGTCAAAGGTGAATACTCTTATCGTTCCACGTCACACTCTTTTTAATGAGATGGAATCGTCGAAATGTTGACGAACAGTAAGTGAATCATCCAAGAAGGAGGGTCAAAACAATCCTATTACAGCTCCGAGCAATACTGCACACGCGCAGGATTCGTAGTCTGATATTCGTATTTGTGAAAACAAGGTTGTAGTTGTGAAGAAAGTGCGTGATTTTTCGATATTTTTTTTAATTGGCGAGTTTCTTATTCACACTGTATTTGCATTTTATACTTTAGGGTTCAAAATATTTTTTCAGGTTTATCTATATCTATACTTATAATAAAGCTCAATGTGTGTGTGTATTGGCGCTCTACAGGTCAGACCATTCAACATACTGCTACCAAATTTGGCAAGTGTATACCTTGGAGGCCGGGAATGTGCACCTAGGGGTTATTTTTTCGAATTTTTAATTAGAATCTTATTTATTTAAATATTAAGCGAAATTTTGGCGTGTTTCTGCTATAACTTCCTGAAATATTACCGCACAATAGAGATTTTTACATGAAATTAAAGATCAAAAATTTATCTTTTAAATCATACCAATGTGTTAACCTTAAAATTAAATTTCTATTTTTAATGAATTTTTAAATAAATATTTTAGCTATAATTTTCAACATTTTTTTTCGTAAAAAATAAAAATAAAAATTAAGCTGCACGAGCACGTTTCGCATTCATGGGAAAAAATCAGTTTTTTTCAAAGTGTTGCCATCACATTGATTAAAGCTCCAATTAAAAATAAATTAAATCTTTTTGGAAGTGAAATCTGCAAAAATGTAATTTTTAGCACGTGTTTGTAGGAAATGAAACAAATATAAAATATTATTTTTTCTAAAAAATAAATTCAAGAAAAATTATTTTATGATCTTTTACACTTTCTATATTATTAATCCAATAAAACAGTTTTATTTTAAGACAAGTTTTGTTTAATATGAACAGGATATTCATTCAAATCAGGGCCACACAGCTAATTTGTAAACCTTTAGTAAGACACAGATCTGCTAAAATGGTCTAAATGGAAAATGATTATATTTTATGTAACTTGATTCAATAAATGCTCTAATAAATAACGAATTTTTGATTTTACATTAAGCTTCTGCTGTGGAAATTACGAATAACAAAATGTTCTTGAAACTCTAATACTTTAAATAAAAAGAGTTAATTTCCAATCAACTAAATCAATCACTTAAACTGACTGATTTATGAAAATTTGAATATCACTATTCAATAAAAAAAGGATAATTTTAGATTTTGGATTGATCGTTTCAAAGAAAATACGCCAATCCGCGTGCAGGTTTCTCAAGATTAATTGGCCTAAGATTATGAAAATGTTGAGTTTTTTCTAAATTTTTAACATTCAAAACTTCATAAATAAGTCTTAGTTGATCGTGGAAAATAGAAACATTCATTCATTTATTTAAAATTTTGTGTGTCCAGAATATTTCTCAGAATATGTTACCTTACTGCATTAAATTTAGACTTCACAGTTTTTGAAATATATTTATAGGCCGGAACAAAATATTATTATTGATTTCAAATTCAATCCTTTTGAAAGCAAAACTAAAAACTGAATTTTATGCTAAATCTGAGAAATATTTGTTGAATTATTCTTTGAGATATTATATAAATTATGAAAAATATTTTGTAGTTCACTTAAGACTTAAATACCTAGCTATTCTGTTTGCAATACTCATATTCAATAATAATAATAATAAATAAATAACAATAAAGATGATAAATAAAATAAAACGCTTGGTTTTGATAAAAAATATCTTTATATTAATTGCAATTTCATCATTTCCAATTTAAATTAAAGTTGAAATTTTACCGGAAATGACAACAAATTAGCAAAATATATATAGTAAATTGAACGAAACGATCTACACAACAGTATAAGTTTGGTATGACTATCAAAATTTGAAGATTAAAAATGTTTTGTTTGAGAATCTATTAAGAGACCAGTTACTTAAAATATTTACTTGAAAATTGTAGCGAGCGGTAATACTGGCGAACCGGCTGGTCGCCAAAGGCTTCTAGTTATATATAAACTCCTAAATAATCCATAATCTATGCTTATATAAAGCTCAATGTGTGTGTGTGTGTGTTGCCGCTCTACAGGCCAGGCCATTTGACCTACAGCTACCAAATTTGGTACATGTATACCTTAGAGGTAGGGAATGTGCACCTGATGTCCTTTTTTTGTATTTTTAATTAGAATTTTAATTATTAATTAAAAACTAACTTTCCCGCCAAAAATTCTTCCATTTTTCCCACCTCCAAATGAGTAAGGCTTCAGTTTTTTTTCCCCAATAGTAATGAGGCTAGGGTTAATATTTTCGGCCGATTATTTCAAACGATTCTGTTTATTTTCTTAATGTTTTATGCATTTAAAATTAAACATTGTTAATTAATCGATCTTTCAGATTCATTCTGAAGTACTTTTAAATTAAAATAACACAGAATAAAGGAAATTAAAAATGTCTAATCTGCATAGCGTTACCCCAACTGGAAAAAAAAAAATTCACGCATTTGCATTACCGTAACTGGCGTTGAAATTTCACGCATGCGCATTGTGTTCCGATTGTTGACAATATTATCAACGGATGATTCTTGATTTAAATTATTTTTATGTTAGTTGCATGCTTTTGTAATTAAATTGTATTTATGTTAGTTATATATTTTTTGCATAGGCTTATAGTTTTATGTACATCGTTTTTTAAGTAGTTTTTTTAACCTGTTTTCGACCGATTATTTTAAACGATTCATTTTATTTTCTTAGTGTTTAATACATTTAAAATTAAACATTGTTAATTAATAGATCTGTTCATGATGAATCTGAGAAAATTTTGTTGACAAATTCTTGAGATATTACATAAATTAAGAAAAATATTCTTTAGTGCCCATAAAGTTTAAACGCTCTGTGATTCTGTTATCAGTAATCATATTATAAAAAAATGCTTTGTTTCAGTAAAAAATATTATTATATTAATTGCAGATTTATTCTTTCCACTTTAATTTAAAGCATAAATTGTACGGGTTGCCATTTCGAGTGTTTTGCACTTCTACTGAATTAAGAAAATCACTATCCGCCAGAGATTTTAAAAATCTACAAACATGGATAAACACTATAAGAAGAACTGTTATAAACTACAGAAATGGTGTTCGCAATTCTTTGAAACACGATGGTAAATAAATGGTGGAAAATTTAGTCTTACATTTGATAAATGGACAAGTGTAAGAAATAGACGCTATTTAAATATAAATATTCATTCAGAAAAAAAATTGGAATATAGTACTTACGCATGTCTCGGTAAGTATGCCAGCCGAAAAATGTGTGGAAGTGCTTAAATCTAAATTAGCGAAACAGGGATTATCCCTGAAACAAGATATTGTATCCATAACGACTGATGGAGCAACAATTGCGAAAAAAGTTGGAAAGTTGATTGGTGCAAATTAGCAATTGTGCTATGCTCATGCAATTCAATTAGGAGTAATAGATGTATTGTACCAAAAAAATAAAGAACAGAAGAATCCAAATATTGTGGATATAGAAACTTCGGATTCCAACTTTGAAGAGAGTAAGAGTGATATTGACAATGAAGATAATGACAATGTAATTGTTGAAGACAATATTGCTAATGAGGATGAAATATTAACCCATCAAGAATTGCTTCCTATAATTTATAAAGTTCGAAAAATTGTTAAGATATTTAGACATTCCCCTACAAAAAATGCCATATTACAAAAATATAACTAACTGAAAATAAAGCGGAATATATGTTAATATTAGATTCTAAAACACGTTGGAACAGTTTACTCCTAATGATGGAACGATTTTTGAAACTGAGAAATCCAATCCAAAAAGCAATAATCGACTTAAATCTGCAAATTAATGTTTCGGATAGTGAATTCGACTTAACATCCAGAACTGTATCAGCTCTACTTCCAATAAAACTGACTGTTGAGGCATTATGTCGAAAAGATTCTAATTTATTAACAGCTAATGCAACAATGAATTTCATGTTGCGGTCACTGAAAGAACAGCACACATCACTAGCTGCAGAATTATATATTACATTGAAAACTCTCACAGAAGAAAGGCATACCGAAATAGAAAATGTCTTACTGTGTTTATATAATTATAATGATTTTAAAAATGAAAAAAAATGAGTCTAACCAATTCAAATCTGATCCAGTTTATAGTAAATTTTCTTAAAACATTTTACCAACAAACCTACCCACAATCAGAAGAATTCGGTACAGTTATCTAAGATTCTGATGACACTAATGTCGATAATGAAATAATTATCTGTCGAACCAAAATTGGAATTAGCTGTAAATAAAAAAAAATTTCAACAAACCAAAATACAATACAGAAATTAACTATATCCAAAACCATCCGACAAGAAATCGATTTATTTGAAGATGAGGGATTTAGAGGTAAATACTTAGAAAAAGTATATCGCGCATTGCTAACAGTACCACCACTAGCGTAGATGCCGAAAAAGAGTTTCCGACAGCTGGTAATTTTTGCACAAAATTGCATTCCAGGCTTAATGACAGTACAATTAATGCATTATGTTTCACATTTAAAAAATTTGTAATAGTACCACAGACTGATTAGTGATATTTACACTTTTTTGTGATTTAAATAAATAAGATGTTCCTTTATTTTTTTGTGATACTTTTAATACTGTTATAATTTATAAGTTACAAATTATTATTTTTTTGATATTTACACTCTCTAATAAAACTGACAAAGAAACGAACAAAAAACAATGTGTTTTCTTACTTTTTAAAAAATTTCTAATACCGGTATTAAAACCGGTATCCCGATATTTAGATCCAAAAAATACCGAATACCGGTATTGAACTTTTGGTCCGATATTGCAATCCCTAACTGTATATTAATGCTGGAGTCGCACTTAATTTATAGACATAAAATTCGAATATAAAACAAACTATAAAATGAGCTCGAATATTTTGTATGGGCGGCTTCCATATAAAGATGATTTCATTATTCATTTTTGTGAATTTCGCATTCCAACAGCATAGTTAAGTACTGCCATGAAAAATAATTTAATTTTTTATTGATCGTTGGATTGATATCCAACTTAAATTATGCCATTTTTACAAAAAGAGTTTTAAAATTTTGCACCTCTCTGAAAATATTTGATTTACTTTAATGTTTCCAAATTCTAATTAACGATTAATAGTTAATTTCATTAAATTATGATTTTTTACAAATGACGTACTCTGGTGACAGACTTAAGCAAGCAGCGGGAGTTATCTTTCAGAAACTCCCTCGTGAAGGTCTTAGTGAAGGTCTTAGCCCTTTCCACCATATGTCATTGTGAACCTATGAAAAGACATTCGCTGCCTTGCTTGGCATAGTAGCTTGGCCTTGATATTTGGCGTGAGTCTAGAATTTGTGCTAAATCTATCGTGCGAATATGTATTTTGTTACCAAAATTTCGCACGAGATTACAATTGTAGCCACAAGATCATATATCGAATTTCATTGTGTTGTGTAAGTCATTGTGTTGATATACATGTGGAGGTACAGATAGACGGACGGTCTACTTTTCAATTGGACGAAAACTTGTTAAGAGTCTACATTGCAGATGCTAAATTCTACATTGTGGCTGTGCGCAAAATTTTATTTATCCTGCCCTTTACGTTTTGCAATCATCGCATTGATTTGTACTCAGACATATATACTTTCTTTGAATAGATTTCATAATTTGAAAGAATTTTGAAAATTTGGTCTAAATTGCTTCCGTCTAGCTCAAAGAATTCTTGAGTTATCATGCTGAGAGAGACAGACACATTTCCAACTATGTGTTGCTTCAGGTTAGGGAGGCCTGAAACCTGGAAGCAAGTCAAAACCTCGAATTCGAATATTTTTAACAAGTACAATACTTTCTCGGTACTTCGCATACTAGAAAGTAAAAATGGATCCCAAATCTGAAATACAGAAAATATTTAAATAAAAAATTCCTATTTGGTATATTAAACAAAGTATGTTTTTAAAAACTGTATTAATTAAATTTATATAACAAGATAATTTTAATGAGGTCAATGTAACAAAAATAAACGTTGATTTCATCAGATATTTGATTATATGCTATCTAATGTTGTATATTGACGTCATATTATTATTTCCTTTATCTCCAAGATAGACGATGCTTTTAAAAAATAAATTCACATTTTTCTCGTGACATTTAACTAATTCTATATATTTTTTTATCTAGCCTCTGAACAGATTTTACTGAAGATTCGATAGAAATCTGCAAATTTGGTGTAATGAATCATCTAGCTCAAAGTATCTTTGTCACTGTCAGACAATTTTTAAAAATGTATTGTTTGAATTCTTGAGGTCTCAGAGTCGCTTGTAATCACAAAATCCTATACCAAATTCGATATATTTAAGTCACTGGGATTCTGAATTATCACGTTTTACATGTATCTGAAAGTACAGACCGACAGACAGTCGAACCGCTGTTGGATTAGGTTCAAAATTTGACAGGTGTCTACATTAAATATGTTAAATCTGTAAACCGAATTTTATGTACCTATCTCCCGTCGTTTGGTAATTATTGTGTTAACTTTCATGCGAACATAGACAAACTTTCTTTGAACAGATTTTTCTCAAAAGTTGAGAGTAATCTACAGGTTTGGTGTAAAGACTTTAAACTAAATTTCATTCGTCAAGCTTAAAACGTTGTTGAATTATCTTTATCGCTGATATATAGATAGACATAATGCCGAAAATGTGTTTTTCGAACTCAGAGAGGTCTAAAATATGTAGACTCGACGAATCTCATGTTCGAATTTTTTGCCGATTAGAATATTTTCTCTATACTATATATACGAGAAAATTAAAAAAAAAAAAAAAACGGTTAAACCAATCTAATTTTTTTTCAAGCACGAAAGAAATCAAGTTAAATAAAATTGCTTATTAAATAAACTTTGATTTATGCAGATGACTTAGAATTCGAAGATGAAGTCGAATGCATCAAGAGAGAAGCCCGACGTCTGTCCACCGAGGAAGGTTTGACAAAAATCATGGCAGTGGGTCATTCCGGTTTTGCCGTGGACCAGAACATCGCCAGAGAAGTGCCAGAAGTAGACATAGTGGTCGGTGGACACACAAACACTTTCCTCTACACAGGTAAATGGAGATATTACAACAGAATGCTTTACAGGAATGAAAGATTTTTCTTAACATTCATTTATTGCTTAAATACGTCTGCTTACTTATACTTTTTTTTAATCTTTTTAAATTCTTTTTATATCTTTATTTTTTATATCTTTAATTTTTTTACCTTTTATGTAAATTTTTATCTAAATATAAATATTATATTTGTATCTAAATATAAATTATTATTCTTTTTTTTTATCTTTATATAAATTATTGTTTGGTTAAAAGGAGTTTTGTGTTTGAAGTAACAGTCAGCTCATATTTTAAATTATCGTCTGATATTATAAAGTTTTCTCTATCTGCAAAATGTGACTGTGAATGAAACAATAAAAACAAAAAAGAAAATAGAAAATTTAATAAATGCATTTCGCATTAACAATTTAGAAGTTAAAAATTATTCTGAATGAACAAGCTGGTTGCCAAAGAAGGCTAACAAATTATTAAATAAATAATAAAAAATTAAAAAATTAAAATAATGAAAATATTAAATTAATGATGAATAAGCAGCACCGATAAGAAAAAAAAACCCCTTTTGATTTCCATAAAAGAAAAGAAGTGAATCTAAAAAAAATAATAGTGTAATTTTAGCTAAACATTTATCAAAAGAATTAACTTTTAGTAAGAGATTTGCGATTATTGTCGGTTTATTATATAATAGGAAATTAAAATGGGGAGAATCGAGAAAAATATAAAAAGCCAATTCCTCGTATTATTAAAATTCCTTTTTATTGCCAATATTTAAGAAAGATATATCATATTTTTACCTACATCCTCAAAAAGCAGTAGAACGCCTTCAGAACAAAGCTAGCAACTATGCATCTAACTGCAACTGTTTTTCTGGAATGAACTTGGGGGAATTAAAAAAGAAACATTTCCTTACCTTTTACTAGCATTCCTCCCTACCTTGCGGAGGAGGGGGGGGGGACAACTAGTACTTGGCCGAGAGGTTAACGTATATATAAGCATGTTTCCACTTTCCTGTAGGGTAAAGTTTTTCAAATGAACCTTAAGTGGATTGATTTACCTTTATTTACTAATATTTCGTATGTATCACTTTTTGTATTTAGTAAAAATCATTTTTCATTTTTTGAGATCAACTTCTACCACTAACAACCAAGGACCACATAAAGTCCCTGGCATTCATCAAGACCAAGGCTACATTACACCAAATTTCCGACACTACAGGAGATAGCTTCTGGCTGAAGCGGACTCTCCTTAACATCACTTCCAACTCCTGTAGGGTAAAGGACGCTGTGGTCAAATGATAAGATCTTGGCCTTGGGGCTGGAGGGCTCGATCCTGCTAAAGATTCCCCGTGTATGCGGACTTGCTGGACATTAAATATGATGTCGTGGGCCAAACTTCTTCCCACTAATGTCGTACGAAAGTTTGGAAGGAGATCGAACCTCAGGTGTCATCCTTGTCATCTGTCTGAGTTCAAATTAAAAAAGCTTGTTAAAACAATCCCTTTTGCTAATTTATCTGGGGTTCAAATTAAAAAAGCCGGTTAAAATAATCCCTTCTTTTCAAACACTGAAGAAACCAAATGTAATAAAATTGCGTGTTAAATAATTTTATTTATGTACATGACCTGGAATTCGAAGTTATGTGCAAAGTCGAATTTACCGTCAAATTTACAAGGTCTGTCCCTAAATAGCCTAGCGTTGCTTTCAAACGGGATGTTAATGCAATTAAACTAAACTAAACTGAAATAAATTAAGAACAGTTGGGTAAACTAATTTGTGTGGTCGAGTTCTCTCTACTTCTTTAATGGAATGTGCTTCCTACAGGAGGATTTGTACCGAGATCAGTGATGATCCTTAGAACACAACTTCGGTTTTCTGCTTTATTCTGTTGTTATAATGATCATTCGACATACGTTGGAGGGAGATAATTCTTTTCTGAATACTTAAATTCCTGCTCAAACACCAGATGTATCACCCACGGACTTTTAAGAGTATAAATTATTAAAAAATAAAATGACAAAAATTAAAGTCGGAGACCAAACCAGGATATCAAAGGTGGCTGTTTATATTTTATTCCTCTGCAATTTTTTTTTCTGAAATCATTAATTTTTCATTATACACTTTTGCTAGTATTGTTCAGCATATAATTGCTCCTATGTAACTATTAGATACATTTTATTTAATAGCTCATTTTGGCAATAGGATCATGAATAAGAATTGCCATCATTCTAATAATTGCAAATTGCCTTCTTATAGGTCCTTCACCTTCGATAGAAGAGCCCCAGGGACCTTATCCAGTGGTCATTGAAAGGGAAGACGGCTCCAGGGCGCTTGTGGTTCAAGACTTCGCTTTCGGAAAGTACATGGGTTTCCTGGAAGTCGTGTTTGATGATGAAGGAAAGGTTACCAATTGGCAAGGAAATCCTATACTGTTGGATTCATCAGTACCTGAAGGTAAAGAGTAATATAAATTATTGAGAAATCTTTTTATAATCCATTTTTATTTCATTTCAGTATCTAAAATTGAAAAAGAAAAACTACCTGGAATAGTGGTTCTCCAAAATTTGCCGGCATACTCTCTAATGAACTTGTTATGCCAGAGGCACCTTACATGGCAGTGGTCTACAACTTAAATATTTTTTGGCGAGAATTCAGCATTTTTATTGAATCCATGGCGTCATCCTTGGCGAATTATTTGCCGATTAATCCCTGGTGTATAGATATTACCGAAAATCAAATTTCTGTTTTAGAATGCGTTTTTTAGGAAAGAAATTAAATGCATGTTACCATCTTAAAATATTTTAGACCAAACTCATTTTTACACCATTTTAAAGTTTAAAAAAATATTTTTAACGATATTAATTTAACTGTTGAGTAAATTTCTTCTAAATTTTAATTATCTTTTAAAAAATATTTATTTGTATAATTTTCAAACTAAATTTTATTGTTGAACTGAAATTCAAAGTGTTTTTATTGCTTCATCAGATATTTCAACGCGTGTTTCTTACACTTTTGAAAGTTAAATTTCTGCAATATTCTCAGTATTTTATATGAGTAATAGGAAAGTGAAGTTATGTTATGACAAAAGTTAGTAAATCGATAAGCCGGACAGTTAACGTTTTTAATAAAAGGTACGATATCAAGTGAACTCACCCCATTAGTATGCTTCATATGTACATAAATGGATAGAGTATAAGTAAGCTTTAAAGACTGTCACAATTTAAACCTTAAAAAAATTAGTATGGAGGACATCATGAACATTATGCTGCGAGTAAGAATTTTTGTTTAAAGTAAACATAACCAATTCTTCCAGTGAATCCGAGGCTGTAGGATTTAGTTTTCCTCAGGGTATAAAAGATTATAATTAACTTTTTGTTTGTTTGTTTGTTTTCTGTTCTATAGAACCAGAGATTTTGGAAATTTTGGAACCTTACGGAGAGGAAGTGAAACGCAGAGTAAGACAAAAAGTGGGCCAAACGAACGTTCTACTCAAGGGAGATCGTTTGACGTGTCGCATGAAGGAATGCAACCTTGGAAATTTCTTGGCCGATGCCGCCCTCGACTATTTCATCGAACAGCCAACAGAAAAAGGCTGGAATTTTGCGGCTGTGGCATTATGGAATGCAGGTGGCATTCGATCGTCGATCGATGAAAGAATGAATGAAGGTACTAAATTTCTTCTCATGCATTTTTTAGTAATATTTTACATGAGAGCTTATTTTTATGAAATAAAAATATGAAAAGAGAAAAATAAATTAATCGGATTGGATTGATGTCTTGTTTCTCTGTATCAGGTACAAATTAGAACTCATATTCGTTGTTGTTGTTACTTATGGTACTTGTCATAGACAAGCCCGCTGATGAAGTCAACGATTTTAAGCCGAGTTGTGCAGTAGCTTCTGAGGGAAAAGACTCCTGAGCAGCCGATTGCAGAAGTTTGACTTCTAGCTCAAATGAAGATGGTACTCGCACATTCGCTTGCACAACCCCCTTATACAGGGTGGGGGTAGGGGGCTCTTTCATACACCTCACACATAGAACACAGGGTAAAGAACAACCATGCCCAAACCAGGACTCGAACCCGGAAAACCCAGATCAACGAGAAGACGCGCTACCCCTAAGCCAGGACGCCGGATTTGATTGTACCTGATCGATACATTCATTGCCTGACGGAATGAAACCGTGTGCTCAATGAATATCAGTTCACCCATTTGGGCCGAAGACTAATAACTGAGACTAATACAAATTTCAAATTGGGATTTCGTTTCTTAGAAATAGTTACTGATGACACTGTGCCAGTAGCCTTAAATTCGACATTGATAGCCGAGTGGATGAGAGGACGTTTGTCGATAGAGTTAATATTGAAACCAGCAGGATTCGTCTACCCAAAACTTTACTCTCTAATAAAGGTATTATTCTAAAGAACGCTTTGCATGACACTTGCGTAGAAAAACTACAAAATATTAACCTTTGGTAGAAATTTTACGTTTTACTGAATTACCGGGCAACCCTTAGCGAGTTTTGTGTCGAGTAATCCCTGGTATGTTGTTAATAATTTCCGAAAATCGAATTTGTTTTAGACATGATTTTCCCAACCAATTGACACAGGGCTACAATGGTAGTAACAAAATCAGATATTAAATTTCAGATATTTAGGTTATAGCGTTTTTAAATGATCGCGTTTACATGTTTCTGAAAGTACAGACGGTTAGCCTGCTTATTGGATTTGATTCAAAATTTTGTTGATATCTATATTATAGAGTTAATTCTGTGTACTGAATTTTAGCCATCCATTTTATGCATTTTCTTTGTTTTTGTAATTATCGCGTTACATTATATTCGAACAGCCAAATAGACAGATCTCTTCTGAACGGATTTAGTTCAAAACCTGATAGAAATCTGAAAATTTGGTGTAATGACCGTATATCAAATTTCATGCATCTAATTGAAAGCGTTTATGAGTCATCTAAGTCATGGATATTTTTTAAATTGTGATTTTTTGAACTCAGGTAGGTTGTCAAAACTTCGAGTTCGAATATTTTTTTTTTTTTTGACGATTGCTATGCTTAACTCTTTACTTCGTATACGAGAAAAACAACGGGGATTCTTCATAATTATAATAATAATTTTTCGCATATTAAACTGGGTAAAGGACAACGATGGTTGGAAATGAAATATATTTAGAAAAAATATATATTTCTTTCCCAGTATATATATATATATATATATATATATATATATATATATATATATATATATATATATTGGCCAATTTCAATGAGCAGGAGCTCGAGCAACGAGGTGAGCTATGTTGTATCGACTTAATATTTTGCGACAAATTGGTATAATATATGATGAGTTTGAGGAGATTATCTTTTGAGTCCAAATACTAATATATTACATAATATTCCTAATATATATCAGTTTTGTGTACTTCATACATTTGTGTTCCGTACACAAAATATCACTGATAGAGTATCATTCAGCCATATAAAGTAAGACTTCAAACCAGTTCATGTATAGTCATATTAATATATTGTTTCAAGCCTGTAATGCTGCTTCCCAGAACTGTTATTTCTGCACAGAAAGACTGATTTACAGTAATCTGTATTGGATGACTGAGCCAGTGATGTGATCCTAGATCTTGGACACAAACTTGGCGACTTGGCGACTATGGCAACAAAATAGATAGTGCTGAAAACTTAGAGAATTTTATCGATCCGCCCATTAGGAACCGAGATACGCCTTGATTGACCCAGAAGGTTCTCAGTCCGCCTTTCGAGAACTATAAAAGGCCAGCAGTCTCAATTTATAATATGAATTTAGAGTTAGAATGAATATGACTCACTTTCATAATGAAATTTGTCACGCTGGTAATTGCATTGGTGGCTCGATGCACAAAGGCGCTTTAATTTGAAAAATGTAATATGGAAAATTATTTATTAAATATTTTGCTCTTTTTCTGTTAATTTTACACTCGTGTTGCAAGGTATTATCATATTTAATGATTGTAGAAAGAGAATTGGCTCATCATTGAAAAGAACAAAAATTATCGTTTCTTGTGAAATGGTTTCAAACATTTATTGTAATTTAGTGAATTTTGCGATATTTTTCTAAAAAAACTTTAAGTGATAGATCAAAAATTCTGTAATTCTGTAATTTCGGCTTTTTTTAAAAAAAAGTGTGTCAGAGATGAAGACTTGAACTTAACTCCGTAATTTAAAACGAGATTCGAAAAGAAATGCTTTTTTTTTATTATTATGGATGAATTAGATATTTACTTCATTATTCCATGGGGGGGGGGGGGGGGTTTTTTTTTCTGAATTGAAAAAAACCCAATTAAAATCATAATCGATCTTCCCAAATTCACAAAACGTATTTCTAAACTGTAAAGAAGTTTTAATTCGATCATTTAAAAAATATTCCGGTTTCTTTACGTCTTTCTTTTTTAAAAAGAAACATATCTCCGTTATTAATTATGTGTTTCAAATTTTTCGTCTGCAGCTATAGACGCGACATCATAGTCACGAAGAAAAATAAACATATAAAATCAATTCTCCCTATTTTTAAATTTCGTTTTCAGAACTTTATTTTTGTTTTATGGTTTTGATTTCTCTGGTTTTAGTTATATCACGGGAAATGCAATGCAGGTATTGCTAGTATTCAGATAGAGATGTTTTATTAAAAAATTACTGATAAATTTTTATGCGAATTTTTCCCATATAAATTATTGGATAATCAATAATTATTGATTGGTTTAGTTCAACAAAGCAAAATTAAACATGCTTAGATACAATTTTTAATAGTAAATTCAAAATACATAAAGTTGGTGATTAGTTCTTGATCGATTTATTATTATTCAGCAGTATTTTTTATTTCAATTTTCATGAAGGAAATATAGCAATGGAAAAGAAAATTAAAACATAATAAAAGATAATTTAGTTTAAGTTTAATAATGAGAAATATATAAAAATAGTCAGAAATTTATTCTTTAAGCTTTAAAAATTAGATCCAGTGTCTGATTTGATAAATTAATTTTGTTTAATGGAAAGTTAAGAATTGACTTTTAACTTTTTATATCTTTAAATAAATGAAGTTATTGATGATGAATTATAAAGTTGCAAATATAAATTGCATTTCCTTGTAATTTAATTTAAAATTAACCACCTTCAGCAACTAATGGTTCTCTCACCATATTTATAGTATTCGTTTAATTACGCCAACTAATTTTTATAAACTACATCTTACTGTAGTGAAGTAATGTTTTTGAAACTGAAAATGATGGTGGTGGCAGTAAAGGATTGGTAACCATTAATGATATTATTTAATGGTCATGAGCTTCCATAAGAAATAAAAATCGACAAAATCAGACCAGTAGATGGGGGTCTGAGATTAATTCATTGATCTTCCAAGTTATTTTAAATATATAAACTACTATATAATAATGATATCTCAATGAAATCGGTTTAAAATGATGTGATGCACGTCAAATGCTCGGTACCATGCTAATTTCAGTTTACATTGTGCATCTTGCTGAAGGAAGGGACCTGTCGTCACAATGCATTTTTGCATGCTTTATAGAAAACTACCCGTTTTCTGAAGCTTCGAAGTATAGCTTGCAGAACATCTTAAATTCTTACAACTAAAATAATACTCCAAGTAATTTAGAATTTCATCGACTTGTTTATTCTTTCAACATAACAGCGTATCTTACAAGCATTGCCACATTCCAGAAGGTTTACAATTGATCATCAGCTACTATGCAAAAAATAAACGAAATAATATTAACAAAATATGTTTAGCAAAGAAAAAATCGTTTGCTTTTACTTTTTAATAATATTTTAACAAAATAAAAATAGTAGCAGTTATAAAATGTCTGAAAAGGTATCATCTGCTAAATATCTATTAGCAGATTCAGATTATGATATTTATTGAACAATGCACCATAATCCACAATTTATCTAACAAGGAATTGCAAAGTCACATGAGTTGAATCTATTATTCTGTTTTTATTTTTCGTATATTGTATTGATTGATCTAATTTTGTAGAACCATTGTCAAATCATATTTAAAATAAGTAACTATGTGTAACGCAATTGTAGCTACATCATTAAGAATGGCTATTATACTTTATTTTTATAGGAAACGTTACCTTCGAGGATATTATATCTGTTGCACCCTTTGGCAATACCATGGACGTTGTAGCTTTGAAAGGAAAAATTTTAAAACAAGTTTTGGAAAATTCTGTGAGAGAATATGACTTGGATGCGATCGATCCACCTGGTAATTTCTTACAGGTTTCAGGTAAAATTTCGTTAGCTTTTATATAATTTATGTAATTTTTTTATTAATTGAGAAATATTAATTAGAAATTCAATGCCTTTATAAGTATAGTATGATAAAATGTGAAAAAGTGAGTTTCTACTATAATAAGATGTATAGTATTTAATAATGTTTCAACTTTCTTAATTATTAAGAATTGTGTTATTATGTCTCGTAGAAAAAAATTTGCAAACAAAAAAAATCAATTTTCAAACCGCAATTCTTTTTATTTTATTTATTTCTCAAAATTATTATAAATTCTTCTTAAAAAGAATTTTTTTAAGAAGAAGAAAGAAGAAAATAAAGAAAGAAATAAAAATCTTTCGTTTAATATTGGAAATAAATCTCATTTGCTATCCCTTTTATTGTAAAATTATTTTTGAATTTTATAAATTAGCCCCAACAATATATTTTGTATTACTGTTAAATTGTTTTTGCATGTAGTGTCTGAGATGTTTAAGTTGCAGTATGGTATCTACTAATATGGATAATGCCATTTGCGGTATGGAATCCATTATTATTGCATCATTGAATTCAAGTAAAATAATCTTCGATTGATTGAATTATCTTAATAATTTAATTTCGCCAACTAATGCAAACGATCTTTTAAAACTTTCAACTGTTTGTTCATTGCAGCATCTTTTCCATAAAGATTATTACTTTTACGTTGGTTTATTGTGAAATTATTGAAACATTTACTATTAAAAATCTTTATTTGTGAAAATTCCATTCTATATTCGACTATTCATTTTAGATAAATTTCTTAAGATTTTCTTAAGTTGTGAAAGTCATCATAATTAATTTAATTATTATATAGAATATTTTGTTAACTTTGAATTTCGAAAATTATAGATAACTTATCAATTTTCTAAATAATAAAGAATTTGAAGTTCGAATTTAAGTTACTATTTTCATAAAGATAATTTGCATGAATAAAATCTTGGGCGTATTAAAGCACAAAATTCCATTAGAGCTATAAGTAATAAACTGATATATTCCTCCATTTTTTTTCAAACAGAATTCAATTCAATACATCGCAGAAAATTTCATTTTTCTCAATTAATTCAAAAAACTGAAAAGGAAATGAATAATGCCCAGACGATTTCGGAAACTTAGATTCTAAATTATATTTGAATAAGCAAATTTATATATCGTTTGCTGTGTTTAAAACATTATTTGTTTGTTCTTCTTAGGTCTACGCGTGACATACAATGTTTCGCGGCCAGTTGGTTCGAGACTGGTCGAAGCACTGGTGCGCTGTGCTGACTGCAGGGTACCGAAATTTGAGCCAATCGATGATGAGAAAGTGTACTGGGTCGTGATGAGCACATACATGACGAAAGGTGGAGATAATTTCCCCGCTATAAAAGAGAACTCTTTAGGGAACAGAAATACAGGTTGGTAACTATAAGTAATATAATTAACACCGAAATTATAACTATAAATAACATCGAAAAAGATGTAACCGTAAGTAACATCGAAATTATAAGTAACATTGAAACTATAGCTATAAGTAACGTCGAAATTATGACTATAAGTAACATCGAAATTATAAATTTGAAATTATAACAATAAGTAACGTGAAATTATAACAATAAGTAGCATCGAAACTATAAGTAACGTCGAAGTTATAACTATAAGTAATATTGAAACTATTACTATCAGTAACATCGAAAGATTTTAAGCTAGTTCAATTCTGACTTGTAACATGTTCACTGAGTGCAGATATTTTTTATCACTATATTATTCTAATATTACAGGATTCATAGATTACTTAAATATATTTCCGAATTTAAGTCAAAACATTTTAAAATCATTCCACGTGCGATTTCTAGAATATAGCCAGACTACAACGAGCACAAACTTAATCGAAATTCGAATGTTTAGTCCAAAGCATTGTAAGCCCTGTATTTCCTTGAATTCTTCTGTCCATATATATATAACGGGCCGTGGTGGCCTGGTGGTAAGGTCTCGCCTCGTGAGCCGTAGGATTTCTGGTTCGAGACCCGATTCCACCGAAGAACCGTCGTGTAAGGGGGCCTGTTGCACTTGAAATCCGTCAGGGCCAAACGTCCTCCCGCTGATGTGGAGAGGGGGGTGCCAGCTCAGGTGTCGTCCTAGTCATCTGACCGGGGTTCAAAATTGCGAGGTTCATCCCAAAATAGCCTAGTGTTGCTTTATAGCGGGACGTTAATACAACTAAACTAAACACATACACACACACACACACACACACACACACACACACACATATATATATATATATATATATATATATATATATATGTCTTTGTTTATTTGAATTTTGTACTATTCCACACTCCTTGAAAGATTTGAACGAAATCTGACACACTTGTTTTTTAGCATTTTTAATGATTAACTGTTGAATTAAAAATTTCATATGCCATTCTAAAGGAAGTGAAAAGGACGTAAAAAGAATTTGCAGTTTTCTGCTGTAACTTTAAAATATATCATCACCCAAAATTTATCTTTACACCATATTAAAATATAGAAAAGAGAAACATTTTTAACTAAAGTCAATTCCATGCAATTTTTCTTCATTTTTCAATTACATTTTCAAAGTTAATTAAAAAATATTTCTATCAATTCAATTTTTTTGTAAAAATATTACGCTTTTTTCGCAACATTTTCATTACCATTTATTAACATTCGCAAGCTTTTACTATTGTTACATTTGTCACTTTCTTTAGACAATTTCATTTTTCTTTTTAATAAAAGCAAAAATTTTAACTTTCATGTGCAATAATTTACTTTATACCATGTCTTTATGACATTAAATCATGTACAGATTTTAAGACTATTACAATTTTATTATATCCAGTTGGCATATTAATTAATAATTAATTACGGTTGAGTGTCTTAAAAACTTCTGTGTAAAATTATGCAACATAAAAACAAATGCATTTTGCACGTTTTTACCAACAGAAGAGATAAACACATGTGGAGATGTGGAGTGGACTAGTATGGTTATAAAATTAGATTTTGTTTATGGATTTATTTTTTACTTTATTTTTTTATAATATTTTACAATTAATATTTTAAATATAGTTTTATTAATTTATGACTGGGAAAATACTACATAACTATAACGATTAAATATAAAGAATAATTGCTAGAAATTATGTTGTTGTTGTTTCTAATGGCACACTTGTCATGGACAAGCCCACTGACGGAAGTCACCGATTGCTTTTTTGGCGCCCCGGAATTTTTCTGTTTCTCTATGTATTGTGTTAAAAATATGGATATTTACAGAAAAAAAAAACATAGTAAGAAAAAAACGGTCAACATACCAAAATTTGAAAAACTATAGGAAAAAATGGCAAATAAAATGAAAACACGCACACAAACTCGCATCAGAAAGAACAAAGAGCAAAAAATGCCATTAACATAATTTATTGAATTTTTAGAAATTTAAAAAAATAATCCTTTTTTTTACAAAGTTTTAACCATTAAATTTTTTGCATTCGACATACAAATTCCCTTGTCATTTTTTAATATTTTAAATTTACTATTGAGTCACTTTTTAAAGCAAGATTGATCGATTTTATTTGAAAATTTTTCATCGATTTTTAATTAATTGTTTTCTTGATGTGTTATTTTCCTTTTTTGCTTTGAGGAAAAAACGCTGATCCTCGGATAAACCGCTTATTTCTTTGCTGATTTGGCAAGACGCCAATTTAGGGAAACAAGAATTATGAAAATTGTTTTTGTGTAATCTAGAATTTAATGGAATCGTCTACATTAAATTTTTTAATTTCGCTTTCCCCCTATAAATCTATCTTTCTCTTTTTAATCGCATCTGTAATTTTAGTTATCTGTTTCAATTTTTAACGTCTGTCGTTCATTTAGTAATATCATTGTCACATAGCTTATTATTTTTTATTCATATTATTTTATAGCTTATTATTTTTTGTGTCATTGTGGTTTTGATTTTGCTCACATTCATTAAATCGGGCAGCGCAGTGATAGTTATAAAATAGAAATAATAAAATTATTTCTTAGTAAGCACTTTAATCGGGTAATTTGGTAATCTGCCTCTCTCTTTTAAAACTCATTTCACATAATAAATGACATTTTGTCATTTAAAATTAGGGAGCATGTCTTTAATGTCTAAGTTCGTTTATTCTAGGCAAGTCATTAATTTTTTAAGAAGAATTTTAATTTATATACATGCTTTTTGGAAAGAAACTAACACTAGCTGGCTAAAAAAACCTCATGATCGGAAAAGAAAGAAGTTACTTTATGATTTTTTTGCGATGTTTATGTCCAATTTTCAAATAAAAATATTCGTCAAACGCATCACACTTTATTGCGGTGTTGGCATAGCTATAAACATCGTAAAAATAAAAAGTAATCGAAAAATAAATGAATACTTCTTGAAAAATAAATAAAAATCTCGAATATTTTTGTTCTTTGAGTGTTTTTTTTTGTGCTGATCTGAAAATCTTCAGGTTTTCAGGTACCTATTTATATTCTTTATTATAAAGTCTTAACCTTCTTCTTCTAAAAGGTACTATTAGAATTTTATTTCCCTTAAGGGGTTAATCTGTATTTTCCCTAATTATTTTATAGATAATATTACTCCCTCGACGTTTTAGATTAGCATTACATTTGTAAGTGTGAGGTTACTGATAGCAAAGATAAACATTAATAAATAGCTATTTGTCACTAGAAATTTATATCTTCCAGTTATAAATATAGTGGAAAATCCTGTTTCTTTGACGAAATTATCGTTTATAAAGGTATTTTAATGTTTCGATCATACGTAAATTATTTCATTCGAGTGAATTAATATGAAATTATAACTTTCGATCTTATTCTCATGGAGGCAAGGAAAAGCCTTTTTTTCTTAGCTTGCTATCTGCAAATCTCGAGCCGTTTGAGACCATGAGACGTCTAATTGGGTGTAATATTTTCAGTTTAGAGGCGATATCTTTATTTCCATGAATGAAACTGGTTTCACCTATGAATCAAAATGAGTCACAGGAAACAGTCGAGTACCCCAAAATCTTCAGGACAACTTTCTTTTTGACATACTGGTTCTAATAAAGAAATCAAACCAGAATATAACGTTTGATATCAAGTTCACGCTCATTTTCCAAATTCATGCAACTTGAAAATGACATAAATTTTGTTAATATTACTGAAAAAAGTAATGTAATATTTGCATGAAAGAACTCGGTAAGAATTGGCCTTAATTATTTTGTTCATCAAATATGCCATCAGTTTCAAAATGGGCTTTTTTAGAACATCAGTCAAATTGACTTAATTTTTCTATTAAAGGATCATAGTAATGATTATCTAACCCAGAAACAGGAATAGTCTCCCCGATCTTTCTCACATCCTCTCCTTAGTCTTATCCTTCTTTCAATGCATAAAATTGTGGACCTTTGATAAGGCCATGACTGTTTTGCAAGGCATATGCAATCAATAATTGCGAAATATAGATCTTTGGTGTGTATCGAGCATTTTTCACTGCATCTATCGTGCGAAATGTATTTTGAACGCTTTTCTGCTGACCGAATAAAACCAATATTTGAACAAAGCAACAATTATAATCACAAGGTTTCACTGATTTTAGTAATTGCGTTTGCACCGACGGATGGTCAAACGTTCGGAAGATTAGGAAGATACTAAACATGTGTACGCATTTTTCTCTATCTAATTCTTTGCGAGTTCATATGTGATCGAACAGCCAGACAGACAGCTTTTCCGTGAATAGATTTCTTTCAAAATTTCATAGAAATCTACAAATTTGGTCCTAAATTCATACACCAATTCATTACCGTTGAGATATCTTCTCCACAGATAGACATAATTCCAAAAATGTGTTTTTCGAACTGAGAGAGGTTTGAAATGTGGAGAGTCATCAACATTTCGAATTCGAATTTTTTGACGATTACAATATTCTTCTAAACTTCATATACCATAAAGTTAAAACCTTATCTAAAATTTCCCTTATGTTAAAATCTCTCTCTCTCTCTCTTTTTTTTAATTTACAGATGAATTGGACATAGACATAATCATCAAATATGCACAAAAGAATTCTCCCATCATCACCGGGCTGGAGAACAGAGTGACCGTTCTATCTTCCAAAGATGACAAACCCCCAGCTGAAGCAAACGACACGAATCCAAACAACGCCGACGAATCTCCAGATTCTCACATCGAAGCAAGCAGCACAGAAGCAGGCAAGGAAGTACCTGTAGCAGTAACAGAAGCATCGCTGGTCGATAGCATGATTAGCGAAATCAATGCCGGATTGGAAGCGATGAATACAGGCTTGGAAGAAGCAGGCAAGCAAGCGAATAAAATCTTCCAAGTGGACTTCCCAATTTTCGGTTGAACATGCGAATATTCATGAAGCATTTTATCATAAAGGAAAAGAGCCATTGTGCATGGAATAGTCATTGGAGATATTAAATTGTTCTTTGAGTTTGTTATGTAACATACTGAGAATAAATTTTATTGTCTTTCAAAAGAATTTTCTGTTTTTTACATTTGCTCAAACTTTGGTGTTGGCCTATTATATTTTGTAAAATAAAGTAATAATAAAACAAACATTTACTTTTATTCAATCAAAATTATCTTTTCGACTTATCCTGTAAAAAATTGTTTATTAAATGCAAATATAAACTGAATTTAAAGAAAGTGAAATATTTTGTATAAAAATATAAAAGTTCATTATCCGAAGTTACGTCATCAATGACTGCCTACCACCAATAGACTTCCGGTTTCGATAAAAATCTTAAAAATTCTTCGTCACTATATTATCTGTATCCAGGGAACGTTAGCAGGATTTTCCAGCTACAGCCATTGAACCTATTTTTTCCCTTTCCTATTTCATATTAAACTTTATGAACTCTGTATAAGTCCCCATCCATTTCCCAAAAATATTGCAAAATAAAATTACTTTACAGAATCTTTAATTTAAAAAAACAACACTAACCTCAATCACTGTACCAATTTCTTATTTCATTTAAAAACTCATGACGTCATCAATTGTCTTCTGTCCCCTTCCGTTATCCATTTTTAATGGATACTGCAAAATTAAGCCTTGACACAGAGATTGGCTTCGATAATTAGATAAATTTCGCCAATTTTACTCGCCAATGAATTTCGTTTCTTGAGTGCACAGGTAAACAATCATCATTCTCTACTTTTGTTGTGCCAATGTAAAATAGTACTTTCATTTATATGATAAGATGTAATTAACAAAGAATGTTGATATTCCTAAAATTAATCTATAATCTATATTAATCTATATTATATGTAACTTGATGAATTATGAATTTTAAATTTTTACATAGGTTCTCTGCCCTTTGAATCATATTCTTGAGACACCGATATTTTAAATAAAAATATGGGTGTCCACCTCCAATCAACTAAATCAATCACAAAAACTGACTAATTTATGTAATTTGAATATCTCTTCTATAAAAACTGACGATTTTAGACCACTTCATCGACAGTCTCAAGATACTGTAATCTTCTTCCAGGTTTCTCGACAGCGATTGGCCTATGATTATGAAAATATTGATTGTTCTAATAATAAGTAAAAATTTCATAAATGGGTCAGATTTGATTCCAGAAGATAAAAACGTTTATTTATTTATTTAAAAGTTGAAGTGTCAAGAGTATTTCGCAGAATAGGATTCCTTAGGACAAAAAGACTGTGTAAAATTTAAACTTCATAATTTTTCCATAAGTACATTTATTGACTGAAATAAAATATTATTATTTATATCTTTTAAATATTTTGAAAGTAAAACTATAAACTGAATTGTAAGATGAATCAAAGAAATTTTTGTTGAATAATTCTTTAAGGTATTATATAAATTACGAAAATTATTCTGTAGTGCGCATATAACTTCAATGCCGAATGACTCTGCTTTCAATTTTCATATTAAAGAAAAAGACATGGTCGGTTTCAATAAAAAAAAACCTTTTTATATTAATTGCAGTTTAACGTTTCCACTGTAATTTAAAGTTTTGATTTATGGCCGCTGATAGAAAATTAAAGACAGAGATAAGTATTATAATGAACAGAAGTGTTTAAAACCTACATATTAGTATGACCGAATTATATAACTATCAAAATCTGAAGCTTAAAAATATTTTGCAGATAAAGCTATTAAGAAACCAAGTTACATAAAATATTTAATTAAATATTTTAGCTATCATCAATACCGAAAAACCCCTGGTCGCGAAAGGCGGCTAGTGCTAAATAAAGTATTAAAACGCCTTACTCATCGCCGATGGTGGTAAATATTCAATTATTACAAATGAATATATCTTTAATGGCATTAAATTCGAAGCAGCAGATATACATTTTTCAATAATATTAAGCTTAAAAAAACAGATTTTCTATTATTCTATATTAGATCCTTATTATTAAAAATCCGATACGCACTTCGATAGCTAATTTTTAAAAACAAGAAACCAATGCTTAAACGAATAATTTTAGAATGGTAAAATCTCTTGATGACGCTATATAAAACACCTTTATAAGAAAATGTTCTAATTAAAACTGTTCCTTTTCAATTAATATTATTGATTCATTATTTATTAACGTTAATTAATTTAAATAAATATGATTTTTTACTTACGTGTTTGTGTACGATTTCATTACCAGGCGATATTTTTTCAAATGGGATATTTAATTTTTTTTCCCTTATTTATTTGGAATTACTGCAATTGTTATATTACACACAATTTTTTTTTAGTTTGAGATTAAAACGATAGTTCTTTTAGCTTAAAGTTGAAAATAATAAATGAAAAAAAAACTCAATAAGAAATGAATAACAAATGAAATTTGTTCATATTTTCTTAAAAAATATTTTTTAAATTTCATTTTCTAAAATATTCTCTTGAAAGGGATTCTTGAATTATTTCTTCAAAATTCGAACAATCATTAAAGTCATCCTTTAATGCTATTTTAAGATTTTCAAGCTTTAAATAGTCGTTGATAGAAAAATATGTTTATAAATCAGAATGTTGACAGAGCTTTTGACAGTTATTCCAGATTAAACTATTGATGAAACAGATTGAATCAGTAATTACGAAGAAATGTTTTTCCGAACGGACGAATTGAATACATTGCTCACAATACAGCTGAATCAAGTTTGCTGCGAAAGATGACTAACAAATGATAGCCTATGGAAAATAAAGATAAAGATATTTTTTGCATTGCGATTAAGAAAGCTAACACAATTTTCTACCGGATGTTTGAAAGCATTGCATTCCGAAGTGGCAACATATGTGTTTTTGCTTTGGTAGCTATGCAGCTGTCCATCTCCTTCTCAGTGGTTCTCAGTTTTTATAAACTAATACAGAATGAATGATGAACATTTCTTCCTGGGCTTTGATCAGAAAAGTTCAATGTCTATTCTCTAAATACATTTGGCAGAAAAAATCGCGTAGAAACATTAAGCAAATAATCAAGAATAAGAAAATAATATTATAATATTTATTTATATTTTATCTTTTATTCTAATTACACAGTCAATTATCATGATAACTCAGTACAATCTTTTTTATTTTTTTAAAGTATGATTTTATAGCAACCAAATAAGCAACACTAAAATGGAAGAAAAGAAACAGTGTGAATTCTGTCTTAAAATACTGAAGAAAAAAGGAAATTAGAATAATTTTTTTCACTACTTTTCACAATATAAAATTTAAATATTAAGAATCCATTCTTATAGAAATCGTATTAATATATAAACTGAAATATTTAACTTTAAACTAATGTTAATGTTTTTCTTTATCAAACAGTAATAATCATAATAGTTAATAGAAAAAATGTCTATCTTTATTATGAAATCATTTAAATACTTATAAAATAAATATTTCTTCAATATGTAAAAAAAATTACAAGCATTATTTCTAGATTTGCATAGTCCATCCTATAAAATTGTGTTGATTAGAGAAAATTTTTAAATTATCTTATTTAAATTTTTAATACTTATATATATTTTTTAAACTTTTTTAATATTCGTCATTTAATTAATATGGTTATAAAAATAAAATATATATTTATCTATGAGAATTTTCTAAAGCGTGTTATATTAGAAATTACGAAGAGTTCTAACTTCAAAATTTTCGAGTTGAGCGAATAAAATTTGGACGCTTACTTGTGAAAACAGAAGTAATAATAGAAAGTTATCGAAAGTAATGAATTATTTGTTTATAAAAATATAATGAGATAAAAATGACAATTTATCGACATCCAGTTATATAATATCGAAATTTTAAAATTCATCAAAAATAAAATCTATTAGGAAATGATAAATTCTCGTTACTATTTGGAAAAAATTCATTATATTATCATACAAAAAGAAAAATAATCGCTTGGTAAATGATTAATCTTATAATACGAATGAACTCAACAATTTAGCATTTGATTTCAAAATAGATTAATTAAAAGCCATGAACTCTCATGAAAAATTCGCAAAACTCGTCATATCTAACAGTAAAGGATTTCATCAAAATTCGATAAAAATTAATGCGTTTCTATTTTATTTCAAATTGTAGTTTTGATTTATGAATAAGCCTATTTTTTCATCAACAGCCGAATTTTTAGAACAAGAAAAATTGTCGCTGTTCACTTCAGATGTTAATTCCAAAAAGAAACTGTTAAGAAGTAAGAATATTTTTTCTCTGGTTTGAAATATATGAGATTATTAATTATTGTTTCGTATTTTCTTTGACTATAAAATTCTAATTCGTTTATTAGGAGAGTTTTTTTTTATCATTCCTGCAACTTTCTCCAATTTAGTGAATAATATTTTCTAATTACTTTAGAATAATTCGTGTTGGTTAGAATTATTAGAATGATCGCTATCTAGAGAACATTGACACTTTTTGAATTAAAAAATGTATTTAATTAGTTTTATTTAAAACGCTGTTCATAAGTCAAGTAATTTAAATGCAAGCGACATGTTAGAAAAACATTTAGGTATAAAAAGAAAATGTGAAAAAATACAAACTTGTCTTTGAATTTTTAGTCATTTTTAATCGATGCTTTTAATAATGTCAATGCAGGTCGTTAAATAGAACTTTGAAAAATTATTTTCGTATAACTGCAGTCTTCCCTTTTATAATATCTGACAAAAGACAAACAACAATGCATTTTTACTAGTTTTTATTTAATTTTATTTCTGGTTTGTAAAAATAATTCCAAAATTGTTCTAAGTTTGTAATGATGTAACATTATAATTGATTTTACAAACACTACCTGATATGCTAGAACTTTTAACTTCAGAATTAGTACTTTAACATTTCATACACTTATGTATTTTCGATGCAAATACCTTATTTTAATATTTTCATATATAAATTATCACTTAATCTAATTAAATTTTGAAAAGTATAAGACAAGGCGTGGCGAATTTCCGAACAATCGCTCTCGAAATTGTAGAGCACTTTGTCATGAGTTAGATAGCAGTAGCAGAAATCACTGAATACTTAGAAATATCACTTTTTTGTTAAAACTAAGTAGCCGATTTCAGCAATTTTAAATTAATAATATATTAATTTTATGATTCAAGTTTTCTATATTTAACAAATCTGCAAAAGATATTCTACAGTATCCGTACGACACCACATAATATTACAAATATTATATTTATCTTTATACCTCTAAACTGAAACATATGTATGATGGGAAAAATTATTTTACATTAATATTATTTCATTTTCATACTCTGAATTGTAAAGTTCTTATTGAATAGATAAAAGCAGATGCTAATTTATTATGTTGCTTTCAGGTGATATACTTTCTGTAAATTGCGTGATGGATTTCATTTTATACACTTCAAACAGTATTATTTATTTCTTGTAAAAATTCCTTAATCTTTTGCAACTAAGCTCATTAATACATAAAGATTATAATACATTAATCTATTAGTTTAACTTGAAAATGCAACATAATAATGCTATCTCGATTATCTTAAAATATTGTCAAAAAATTCAATAACATATAAAAAAAGAAGTAAACATAAAAAAATTCATTATTATTTTCCAAAAAAGCAAATCATTGTTTTAACATGATCTTATGATGAAGTAATATTTGTGCCTCTTACAGAAAATAGATAGTGCTCTAAAATATTTTATTGTGAATCAGTGTCTTTTTGTGACAGCGTTGTGAATTATTTGCAATGTTTAATCCTCGAGTAAGACCGCGAGTAATTCCAGTTCACTTTGTTGTTAATTATAAACATCTCCTCCTTTCATCTTTCCTCTCACCCCAATTTTGACGAATTGGACCCATCCTATCCCCTTTCCGCAAAAGAGCGGAAGGTTTTAGAATCGTTGGCAAACAATAATTACTCATGGTTTCGAAGAAACTGCGAAAATTATAAACATTTAATCACATTAGAACATGCTGTAAAAGTATACTAAAATGTATTTCCGATTAGATTATATTACCATATTAATTTGTTCATTATAATTACATAATAACAAACCACAACATGAATTTTTCTTAGTAAGCAATGATATTCAGTAATATACTCTGCAACTGAAAAATGAACACCAACTACAATAATTTAATAAACGCATTTTAATTTTGTTCCCTTTCTTAAATTCTGACATTTTGAGATAAATCCTAAAACAAACTTAATGTACACGATAAAATGCTTGGCGAAAATCTCATGAATCCTATTTGCACAGAAATATTATTAAATATCTATAATTCCTCCAGGGATATTTGAATGCTGCATTCATCCCGGGTATCCATTTTTCAAATATCATGATTTTGTTTAAGGTAAAATAACTACGGGTAAAAGTCAATTTTTTTGCAAAATTAGGAAATTTTTAAAAATTATATTCTAATATTTAGACAGGTTTCTTTTTAAAACAGTTTAAATTTGGTTTTTAAATCTACTTTTCTGGAAGCTACACTGCTTTTTATATTTGTATTTACATGCGTTTTAATACTATTTTGCATCGTTAAATGTTATTTTTTCAAATTCTAATTTTCGGTAGAGTTTTCTTACGAAAAACTTCATTAATTAGAATCTAATGCATATTTTTTGTTGAAGTTTGGTCCCATAATTTCCCAAATATGTTCTGCAGATTTTGAACTGGAGAATATATAATCTATTAATATAGAAATATTTTATAATTGTTTAATGCAGTGTAAAAAAAAACTGAAAAAAAAATTGTTATTTATCAGCCGAAACCTACTATTTAAAAAGTGGTCAGAAACACAGCTTATTTTCTAGTTCAGGAACTAAATAATATATTTCTTAGATCACCTGTAAAATTTTAAGTAAGTCATTTGATAAAATTCTAAACTAAGAGATTTTTGCTTTACACCTCTTGTTAGCCAAAAAAAAAAAAAAAAAAAAAACCTTTCTTATCAAATTTTTTAAAAACTTTGTCGTTTAACTGTATATTTCGGTTTCATAGATATTTTTGTAATCATTTTTTTGGCAAAAATTCAAAAATAAAACTATTTTAGAGCCCTTTAAAAAAAAACCCCATTCTGAACCTAGTAATATATCTTAAACATTTAATTTTAAATGAAATGCTCTCCCAAATTTTTTTTCGTGCCTTTAAAGATTTGGAACAATTGCCAAAGAATAATCACCTGATTATGAAGTGCAACACTAAAACATCCTTTTAGCTAAAAAAAAAAAAAAAAAAAAAAAAGCATTTTTTTTAATTAAAAAAAAAATTCTTGACTTTTAGGTATATGTTAATTTTATACAATCTTTTTTTGGTAAAAATTCAAAAATATTACTAATTTAGAGTGTTCTTTTAAAACTTCATCCTAAATGTAAGCACATGCCTTAATAACAGACTAGAAATGCAATTTTATTAATTTAAACTATCCTTCGGATGTAATTTCGTTATTCAAATACCATAATTTCATATTAATAAAAAAAATCGGAAATATTAATCAGAATTTTTTTTTTTAGAAATTGACAATTTCCAAATTGATATATTATTAAAAAAATATTTTGTTCTTTTTTTATTCACCAATGCTTTCGTAAAGGAAATGGATACGTCTATTATACATTCCTAATATCTCAAAATAATTAATGTTGACTAATTTCTGTATGCTAATAGAATAGAAATGTTGCTTGCAAAGCAATGAATTTTCTGTCTAAAGTTAGTAATTAAATAGGTGAAATATGTGCATTTTCAGAGGCAAAGTAAAATGAAATGCTGTTTACGAATTTTTACAATTGTCAGTCAAAAACAAAATTCTGTACAATGCCCTTGCAACCCCAAAATAACAGCTATGCTACATCCATTCACCTATCTCTTTGTAGAGATTCATAATTGTATGTTCTTGACAACATTTCTGTCCTATAATCGTCTTCATTTTCACAGCACATTTCTTCTTCATTTAAATTAGCACTGGAAGTAGCACAGCTCACAACAGATAGTATCATCTCCATAATATTAGCAGCTACCGATTCTGTTGAATCTTGTGACCACTCACTTTGATTTGCTGCGCTTGTGTCGCCATCTGTTGCAAAAGTAAGAAAACTTTCATTCAAATCTATACCAGAATCGTTGTGCAATGTACCAGCTAGGTGGCACTGCTGTCTGACCAGATGTTCGTTGAGGCCTGCAGGTAAGGGATGTTCAGGGGAGAGTCCTTCCTCCTCTAGCAAAAAACGCAAGGCTTCTTTCGCGCAAGCGCGGAAGCCAGCTAGAACCAGATCGGCATATCGGTCATCTTCGGCAGAACTCGCTTCTAGAGCGATTTCATCCGAATGTTCTGAAACATCCGGCATGGCTCCCTATCCTGAAGAAAGAAATAAAATACATGTTAACATCTTATGAAAACTTACCTAGAATAAATTAAAAATATGTTACAGTTGCAGCAAAGAACCAGCGGGAATGGTCCCTCCAAAACTTTCTAGCATATTCTCTGAAAAAGGTGTCAGGCCAGAGAACGCCTTATATGGCAATGGTGTACAATAGTTACGAAATATTAACTTTTGGCACAAACGTGGCATTTTTACTAAATCTATCGTGTCCGTCTTAATGAATTATTTGGCGATTAATCCCTGAAATGCCTTAATAGCATCCAGGAATCGAATTTGTGTTTTGGACATGTTTTTTTTCAACCGATTGAAGCAAAAATATGACACAAATTTACATACCTAATTTGATATATTTAAGTCATTGCGTTTTGGAGTTTTCAAGTTTACTTATTTCTCAAAGTACAGACGGATAGACAGTCAACCCATAGTTGGATTTGGCTCACAATTTGAAGGGTGTGCCGGACTATAGATGTTAAATTTGTGTACCGAATTTTATCCATCTAGCTCTCTTCGTTTTGTAATTATCGAACAGTTGAACAGATATTCTGGATAGCTATATTCGAACAGCTGGACATATAGACTTCTTCTGAATAAACTTTACTCCATATTTTACAGGGATCTGCAAATTTGGCGTAAACACCGTGTATTTAAATTTCAACCGTCTAGCATCAATCATTTTTGAGTTATCTTTGTCACAAACAAAACATTTTCCAAAAATGTGTTTTTTGAACTCAGGGAGATTCGTCAAAATCGCGAGTTCAAATTTTTGGCCGATTATTATACTCTCTCGATACTACGTATACGAGAAAGTAAAAAAAAAAAAAAAAAAAGGATGAGAGAAAGTCAAGGAAAAATCATTGTGTTCCAGATATAACTGACATTCAAGAATTTTCACTTTATCAAATGCAAATTTTCCATTCATGAAAAACAAAGATTTATTTTTGTTTATAAATAAATAATCTTTAAAAAATTATATTAAAAGATTATTTGTATGTGGACCGAATATAGTATACCATTGTACATTGATAGCCAAGATGTTCCTAATTATCTGCAATTGTTAATTCAAAATATCTAATAAAAAAACTTGAATCACAGATTTAAAAAAAAATATTTTAGTAGAAAAAAAACGAAATATTTTTTAACAAAATACAAGTTATAAAACTTATGAAGTACAAAAACCTAATTTTTTTATTAAGTTTAATTACACATATAGCTTTTCCCTAATACATATACAATGTATGTACACATAATTTGCAGAAAGAAGAAATTTTTTCAATTTTAAGTTCGATATAATTTCACCACGGGAATCATAATTTGTACATAGAAAAAGCAATAAGCGATACGTCAGTCTACATCACGACACAAGAGCAAACGAGACCGAAATTTGTCCCTTCAGTGATTTTACTATGAAATTCTGATTGGGATTTCTTTGCCACGTGTTGATTTAGGCAAGGGGATCTAAGGTATCTTTAAAAGAATGTTGTAAGCATTAGGGATTTTTATATCTTCTCTCTGAGTGTGGGAAATGATTAAGTCAAAAATTTTCTAGAGCTTATGTAGAATTAATTAAATATAAAAGTGGGATTTGGGTCAGGAAATAAGATAGCATTTCAGAATGAACTTAACATGGGCTAATTTAAGATAAAAATTAGGGAATTAACCAAGATTTAAAATAGATTAAAAATATCATTACACACACATAACAAAACAACAAAAGTTTTTTCCGTCTTGATTTGCGTTCTATTTAGTCCATAAAGTAATCATAAGATCATAGAAAGATTTAGAGCAGTAGATTTATATAATCTATTTATCCACGACTTCCATGCTCCCAATTTCGTGGATAATCGAGTGCATGGAAATGTGTTTATGTGAACATGGTACATGTGTTCTCATTAAATAAAAATACAACTTAAGTTTTCATATCAGAATATTTCTTTCGGGATACTACTGTTTAAGATATTAGACATAATTTGTTGAAAAATTTGACAGGTTATCTTTTTTTTATTTGTAAATTAATTTCTTACTTTCTAAAAAACACATACACACACACAGAGAGGGGGTAGATATCTTTAATTTCCATGAGACATTCATAAATGTTAGAAAAGAGCAATTTTTTTTTAAATTCATAAGTTCATTCAGTTGCAAAATAATTTCGCAACCTCATCTGTTAATGAAGATTATCTCAACCTCTTTTAAATGTACTACGTGGTATGTTAGTAAAAATATTCAAAATTTTATTTATTTTGTTGAAAAAGTTTTCTGCACATTACTAAAATTACATAATAATTAATAAAATTTTCAATAATGTTTACCTTTTGTACTTAAAAAATATACAAACTATATCAAATATCTCATAAAATTTACATTTTAGAAAAACCAATTGGAAAAAAATGTAAGATATTATATAACAAAAACATTCAGGTGCTTTCAAAAAAAGTTTTTAAAATCAGAAACCATTGTAATACTTTCAAAATGAATTATCTAGCAGACATCGTTGTGCATCTATAACAGCTTTTAAACATCTGATAAAAAATTCTTTCTCTTCTATGTCAATTTTTTTTTGTATTTATTTCTTCAAAACTTCTGTCAACTTTAAACACTTTGTTTTTTTATGTCGTATTTTTAGATTCTAACCTCCAGTTTTCTTTAAATGTTTAAGACAAATTTTACCAATGAATTTACTTGGAAATATTTTGGCTTTCAAACATTTTTGGATGCACCTTTTTTTCTGCCTTTTGTATTTCTGTTTTTATGAAAAATGAATAAATATCTAAAAAGTAAATGTTTCTAGATTTTATTGAGAATCAAATGAAGATAAAATCGAAGAAAAAAAAAAGAGAGATAACTCTTTTTCAAATTCATTTCAAACGTCACAGCCTTTTTTTTATAAGTTTTGTATCAATTCAAATAATTTTAGGAGCCACTGTATAATTAAAATAATTGAACAGGAAAATTAAGCATTTCTAAGTGTTCATTTAAAATACATTAAAGTAATAACATATTTTAATATCTTCAAATTAAATGTTTCAGATTAAATGCAACTTATAAAATCACAGTAATGAAGCAGTCCATTTTAAAGCAGCACTAGGGCTATTTTGGAACAGATCTCCTACTTTACGGTTAGATGACGAGAACGACACCTGAGCTGACCCCCGCCCCTCTCCACACCACACCAGCAAGAGGACGTTTGGCCCGGACGTTTAACGTGCATCAGACTAGCTTACACGACAGTTCTTCGGTGGAATAGGGTCTCGAACCTGAAACATTACCACCAGGCCGCCGCGCCACGGCATCTAAATTTTACGCAAGCCTTTTATTATTTTACGCAATATGTGGATCCTATTGAAGATGGGATGCATAGTTTAATTATGTTGTTTTTCTAGTGAATATTTTGAAACATTACATTTGAATTCGTTTCATTTAGCTTTAAAAAGATAATGAATATATCATATCTGAAATAATAAAGATTTTTCAAGTAAACAAATCCACTGATTTTTTTAAAAGAGCGAGTTGATATATTTTATTAAACAATAAATTTAATTATGAATCTTTGCAGCCAATACGAAATCACAAGATATTTAGTGTAAATTATTACAGGAGAACTTTCTATAAAGATTCTAAGTAGTTATGGATTTAGATCATAACGTCAGGTTTATGATTAATTGTAATTGAAGAAATAAAGTCTAATAGTAAAGACAATTAATGTACAGAATAATAATGAGCATCTCTTCCCTCGTATGTTGATTCATTTAGACAACAATTTACTTTGATGACAAACAACAAAAGTATGAGCATTGGTTTCGAAATTAATTAATTTATACAAATGTCGAATTTTATTAATTATCGAAAGAGCTCAAATTGTCCTGACCAAACTAACCGATGAAATTATAGGCGGTGTTAAACTTGTCAATTGGCATTTGCGAACAATCTCGTTAAATAGATGGTCTTAACTCTGTGACTGAATAATGAACATCGTTTCATGGGTCTTCAGGTTAAAGAACCCATGAAAAACGTTTCATGTTTCTTCTTTCTAATGTTCTACTTATTAAGACAATAAAATGCTGCTCAATCCTGTTGGACGCACTATTCTTCATTTTCACACAATTTCTGAATGCATAACGTAATACATTCCTTTATTAAATTCAAGTAAAAGCCACGACTGAAATAATTCAATGTGGAAGAAATGATAATATTTATCACTCAGATAAGGTTGCACTAATGAGAAATATTAAATGGCGAATAGTTATAAGCTTGATTCAGCTATATTCTAAGTAAAGTATAGTTTTAATGCAAAAAAAATGTTATTGGAAAACACGAATAATTATTAACAAAATTATGAACTAAATTTCAAAAGCCGACTTCACTGTATATTCAGATTTAATGATTTATATCCGTAATTATTTATACGATGATTATTCAAAGTAGACATACTTAAAAAAAAATTTATTTTGTTAATTGCGGCTGCATTTTAAACATTCATCACATTAAACAAACCATATTAATTTTGATATCTTAAGATCTGAAAAGATTACAATCGGAAGAAACTTTTTTCCTCAGAAATGTCTCACTCAAATTTGTCTTGGAACTTTCTATACCTATATATAGTGACTTCCAAAAATAATCAATAATTTCAAATTTTCTTTGAAATGATGCTTTATCAACTAATAGAACTTTAAAGTCCAAAGAAACTTTTAAAAAATACATCCTTGTTCTATTCTGAATATAACTATCGAAAATATTTTGATTATGAAATAAAGCTTAATTTTAAAAACAAACACATCGATTACATAATCAAAAACAAAAAAATCATTGGATACTTTAATAAAAACATATCCATCAGCATAGTGATATTTTGATAATTTTAACATCTAATTGGACGTCCATAAATGTTTACAATACTGAATAAAATGTTTACAATATCGAGTCTTTTTGTCTTTTATTTCTTATTTTCATTTTTGTAATTTCTGTAATAATATTCCTACATTCTCAGCAGCAGTTAATTATCACTTTTTATTTCGGTGCAGAATTTTCTAACTCTCATATCCAGCTACCTCCAAATATTATCAAGTAGTTTAAATTTGGCTGTTAGGATGGTGGTGTGGAATTTCTAGACAATTATAGAGATAACCATGGTTGAAATTATGAAAAAAGTGCTTAGGATCTTTAATTTGATTTTTAAAAAATATACCAAAATTTCGGGATGGTAATTTTACATTATCTTTAAAAATATTTTAAATATCAGTAACACTTTATTATGCTATTAATAAATGAACTACTTGCCATCCACTCAAAAGAACGCGTCCACTAATATTCTTTATTGTTCTAAGTTATCGGAGGATTCGAAAACTGACTCCACTGTGTGTACAAGTCTGATGCTCGTTAAATCTGACATAGGTAACCAACTGTCCTCATTTTGGTATAGCACGGAAGTTTTTTTGAAAGAGATGACCACTCAGGTCTCGTTCTCGTCATCTGACCGGTGCTCAAAATTACAAAGATTATTCCAAAGTGGTCCTCATACTGTTCCCAAATGATTGAAAATCTACTACTTCTTAGAATGAAGTTTACTTTTTATCCCTCCCATTTTTATTACACCGTTATTTGCCTATAGCAATAAAATGTTGAATTTGCTCTCATCCATAAAGAGAGTATCATTAAATTCAGAAAATATAAGATTATAATTCACAGGAAACTTTATTTCAATCAGTGGTTTATTTATCAGTGATTTTTATTACGTTGAATTAGCTTAACCGGACAAGCCTTTATTAATTTTTTTGTGCCGTTTCCGTTTCCGCTTTACTTTTCAAAGTATTTTATGACAAAGTAAATAATTAAATGCGATAAATTTATTAATTTAGCAAATTTCGAACATATTTACCACTTTTAGGGGGAAAATAATCACATTCCGAATATCATTTGTTGTTCCTTTATGTTTATGAGTCATTTAATAAATAGAATACTTTTTTTTGAAAAATTTATAGGCAAACATTCAGACAAAACTATGCCAACTTGAAAATAGTCTTTTTTTATGAATTCGAAATTGTTTTGTTGGCCGACATGTATCATATTTCCATTTCTTTTTTAAAAAAATCCAAAATTAGGGTAGAAATTTATATTATGTTTTATTTAGAATTAAAAAGGAATGAAATGAAAAAATAAATAAAATATTGAGTCAAGCATTTGAATAAATTTGTAAAGTATCACATCATTTTTGGGAGCCACTATTAATTAAATGATTAATTTTACATCTAGAAAAGTATTACCATCCTTTATTCATTCCCCTGGACCTTGACCAGTCTCTTTTAATTTTAATTACTCCTTAATCATAATACACTCCACGTCTTATTCGTATCTTCACGCAAAGAATCTCTTAAGAGCTTAGAATAGCTGAAATATCAAAATTAATTTAGCATTTATAGGATTCAGTTTTGATTTTACATATTATTCCATTTTTGCTTTCTCATACACGAAATATACAAAGAGAAAGTATTGTAACCGTCATAAAATTTGAATCCATGGTGACGAAAATTTCAGCGTTTCAAACCATTCTGAGCACAGAAATCGCTTTTTCGGAATTATGTCTGTTTATCTGTGAATATGATAATTCAAAAACACTTCAAGATGATAAGTGAAATCAGGTATATGGTCATTACTCCAAATTTGTATACTTTATGAAATTTTGAAAGGGATCCATTCATAGGAAGTTTATCTATCTTGCTGTCCTAGCACAAATGAACACAATAACTACAAAGCGTAACGATCCAGATAGATAAAATTTGGTACACAAGATTAACAAACAAAATGCATATTCTTATCAAATTTTAAATCAAACCTGTCAAAGTGTTGACCATCTGTTGATCTATACTGTTCAATGCATATAAATACAATAATTCAAAAACACAATGATTAAATAAATGAAATTTTGTATATGACCTTAAACAACATTTGTAATTCCTACCAACTAAAACCAAATTTTTGTTTTAATCGGTAGGAAAAAGGGTGACAAAATATGTATTCGAATTTCTGATACTTGCGTATTAGCCGCATGACAGTGGTTAATTATTAAATATTCAAGCTTGATTCAGTAAAAACGCTGGATTCATGCTAAAGATTGATATTTTTGTTTCGCTAATGGTATTCAGTTGATTCATAAGTATCGGTTTGCTATGGGTTGCACAAATCTTAAGCATAAAAATAAAAATTGGGCCATTTTTGGTGTTGACGGTCTTGTCAAAAATTTCCAATTTTACGCGGAGCTGAGAGAATATTACCTTTATTAGAGAGTACGCGAGAAAGTTTCGGGGAGACTGCTCTTTCGTTTTAAAATGGTTTTAGTGGCATTTCGTTACAAATGGAAGCGACAATGAAATAATTTCGAATTAACTTTTAGTGAAAGTTAGCAATTATTTATTGTAATAATCAACCGTTCAAAAGGGTGAATATTTCAGTGCAATTCATGAGTTGATTTCATGGAGCTGGTTTTTATAAAGCTAGTTTCAAATGAACACAAATATAATATCATGTTTAAAACTGCGTTTGTTGCAAACAGGTGGTTATTACAATGGGTAATTGATAGCTTTCACCAAAAGTTAATTATTTCCATATTTGTGATTAATATACGCACCATGTTCGTTCTTCTATGTCCTTGAAATATTTTAAATATTTTATTGCTTTAACTTCGAATTCTCAGTAGTTTTATTGCTGCTTAGAAGGCTTCATGAACTTGCAAAAACAAAATTTAATAATCCTTTTTTTTTTCTTAAAAAAAAACTATTTCTAATTTTAATTACACTTATCTGTGACTGGTCATGGGTTACATAGACCAAAGATTGGGAATTTTCCGTTTAGAGTATTGCTTTTTAAACTGAGATCGCAGAGAAAAATTTAGATCGAAATAAATTCTTAGAATTTTTTTTAAAAAAACAGGAAACAATTCAAATTATAAGAGAAAAAGAATTATAAAAACAATTTTTCAACAATTTAAGAAAAAAATATAAGTGAATGATCTTAAGGGATTTTATAGAAATTTCTTAATAACCGTTTTTAATTATATATATATATATATATATATATATATATATAATCTATCATTAGCATTTTTTAGAATATTGTGTAAGAGCAAAATTTTACCGTTAGAAATGAAGTTATGAAGAATAAAATTTAGGAATAACATAAAATTTGGAAAAATATTATCTTACACAAATATGAATATATAGTAAAATGCTTTGTTTCTGTAAACAGATTTAAATGAAAATAATAAAATTTTAATTCTTCGTAATTACTCCATAGGAGATTTCCAGAAGGTATTTTCAATCTTGTTTTTAATGATTTACATACAAATCGCAAGATAAAATTCTAATAAAATATACATTAAAAGAATGAAAAGTGTATGTTTAAATATTCATAACTATTTACGATTTTGTCAAAAGTAATTAAGATTTGGAATATGAAACACTTCGATCCTTTTGACTTAAAGCAATAAAAGAAAATTATCTTATTAACTAGATATTCTAATTACCTAATTATATTAATTAGAATATGTTTACTTAATAAAATATGTTATTGAAAGAAAAAATATTAATGAAGAATGTTATTAATTGAAGAAATAAATATAATACCTTGAATGAAGTAAATTTTTCACTTTTAAACAACAAAAAAGAGGAAGTTTCCATAAGATAGTAAATAATAAAAAACTTAGAATATTTTCCCAACATATAATTTTATAAAGTATGAATAAATTTTAAAAATAGGAAACATTTCATCGATTTCTGTCGTAAACAGTAGCATAAAAATGCAAATTATTATTCGTTATTATATACATTTTTTATCAAATGAAATAGTGCAATTATAAATTCATTATTTATTTCAAAAAGAAAAAAGAGCAAACCTTTTCATTTGTGTTTCTTCGACAGTAAACCAAATCCGTTCTAAAATATTCATATTATTTATTCTTGGATACCAGTATCGTCTGAATACTTCCACTCGAATAAGAAATGGCGCGAAGAAATAAAACGAAGGAAGGAGATCATAAAAAACATAAAGAAAAGGAAGGAAGAAGAAATGTGGAGGGCCGGAACGCGTGCAGGGTCGAAGTGGCAGATGGTCGCCGCAGCTGTCGTGTTACGCCTGTTTGGAACGGCAACAAACGGGAGAACCGATTTTCGAACGTAACAGGACAAGGCCTTGTCCGAAAGCAGCAGCTGGTCGATCGCTGCTTATTTTAAATTATTTTTTTCCCCTTAGCCTCAAAGTTGAAATTCATTATGAAGTTCAAACAACCTTGAGTAAAATGTACCAGAATGTTCTGATTTGCAAACACTAAGACTTAATCTTTTTATGGAGCATAAAATATTTCTTAGATGTAAGAAAAGAGAAATTAAAATTAATTAAATGAATTTAAAAACTTAACATAATTTGTAGCCTGATTATATTTTCCATTCTTTATTTCAAGATATTTAATGTCAAAAGAATTCTGAAACTAATTGTTTAAACAATTTCCCCTTTTTCACTTAATTGATGCAATTTATAATATGGAAAATAAAATTTACCATTGAAGGATGTTATATTTTATTAACTAATTATGCACTTAAAATATTCTGCTATTCGTAAAAATATGTTGTTTGTGATTCTTAATATAGTATTATAAAATAAGTTCTATTAAAAAACGTTAATTAAAAAAATGGTAGTATTTTTTTTTCTGATGATTAAATTCGAAAAAAAATTATTCATTACAAAAACTCATATTTTTATTTTGTTTCTATTCCTTTTTTTCCTGCAAACAATTCACTTCCAAATATGTTTTATTCTCTGTTGTGACAAATGCATTTCATTTGCTATGATATTATGTTTTCCAAATTAATTAATTTTAAATTTTAGTCTTAAAGAAAATCTTTTTTTACCATTACATTGTCTTTTATTTGAGAGTTTAAATCTTAAAAATTTTCAACAATAATCATGGCAAAACAGATGTTAGATATTATAGTTTTAAGTTAAAAAGATATTCGATAAAATAACCCCACTTTTTTTTTTTCTCAGACTTACTCAATATGAAAATAGTTTTCTTGAAAAAATAGTTTTGACTAACCTACCTTTTTGAGAATTCATGTAGAGATAATCCATATGTTTTTTGAAACACTTTTCTTTAAAATAATTCAGAAATCGCTTTCAAAAATAACAACAAGAAAAAATCTAAAAACTTTGCTGCATCATTAATACTCTCGATTTAGGTCTTAAAACGAATCAAATCCTGCTTGCGTTAATATTAAACATTGCTTTTAAAATACCAGTGTAGAAAAATTAAGTTTTAAAACCTCATATAATATGAAAAGATATGTATTAGGACTTGCATATATTATCACTTTTTTGCTAAACTTTAAAAGATATCATGAAAATTACACTAATAAATTTAAGATAAAAATTATAATTATTCTCAAAACGAAAAAATCTTTTTACTTTCTTTCAGCATTGTCTTAGACTTTAAATCAAAAATAGCAGAAAATTTTAGTCTAACAATTGTGAATATTATATAAATAAATAAAAATATTTCAAATGAAAACAACGCTGTGCAGGGGGATATTCAAATGGTTTCTTGCATAAATCTGTACTTCAAAATTAAATATTTCAAATAATGTAGCATAAAGGTCACTAAATTAAAAATAAAATTTGAACTCATATGTTTGAAAAAGTTTCCATTCTCATTATGAGAAATATTCTTAAAAAATTAATTAAAGCGACCCTAATAACTTTAAGGTTTTATTAAAATTACGGAATGCATTCATTCTTCTATAAAAATTACTTAAATATATCTATCAATTCATCTAATAATTAAATTAATTGAAAATAAAAATTTTTCGTTCAATAAAAAAAGAGACGAAGAAAAATATATTAAAATTTAAAACAAGATATACTAGATAGAAATAGTGATTAATGAAGTTTTTAAATTTAGCTTTGTATGAGAGGTTATATTTTACCTATTAAATTATTTAATTATTAAAGACAATTAAATTCATTTGGTAGGATTCAAATCAGGTTTTAATTTCTGAATGGAAAAGGAATAATCAAAAACGCATGCGGAATTCTGGAAATCATACACGAATCTTTATATTTTCTAGAAAAATGAGATTTAAATTATTAAGTAGAAATATTCTTGCAGTAGAAATTGCGCTTTTGACCGTTATAATTTAGTGAATCATTTAAATGCTGAAAGGAAAGTACAGCACATAAAATAATGTAAATAAAAAAAAAAAAATCAAAGATGAATTTCTCACGAATAATTTTATAGCCCTACTTTTATTCTAAAAAGAATTCGTAATGCCTGAAAGAGTTTAAAAAAAAATCGTTTTGTGGAACAGCTTTCCCGAAATAAATGTTCTGATTCATGAATACAACATTCTGCAAGAACAATAGAAATAAAAGTGCATCCTTTTTTCCGACAAATAATGTGCAGTGCTGATACAATTTTTCCGTCTTACCATTCGCACATAAGCACCGCAGCAATGTGAACTATCTCTGTCGACACGTGTCGTTCGGCGTTCAGAAGTCCTCTGATCGCGTGTCGGGCACGCGCCGATCGTTACACTCCATGACCCTCTTTCTTGTGCCCCCTCCCCTCTTCTCTTGAAGTGGTTGGCTCTATACGGTTGGCGGGAAAGTGTAGAAATATTAGGTTAGCTTCGAAGAAAAAAATGGCTTTGACATTATCTTACAATAACTTCAAAAAAAAATGTTGAGGTTTAAAAAAATGTTCATAATTTTCGAAAATTCGATTCGATACAAATATTTCTAAATGATTTCTTAAAGAAAAAAAAAATATGCTTTTTTTTAAATTGGTGTAATTTTTAAATTTAATTTTTTTCTCTTGTATGTCTGTAAATCTTGCAAAAGTATTTGACAATTAAAACATAAAAATCTTGGAAACAAAAATCTCAGTTATCTAAACTAGTATATTCTTTTTTTAGTTGAACTAACAGCGTTTAAAAGATTTTGATACTTTATTGATATTTTTTGATTCAGATTTTCTTTTGACATTATCCTTTTTTTTTATATAAAATGATATGTGAGCTTGTAGGAAAAACATCCTTTGAAAATCAAACATTTTGATACTTTAGAAGGTTTTCTTTTTCGATGAAAAAACTAGCATAACTGTTAAATTTTTAAAGTAAAATTCGTAATTTTTAAAATTTCCAAATATAAATTAAAAAAAAACAGGAAATGAAATGCAAATAGATTCAATACATAAAAAGTGTCATCTTGTCAAACGCATTTATTTAATTTGATTCGTTTCGCAATTTTTTTAATCATTTCCATATGTGCTAGCAGTTGAATGTTTGTACGCATGAATATTCCCGATAACAATGCACTATTTCAATGTTTTCAGAACTTAATTACCAATCAATCGTTAATTTAATTAAATATTAATTACTTATGAGCTATGCTATCTGGCAATGAAATAATTGATCTCAATATTTAAATTTATAAAATATTTAAATCAAAATATATTCTAAATGCTAATGTACTAATAAAAATGTGTTTTTGAAAATTATTCTCAATTTTTTTATTTATTGTTTTGCTTGCAATAAAATGCAGTATAATCGGTCCTTAAATAAGAGCATGTAAAAACAGCCTATTATTTCAATAATATTTTTTATTACCACATTAAAATCATATCTCGGATCTATCTAAATTATTAACTTATGAGCATTATTTCAGTGTCGTAGCGAAAGTTAATAAGCACTTGCGGTATAAAAAGATTTTCTACAGATATTCTATCAGCAATGGCGTTACAAGGATAAATAGGATAGTACAATATAGTCTTACATTTAGGCTTCCAGCATTAGTGACATAGCAAGGACACACGGTGCAAGTGGACATTATTAATGTATTAAGGATAAAGGGCATCCTAGACATAATTTGACTTTTTAGTCCGTAATAAATTATCAGTGACATAACACTATGGCCTCCAAATTAAGATATTATTTTCCCCCTCAAATTTATTAGTTATCAGTTTTATATCAAGGTAAATATGTCTCATACAACCGGTATTTAAGCCCCATCTAATAGCACGAGTAAATGGCGGTCGGGATATGAAATTAATTTTACGCCCCTTTATTATATATGGCTTTAGAAAGTGAAATAAATGCACAAATGGTATGCTCTCTTTGTGCCGTGCTTGCCTCCATTCTATGTCCTGCACTAAATTAGGAGAGATAATTGCCAAAAATCAAAAAATTTGCATTCAAAATTAGTTATTCGCCACCAAAATATTTTATTATTCTGAGAGCATTTCAAAAACATGCTTTGAATAGCTTCAAATAATCCAAATCATCAATTCAGATCTATTCGAATATTGTCTAAAACAGAATAAACACTAAACTCCTATAACATGATATTAAAATTTAACGGATCCCAATAAGTTCCTAGAATATTACGTCTTTCACACTAGAATTCGACTTGCTTTTTAGAAAAGTTGGTCATGTTAATAGATGATTGTAGAATCAATTCACTTTTCTTTTTCTTCCTTTTACTTTCTCGATAACGTAATATAGAGAAAATATACTAATAGTCAAAAAATTCGAATTCGATATTTTGATGAATCTCTATGTTTTAGACCTCCCTCGGTTCGAAAATTTTGGAAAATGTCCTTCCGTCTGCCTGTGACGGAGATCACTCAGAAAAGCTTTGTGCAAGACGATTAAAATTTGGTACACGGTCTTTACACCAAACTTGCAGATTTCTATCAAATTTTGAATAACTTCTGTTCAGAGGAGGTATGCCCGCCCTGTTATTCGAATATAAAATAACAGGATAACTACGGGTACAAAACGAAGAGAACTAGATAGATAAAATTCGGTACACAAATTTAACATTTATAGTCTAGATATCTATCAAAGTTTGAGCCCAAACCAACTAAGGGTTGACTGTCTATTAGTCCATAATTTCAGAAACATGTAATCACGATAATTAAATAAACGCAATGACTTAAATATATCAAATTAGGTATGAGGTTGTGTGACTACAAATGCAGTTTTGTGCCAAATCTATTGATTCAATCGATTGAGAAATATACGTCTAAAACAAAAATTTGATTTTTTGGATATTGTTAACTACATGCCAGAGATTAATCGCCAAAAACGATAATATAGATTCAATAAAAATGCTAAATTCGCACTAAAAGTTAATATTTCGTAACTATTTATGCAAGGCGTTTTCTGGCACAACAAGTTTATAAAAGAGTATGCGAGAAAGTTTTGGGGAGACCACTCCGGCTGGTTTGGTACGTAAATTATGTAGAACGAATGCACCTACTATTTATCCTTTCTGGTGCTTGCATCTAATTTGTAAACTATAGAAGATTGTGTTTCCTTGAGTTGGGATTCACAGCACAACGCAACACAAAGGGACACAAATAGGCAAAGAAGGATCTCTTTTGAAATTATTTGAATTTTGATAACTGATCATTGCATAATTTTCAGTGCCAATTCCAAATTGAAATGTATTTTTAAATAGACTCCTTATACTGACCTACCGTCACGAGAAAAACCCTAGTGACTCTGAAAGTAGTGGTCAGTCGGCATGGTTTAGTTTAGTTTAGTTATATTAACGTCCCGTTTGAAGCAACACTAGGGCTATTCTGAGACGGACTTCGTAATTTTGAACCGTGGTCAGATGATGAGGACGACACCTGAGCTGGCACCCCCTCTCCACGTCACACCACACCAGCGGGAGGACGTTTGGTTAGGACGAATTTAATGTGCAACAGACCCCCTTACACGAAGGTTCTTCGGTGGAATCGGGTCTCGAATCTGAAATACTCCGGTTCTGAAGTCGAGACCTTACCACCAGGCCACTGCGGCCCCCAGTCGGCATGGAAGCGAGATATCCTATTGCATTTTAGGGGTGAAGGAAAGCTCTGTTTTTCATTTGGCGCCAATAGAACCGGTTAAAAGACTCACTTTGCTTTGTATTTCGGTCGATGCCTGACGCTCATATTTTGTGATTTTCTGATCAATTCTATTTCTTGAGGATGTTCGTCATATGTAATATATCTGTAAGAAGTGCTATGGATGACTGGATAACCAATGTTGGAGAGTAGGTGTTATCCCAAAGATTGTGATAAATATTTCGTTAGTTCTTAAAAGAATATGAAGTGAATAAATATCTTTAATTTTGCCTGTTTATTGATTTATTCATATTTTAATTTTTTGCTGAATTTCATGTTTTATTTAGATTAAACAGTAATAGATTTATCGTTAATTAAACAGTCTAATTTTTCCCTTGACCCTAAGTTTATTATTTGGAACTATCATTTTCATCTAATTCAAAACTTAGAAATTCTAGTGTAAAACGAAACAAAACAAAAAATTCCAGCCTCAAAACGAAAGCTTTCCTCTGTTCAAGAAAATATCAAATTATTTTGTTATTATCCAATGGTTTTTATTTAATTGACGGCAACCTCAGGTCTTAAAAAGAATTCAATACAAAAGCAGTAGAAGAAATGTCGTTGAAGGCATTCTTGTGCAAGACATTATTTTCAAGCTTAAATAAAAAGGAATTTTTAAGTTTATCTATAATTTAATAACAAAATTGTATTCAACTGTCATATCTGCATTATCACAGGCGAAAGGAATTTCTCGCCTATTGAAGTGCATTTAGTTAGTCAAATATTGTGGACAGTTTTAATGCCCACTTCCCTCCTTTCTTCGACTCGTTTACGGCAACCATATTCAGGGTTTTTCTCCTGACGGTAGGTCAGTAAGATCACATACTATTATCAAGACATGAATTCAAAAAAAAATTCTGCAGATTTTCACTTATCCTGACCATTAGAGCCCAAAATTATCCATTGGTCAAAGATTTATGTACATATGCGTATAGTGCTTTGCCCAAGTTATTTCGATAACATGATCGCTACAGCAATTTTGGTTGTATTTTAATTGGCTCGGGATATACTGTAAGCGGAGTAAAAATCTCAGAAGAGTTCGTAAACGGGGCTTCTAACTGAAAGTAAAGTAGGATAGAAGGAATGTGGGGTGTTGAAATTTTCATTTCTCCATAACTATTGTTTTGTTTTAATTTAAATTAGTAGTATTTCTCTGAACAGGATTCTTTTGAACTAAAGGCCTGTATAAAATTCAAATTAAATAATATTTTCAGAAATATAATTATTGATTGAAGCAAAATAAAATATTATTGTTTAAGTCATTTTAAATACTTTTGATAGTAAAACTAAAAACTGAATTTTATGATGAATCAGAGAAACTTTTATTGAATAATTCTTTGAGATACTGCATAAATTGAAAAACGATATTATATGCACATAAGACTTCAATGCTGAACGATTCAGTTTTCTGTTCTCATATTTTTAGACAATATGTTAGACTTCAAAAATTTTTTTTATATTAATTGAAGTTTAATCGCCTCCGCTTCAATTTAAAGTTCAAATTTTAAGAACTGGCAGATAATTAGAAAGATTCAAAGTACAGAAAGAAATAAGGATTTTATAATAGTATAAGTTATATGACTATCAAAATTTGAAGCTTAAAAAATTGCTAATGAAGCTCTTAAGAGACCAGGTTCATAAAATATATAATTAAAAAGTTTAACAAGTATTAAACTTTTTGAATTGGCTGGTTGCCAAAGACAACTAGCACAGAATAAAATTAACCGTCTGGAGCACGTTACAGCTGAATAAAAAATAATAGATTTCATCAGTGTTGCCATTACAGTAACAAAAGGTCGAATTAAACAATTAAATTAACTCTCCCAGAAAACTAAATCTAGAAAAATGTAACTTTCAATCAGAGACTGTCTTCTCTTCAAAGGGACCTGGATGCAAAAAGTCATTTAGGGTCTAAATTTTTGTAAAGCAAAAAAAAAAAAAAAAAAAAAAAAAAACTGAACATATATTATTGATGCCTATTTATTTAATCCTTGATTTTTTTTTTCGCTAATACATCAATTACTTCAGAAAAATTATAATTTTTTGCAATTTATTTTTCGATGCTTAATACAGCAAGTGCATTTAAGTGTTCTGAACACTTGCTTGATTAAAAACAATTCTTTATTAATTTTAATTTGCTGAAAGAGCGCTCAGCACTTGCTGTAGTAACTAACAACGTAAAGAAAAGTTTTAACACAGTTAATACATTTAGAAATAACTCATTACAATTATTATTTACTATGCATTGCAATATGTCTTGTGCGTTATTTACATCTCATTCATTCAAAATCAAATGCCGTAACAAACACATTTCTTGGATTATGTTTTCATCTACATCTATGTCATAAAACTTGACAAAGTTTTTGGAATATTTCTATAATTTATATTTTTTGTCTTGTGACAAAGCCTGACGACAGCCACGCAAACACCTTCAATATCTCTTAATCTCTCAGAATAAATTTCAATTTTTCTGGCATCTTTGTGGTTATCTAAGGGTTTAAGACTGAAATCATGTATAAGGCTTAAAGGATAAATGTAGGAAGAAGAGTTATAAATTATTTAAATAATCATTTTTTGGTGGTCCAAAAGTAATTTAACACGATAGCAATAAAACGAAGAAAGCTAAATGAGTAATATTTAATGTACAGATTTAACATCTGATGATGCCGTGTCCGCATTACAACGGAAAGAAGGGTCCAATAGCTTCTGAAGGTAAAGACTTCTGAACACCCGAGGGCAGAAGTCTGACTTCCAGCTCATAAGAGTATGGCATTCACACACTAGCTTGCACAACCTCTCTTTCACACACTTCACGGATAGAACACAAGGGGAAGAACAACCATGCCCGTACCAGGACTAGAACCCGGGACTCCCAAATCACGGGGAAGACGCGCTACCCTTATGGCAGGATGCCGGCGATTTAACATCTAAAGTATTTCAAATACGGATTGACCGTCTGTCGATCTGCTCGTTCACAAGCATGTAAACGTAGTAGCAGTGACTTAATCTGATAATTGATCTTATCATTAAAATTGTTTGGTATGGAATTTTGAGTTTCATTTGATTGACTAATGAGCTTCCAAATGCATATTCAGTTTTCTTCATTATTCTACGAAACTCTAAACGCTCTTTTAAAAATTGGTGCTTCTTGAATTGATTTTTTTTCTGCATTAGTTTTGAGTGAATTTTATCTTTCAGCATATTTTTGTGCGTTTCTTTTCTTTTTCTTTTACCTTCCACTTCCTTTGTTTAACTAAATACTACACTAATATGAGATGGCAATTTACCTCAAATACAGCACAGGGCAGAAACTTATTTCTTGACATATTAAGTAAAAAGAAAATTTGTTCTCAAATATTACTCAACACATTTTTTACAAATTTTAATCTATTTCAATCTCGATCGATAGTATTCGTTTTAAATCCCTCATGAAAAATCTAGTTAATATTCGAAAAAAATATATAAATTAAAACCCACATAATTTAAATAAATATTAAACCCCCTCTTTGCCCCCCTCTAGTATTCTATGCTTGATTATTAGATTTATTCCATTGTTTACTTAATAATAATCATTGGTTATATTTCAGTTGTTACTGGATGCAGAAGGTTTCAACAATCACTCTTATTATTGTTGTTAATAGAAATATCACTGTTTAATGTTAAAT
>JAPMOR010014342.1:248023-270860 GCA_026543865.1 Argiope aurantia
ACTCTTATTATTGTTGTTAATAGAAATATCACTGTTTAATGTTAAATAAACGCGCGAAATACAAACAATATAATAGATGAAACAATGAATCCACCTTCTGCTGCTCTGTTAAGAATAATTTCTCTTTTTGAAACTGATCGTTGTGTGACTTTTTTTTGCTGAGCTATGCTTGGTGCGTTTTGCGAACATTTCAATGAGGCTACGGCCATCGTTGGATGGATCGTCCTATGGACGATCTTGGTACTGTTGCAATATTATATGTTCCCTCACTTATCCTCATCGGAGATCTGTTTTTCGATCCCGATTTGGATCAAGATGTTGATACACCATCTGATCCACCTGCGACCAGAGTAGAATCCGTCCCAGTGGTTCGCTCCTACACGGTATTTAGGATTTGCCAGGCTTTAGAACTTCCAGCGAAACTGGCTCCATCTGCAATTCAAAAGTCTGATATCCTTTTGTAGAATCCTATACGGTCTACAAGCTGTATTCTGCTCTGGGTTTGCCTGCACGGATGGCTCCTGTCTGAGTGCCAGTTGTAGAATCCTTTGCTATCTACCAGTTCTGCTTGGCCTTGGATATTCCAGTGAAATACCGGTCGCAGAATGACGCAGTATAACATCAAAACTGTCGTCGGCTGCCCGATGTAGTTTTTAGATCAGAACTGTCTTCGGATGCAGTGATGGAGGGTGGGTGGGCGGGGAACAAAAGTAGCCCACCTCCACGTGGTGTTCCCTGGGCAACGGGACGAAGCTATACAACTAATTTTTTTTATTTTTCTTTTTACTGCCACAAAATTTCACTACAAGCATCAAATTCAGAACGTGTATTTATGGTAGCAACAACTGCAATGTTTTTTAGATATGCATAAGAAGATATGCATATGACAAAGTAGATTAAAGGTCTTATGGTTAGAGCCGACCTTCTTTTCAAAGCGACCCGGGTACAAGAAGTCATTTGGGACTCTAATTATATTAGTAATGCATGGGCCTGAACATATATTATTAATGCATATTTATTTAATACATGGTTTTTTTTTTTTTTTTTTTGCTAATACATCCATTACTTAAAAAATTACAATTTTTTGCAATTTCTTTTTTGATGCTTAATACAGCAAGTGCATTTAAGCGTTCTGAACACATGCTTGACCGAAGATAATTCTTTATTAATTTTAATTTGCGGAAAGAGCGCTCAGCACTTACTGTAGTAACTGGCAACGTAAAGGAAAGTTTTAACACAGTTTATACATTTAGAAATAACTCATTATAATTATTATTTAGTATGCATTGCAATATGTTTTGTGCGTTATTTACATCTCTTTTATTCAAAATCAAATCCCGTAACAAACACATTTCTTGGATTTACAAAGTTTTTGAAACATTTCTCTTCATATTTTTCTAAAGTTATTATATCAGTGATTAATTTGAAAACAGAAATACTATTTGGTATACTTTTAAACCCATCTTCTATTTGTACAATAACAGCAACAATTACAATGTTAAAAAAAAATAACATCGAAATTCCTCTACCAGTTTTTTTATAACTTCAGAACATAATATTTTCCTTTTTCGAATTCTTTTTTCAGAAAAATGTTCAAATTATATACTAGTACTTTTGCTTCATCGAAAAATCTGTTAAAGTTGGTTCTTAAATTTTGGATTTCAGTAATAATTTTATTGACTAAATTGAAAGCCGTGTCAAGAACAATTGTTTCTGCTTGAAATAGTTTATTGATAATGATAATTTTGGAAAATATTACAAACAATATTATTAAACATAAAATAAATGACATTTCTTGCACCTAATAAACTTTTAGCTTCGGATGCCGCTGTATTATCGTTACTTACATCATTTAAACATCAATAAATTATTCTAGAGCATTACAAGTTACTTCAAATTGTATATACAGTGCTTTCACCTAATCTATTTTGGCTTCCCAACGATTGTCACATAATGGTTTAAGAGTAATGTTTAAATGTTTTGCACAATTTCCCATCTTTCTCCCATTGCAGAAAATAAGCAATATAAACATTGTAATATCCCCCCATTTTTTTTTTTTTTTTTTTTTGCAATATATACTTCTGAAAGTGTCATCACCTATTAACAAATTTAAGGAATGTGATAGGCAAGAAACCTAAAATACATGCGGGTTTAGAGAAAGTATTCTAAATTGCACTCTTTTATATTTCCCTTTCATGTTACTACCGTTGTCATATGCTTGTCCTCTACAATTCATAATATCTAAATCAAGCCCAGTAAATCTTTTCAATAGAGTTTTTGTTAGTCCTTCTCCAGTCACATCAGTTACTTCAATAAACCCTATAAATGACTCGTTTATAGTAAACCTTTTCTCTTCAAATGTTACATATCTAATAATGATTGAAGCTTGTTCCTTATGGGAAATATCAGGAGTACAATCCCTTTGAATACTTTAGTAAATGGCTATTTTTATATCATGTTTGATTTTGTTTAGGACTTCATTTCCTAATGCAGAGATAATTTGTTCTTTTGAACTATGTGCTAAATGATGCACAATTCTATTTTCCGAATTTATTATTTTGTTTATATGATGCGTCAGAATAGGATCATATTTACTTAATAATTCGATCAAACATAAAAAAATTTCCATTATTAGGTTATCTTTTTATTTCGCGATTTCCTCGAAATGGAAGATTAGAAAAATAGAATAATTTAACTTGATTTGTTTTACCAATAGTTGCAAGTAAATTTAGTCGTTTTAGTAATTCTTCCTAAGCAATAAACGAATTAAAATGACAACTAGAACGCTCATGATCTTGGATTGCAGTTGACAGCTTCTTCCAGTTATTTTAGCCACCTATTCATCGTATAGTTTTGCGATCTCTTCTTTTGGAAAACTTTTGGAATACAACAAAAACAAAACACGGAGTCTTGCGCTTTTGAATAAATTAACCATCTGCGAAGTTGGGTTTCACCATTTGTCATTTTTTAAAAGTAGTACGTAGTGATCTACCTTCATCATTTTTAGCAAAAAATCTCTTGTATTGTACAGGTCTGCTTTAACACAAAACATTCTAAATTTATCAGTTATAATACTTGGCCATAAACCAGGATCATTTATACTCTCTTGATCGTATTAGTTATTGTCGTCATTATTTTCCGATTTGTATAAACACACAATTCTTCAACAAATTTCACCGTTTCAACATTTTCCTTGCAAGACTGTGTAGCTGGAGTAGAAATTTCTTCCCCAGTTGAAGTTTGAATTGTAATTTCTGAAATTGAAGCAATTTCTTTTCCAGGATTTCTTCGAAGCCAAGAAAAGTGATCTACTTGTGACTTCTTGTGAAGTTTAGCTTTTCTTCTTTTTTTCTTTTTTGACATCCAGAGCGATATTTTATTGGCATAGACATGTTTATATAAAACAGTATTAGGTAGTTTATAGAATGAATTATCAAATTAATATAGGCTATACTATACGCTATTACCTAGTAAGGGAGAGTGACTTATAAGAGACTAATAAGATAGAGATAATAAGATAATAATATGAGATAACTGACTGTAAATCCATTTACTTTATATTAATAATATTTGCACTAGACTATAATATATACTGTAAACTTCATATTTCCAAATCCGCCGACTGTTCCATTTAAACTTCTTCCTTAATTCTTCTTATTCCGGTCGTGACCTGTGAAGAAATAATGCAGTGTGCATTGCTAGGAGTTGATCGTTTAATTTATCTTCGTTTTACTCTTTGTTTCAACAGCTTAATATAAACAAATATGCACGCATAAAATATATTACATTAGATGTAGAAAAAAAAGTAGATAGTTGATTATTTACAAGTCCATTTGAACCCGGCCTTATCCTCGACTTCTGGGAGCCGCATGCGCCTAGAAGTCGCGCTGCTGTGTCTTAATATGTCGGAAGGGAATCTCCTTATTCCTAAATGAACTCCCCCTCCCTCTTTTATAGGTATCACTGCGATCGTTGACCAATAACAGCGTAAGTCAAAGCTCAGCCAGTCACGTGGAAATAGACGTAAATTTTCAGTATGTGTAAACGCTATTATTGTTCAGAACACTATTTTAATTCTTGATCACAGCGGGGCTCCTCAATCGTGGGCCCCGGTGCATAGCATCCACCGCACCCTCCAGATGGCCGGCCCTGCTTTCAATATGTGTTTGTATGAAATGAGATAAATATGAAACGTAATATTTCATGGACAATTAAATACAAAATTAAAGTTTTCTGACGCCTTTTAAAATATCTGTATTATAATTCAATAATTCTGTGTTAAGAAAAACATAATTTTTAGACACAGGATATCCACCCTAATCGGGACCCAAATGCTAATTTCTAAACCGTTAGTATAAAACACATATGTCTAATACGAAAAAGTGCCTAAATGAAGAAAAAAACTTATATAGTTTGAGTCAATAAATGTTGATGAATTTTAAATTTTTATATAGATCCTCGATATTATGAGCTATATTCCATAAATTATTCTTTGACGTAATAAACTGAACTTTTATATAGAATTAGAGAAATGTTTGTCGAATAATCCTCTATAAAATTGCTTAAATTACTGAAAAAAACATTCTACAGTGCAAATAACATTTTCATGTTCTTTATTCATATTTTTGAAAAATGTATTTTTTCCAACAAAACTTTTTTTATGAGTTGAAGTTTAATCACTTCTGTTTCTCATTAGAATTCAAATTTTTAGGGGGAGATGACAGAAAACTATGGTCCAATGAATAGAACGGTGTGAACTTAAGAATATTTTACTGAGAAAGCTATTAAGACCAAGTTATACAAAGCATTTGATTGAAAACAATAGTGATCAAACCCATCGAATAAACTGATTGTAAAAGGTGGTTAGTATTAAAAACAAAAACAAAGAAAACTAGAACTGAAAAATCATATTCATACATATAAATATTCGGGAACATATTAGACAAATTTGGATGTTTCAATTTAAAGTCTCTGCAATGTTTGATATTATTGTCAAATATTTATCCAGAACGGGATCAATGATATTGTTCCAGAAACAATTTTTGAGTCTGGCCAGACGATAGTTCAACACTCTGGTCACATGATAAAAGAGTTTTCATTTAATTGGGCTTTCACGTTTTTTTTGTGTAAACTTCTTCAAAATGATTTCTAATCCAATCTGTTTTCATCTTCAATTTCCAGAAAGAAGCACCTAAAAAAATGTAAAAAGGTAGTTCCACGGCCCATAGGTTGAAAAATGCTGCAATAAAGTGTAGTCTTTCTTCCTAACTATTCCCGCTAGTGTAAATGGTAGTTTAAAAGTACAATAAAAAAAGATAAATGAAATTATGCTTCGGATTTTAACACCGAAATTGCAGATTTAAATACATCATTTGGACAAAATACCAAACTTGGCTTCTAAGAGCATGATCAATTGTGACACGAAAATTGAAGCTGTCCAAAATGCATACCTGATTTACTTCAATGTGCCAAGAAACCAGACACGGATGCGCCATTAAAATTAAATTTTAATCGCTCATTCTGCTTGAAAAACAAGTCTTTCCATCGATGTTTTAAAATAAAATCACATTATTTGGACAAAGTACCAAAGTTGGTTGTCAAAAGCATGATCAAATGTGCCGTATTTTGTAAACATCCCAGAGGCGAGCGACTCCGCAGTGCAAAAATATTAAGTGATATCACTTTAGTGCAGGTTAATCAGTGAAACTATTCAAAACTGTCTTAAAATTTTAATGTTATTGAAATACCAGAGAAATTCATAAATATAATGAGAATCTTCCAAAGTGAATTTCGAATGAACAACTCTGAAGTCGATATGCCATAGAATCCCAATTTTTCGTTTTGGCATTTTGCATATTCGATTAACTCTCGATATTCGAATATGATTGGAGGAAGCTTTGAGATTAAAGGAAAACAACTAATAAATCCCAAATAACGAAGTTTACAAGAAATTGTAAATACTGTAAGATTTACATAAAAATGCAGCAATGAATTGAATGAAGTATGGGGGTTCATTTCATATATAAGAATTAAAATGACACATAACAATACAGTATGTTTGTATCTTATATTAATTGTTCAAAATAACTTCCTTTGATAAGGAAAGAACCGGTCAAAGCCATTCACCCCTTTCCCACTATTGTTTTCTCAATTTTGTTAGAAAATAATAGTGGGAATTTCTCTTTTTTTCTCTTCTCAAAATAGATAAATATAATTAAGGATTCGTATGATTGGGTTTTAGATAATTATAGATTCGTATAGCTGAATTTTGTATAGTTGGGGATTCGAGTAATTCGATTTAGGCTAATTAGAGATTCCTGTAGCTGGATTTTGGAAAATAGAAAATTCCTATATTTAGAGTTTCCTATAATTTGATTTTGAATAATTGTAAATTCGTATAATTGGGTGTTCAATATTTGGTATGCATTATATATGGTAAAACTCTTTTGAATCTTTTTCAAATCTGCCTTTCAGTAAGTACGAAGGCAAAAATGTCTCACCACGTCACTGCTGTCGCTGAATTTTCAAAACACATAGCACCAAGAAGCACAAGATGGCCATATAATAACTTCCTCTGTTGTTTGAGAGCACCTGCAGCTGGAATAAATAAACACAATTAAACCAAACTTCTTACACAGAAAGTTAAGTCACAGAAAAATGAATGCCACACAAAATTGTGAGTAACAAAAATTACTAATAGGAAAAGAACGTTTTTCGAAATGAACTAGTATATCAATAATTACAATGAATACATGGAAAATAGATTATACAAAATTCCATTATTGTTCTAGTTATAAAAAATGCACATACAAAAAGAAACCTATGGACCAAAATTTGTTATTAATCAATATTAGGGTCACCTGGCTCATTCGGTATGCTGCATTCTCAATTCAGGACCAGATTATTTCTTATAAGAAGATTTAGGCAATGAAAATTAGTTTCCATTTCAACCGCCAAAGCTAGATATTTTTATAATCTAATATCTATGAATTAATATATCCATCAATTAATATATATTAAAAATAAATTAAAGTACAATAAAAAAGATAAATATCTATCAATTAAAAATATTTATTTAAAAGTAACTTAAGCACTTTTATAAAGATATATGAGAATTGTTACCTTGTAAGTCAAATAGCTAACTGCAAAAATAAGAAGAAAGTCAATTCTGATCTGATACTGAATTTGAAAACACGAAATATTCTCTTAGAGCTTTTGAAATTTAAACGTTGTTTAGTTATAAATTTTATTAAAATCGTGCAAATTAGATGCTAACACAAAATGAAACTTTTTCCAAAACTACTCCGAAATTTTGAAAAGTATTTGAAAAAATAATTTTAACGTAGACTTAAACCAAATATCTAAAGGGTTATAAACCGTTTTAAAACAATTAAAACACTTTAATACCAAATATTCAAGGATGATAAACTTGTGAGTCAGTCAACTAACTGCATACAAAAATATTAATCTGCAAGTAAATTTGAAAATATGAAAAAAATCCTTATAATTTTTTGAAATTTTAATGCTATCCAATTTTAAATTTTAACAAATTCAAATAAATTAGATGAAAGTGCAAAATTACATTATTCTGAAATTATTACATTACTGCATTTACCATTATTTTACATTACCGCAAAAACTTAGGGGGGGATATTTTAGGAGCCATAGATAGGTGTTAATATGATAATCTGTTTCTTTTCTTGTACGCAAAATATTGCACCGAAGTCTTATGTTACTTATTTTTAAAAAAAAATCATCTCCCCATTCTGTCTTCAAACTGGAAAAGTTATTTTATGGCTATCTTGTAAAGTCACATTTTAAAAGGATTTGATTCATTCATATCAACCATTTGATATTATTAATACCATTTAATAGTATTATTTTCATTCAGAACAATAATTATATTAAAGGCTTCCTTTTATGTATTTATTTTTTATTCTGAAATGTTTCTGACTAATTTCTTAGTGATTTCTTCGCTCAAAATGATCAAATAATTCGTTGTGGTTTAACTATGATTTTACAAAAGGATAAAACATCTAACCATGCAAAGCTTGGGGAAAACGCTTGACAAATTATTGCTTATAAATCTAAGCATTATCTGCCTCATCTTTTTTCGTGATTCAAATTTGGAGTAAATATTTATCATCAAACTGAGTTCTTTATTATGCCATTTAAAGAATATTATTAGAAATTTTAAAACAGAGTTAGCAAACTGCAGTTTAAAAATTAAAACAGCGTTTCCACGAGCCCAATTATTGTGAGCAGTAAAAGGTCACGCCTACCTCTGAAATGTCACGTGACCCCAATGGAACAGTAGTGAATGGTTGTCTCATCGGAACAACTAAATATATTAAAGGTACTGAGGTAGGTGTGACCTTCGAGTGCGCGCAATAGTTGGCCTCGTGTGAACTCTGCTTAAGTCTATATAAAGCATACTGTGCTGACTATTTTGCGAGATATTTTAATTTGCTGTGGAAGAAGAGCTGTACGTGATAGTTCTAATAATTCTACGAAAAAAAGGCTCTTTCTGCTGTACAACGTAGTTAAAAGATGGAGATAGAGTTCCCAATGGAGATTAGGAAGTTTGCTGCAATTGTTGTAATAAAGTATTCTAATCTACTTACTATTCAGCCTGATTCAAGAGAAAGTTTAGATGAATTTACGAGGGATAGCAGCTACAAAGAAATTTTTAACAGTATAAAACTATTGTTAAAATTCTACAAAGAGTTCATTGATGAGATTAGTACAGATATACTTGAGGAGAGATACGTCTTGTCATCGAAAAAAGAGTACATGACATATTTGGTATCGAGGTGTTTGAAGCTGTCCGAAGACAATCCAACATTTTTCGAGTTCTTGCTGGTATGTGTTTATATTGCGAAAATTGCTGAGTGCTTATTTGCCAAGTACAAATGTTGCAAAATTTTGAAGGTGACCGCAGATTCTCTGGAAGCTGTTTATTGTAGGAAATATTGGGACTACTTTAAAGAAAACGATGATTTTTTGGGATTTTCAAGATTCTGTGAAGATTTAAACAAAAGCTCGCATTATGTAGAATTCAAAAATGGTAAATGCATGACTCTCTTCAAAACAGTCGAGCCTGCAAGAAACGAAAAGGTGAAAGACTTTATTTCTTTAAATGACATTAGTGACGACATTTCATTAAATATTATGGAAGGAAAATTATTGCAAGATAAGACATTTTCTATTCCATGTCCATTGCATTCGTTTCCATGTGGAAAGGGTGACTTTTTAATTTCTACCACTCTAGGGGCTGGAGATTCTCGTGATTTGGAAATGGAAGGTTGGGAAGTTGTTCCTGAAAAGGCAATCAAAACGGGTATTCGTTGCTCTTATTGCAGCGCAAGATGCTTTCAGTATCTTGCTTATTTTGTTAGAGAATTTCCAAGATGCAAGAATATATCGGAATCTTGAATAGGAATATCACGATTCTAAAATAATGAATAATTGTTATGAACAACTTTTAAAAAATCATATCTTTAAATGCATAATCTTCCTATTATTAAAAAACATACATTAATAAAATTAAAATTGCACGTTTACCTTTTATCTTTATAAAATACTGATTACTTTTTTTATCTTGATTTTATTCTTAAAAAGGTTTTATGTCGTGATATGAGTATACTTGTTTTAAGCGATTAAACACCTATTTGTAATAAATTTTAAAATGCAAAATAAAGTTTGTTATATTTGTATTGTATTCTTTTACATTTGGAAATGTTAACTTTGAGTTCTATCGTTAAATTCATTTTTACTCTAAAGTTTTAAACTGATTTTATTGCAGAATTTTTAAAAATCTACCATTTTTAGCACAGCTCCTAGAAAACTAGTTATTAGTTGAATTTGATTGATGAAATATAAATTATTTTTCTTGTGTACAAAGTATGATGGGAAATTCTATAATCGTCAAAAAATTCGAATTTGAGATTTTGAGGACTCTGCAATCTGCGAAACTTCCCGAGCTTGAAAAACAGATTTTTGGCATTATATCCATCAACATGACTCAAAAACGCTTTTAGTTAGAAGATGAAATTTGGTGAATGGATTTGAGACCAAATTTGTATATTTTTATCAAATTTTGAGAAAAATCCATCCACAGGAAGGCGGTTTGGCTTTCGATTAAGGTTACATACGCACTAGAAGATTTTTTAATTTCCAGTTTTTTCGCAGTAGGTCATTGATATGTTTAAACTCATTTCAGTGAGAAAAAGACCATATTAGACTAATTATTAATTAAATATTTAATGAGCTAATTATATTTTTTGAAACGTGATAACAGACACACAATTCTAGTTGGAAATTATGCCTAAGGTTAGCCTTCATTTTATCTGCCTCAATCGAGTTATAAAAATAGTTTTTCTTTCACCAATTTTTTCATCAACAATGAATAGAAAGAGCGAGATTTTTCTGTAATTTTAACTTTTAAATAGCCATTAAAAATTTATTTCTATACATATAACTTTGATTGAGGCACAAAACATCCACTGTTTCAGACAGATCATTTTGATATATAATTAATTGTATCTGGGTTAATTTCTTGTTGATTGTTTGAATGAAGCAACATAGTGGAAAAATATCATTCTTCATAAAATGAGTTTAGAACAATACTAGAATTTTTAGTGAAAGTACCTCAAGAAAAATAATTATAACTCGAGAAATATTCCGAATATTGACAACATCTTGGTATCGTTTGCAAGCTAAAGGATCGAAGAACAGTTTAAAGCAATACAAAAATATTCGATATTTTGAACGATTTTCGAAGTTTCAAGTGTGTGCGTACACCTTAAAAGTGAATTCTATAGCTCCAAAAAGCTAAGTAGATAAGTACATAAAAGAGTACAAATTTATAATCTAAAATATAAGTTATCTAATTTGGATCTGCATATGTGAAAGGATTGATACCAGTTCTATACTTTCGCACATATATAAATACAATAATTCATAAACGGAATGACTTAATTCGATAAAATTTGGCTTATTATCATGTGATTACAAATGTAGTTTCGCATCTATTTTTTCCCCTTCATTTGGTCGGTAAAAAAAAAAAGGCGTTCAAAATGCACATTCGTACATTAGATTTTGTAGAAATGCTAGATTCACACCAAATATCTATATTTCGTAACTATTATTCGCTATTGCTATGCAAGGCATTTGCGTTCCTTACCCAAAGTCTACAATTTTATAGGAAGGGGAAGACTTTAACTGGAGAGCATGCTAGAAAGTTTGGGAGAGACCACTCCACTGGTTTATATAAGAAACGAGATATTAATTTAAAAAAAATTCACGGTAAAGAGGTTGTACTGTTCGTCTCAGTATTCTGAGATTACTACTTTTCGACAATTCTATCTCATTAAGGGGTGAGATAGAATTCCTCCTTGATCCCCCCCCCTCCCTATTAAACATGTTTTCATTCATTTTTTTTTACATGAGTGTCGTTTATCAAATCGCAATTTTATTTTAATTCAAAAATGCATATTGATTGTTTATATGGCTAATTCAAGTGCTGGTTCAAATTCTACTAATTATTTCATGTATTATATATAAAATAATATTTTTAAAGAAAAAAAATTAGTATTTTTAAAAGTACGATTTAAAAATAATATTTATAATATTCTTAGGACACTCCACATTTACAACAACTCCTTAAATGAAAAATAAAGCTTTAAATAGAGTGAACGCTCAATTATCTGAAAATATTGTCAAAAACTTCAATAACATATTAAAAAATAGTATTTTAACATAAAAAATATATATTATTTTCTAAAAAAAAGTAAGTCACTAAGTTTTAACTTGATCTTATGATGAAATAATGTTTATACCTCTTACAGTAAATAAAAAGTGCTCTAAAATATTTAATTGTGAATAAGTATTGCGACAGTATTGTGAATTATTTGCAACGTTAACGCCTCATAAGTTCGCTAGTATAAATAATCCGAGTTCACTTTATTGTTAAATGTAAACATCTCCTTCCATCTCATCCCTTCTTTGACGAATTAGATCCATCCTAACGCATGCGCAAAAGAGCGGAAGGTTTTAGAATCCGTTGGCAAACAATAACTTGTTAAAAGTGTTTTCGTGTTTAAAAAGTCATTTAGTTTCCCTTACAAGAATCATAATAAGGAAAATTATTAAAATTATTGTGTTCTGAATTTGAATTTTTTTTTTTTGAATGTCTTTTTAGTTTATCTAAAAGCATTTTTAAAGCTTATAAGTCAATGAATTTCAAAAAGTGAGGTAATAGTTTCTCAAGGATGCAAACATTCATGCGCGAATTAAGTTTATTGGACGGTCACAGCATTCAAACTTCGCCGGTAGTTGAAGCTAATCATGACTTTGAGTTCCGAAATCTTCGGTTAAAAATGGCAGCCTTGGCAGATTGACCGTCGGGGATTGAAGTGAAATGTGTGATTAGCTTTTTGCTTTTAGAGATCTCTCGCTTCAAAATCAAAACTTGTGGAAGTTAACGGAGAGAGTTAACATCAGGAAAACGGGTAGGGTTCTGATACAAGGAATTTAAACTAGGAAGAACAGCTATGGGAAACAAGAAAATTAAGATTATCAAACAATGTCGAATTTAAGTGTTTGAGATCCTAGACAGTCTATATTATAATGTCCTTCTTTTAATAAACTAGACAATGTCTCATTTCAAGGCATTTTCAACATAATCAAATAATTTAAATAAATACTTATTTAGATTAATCTAAGGAATTTTTGAGTTTATTTTGTCAAGAAAAGGGGTGAGAGGCAAGACGAAAAGAGATATTTATTTTTAGCAGTAAGGTGTACTCATAGGTATTATTTATGGAATTAAGAGTAAACCTCGCATTTTTCTATGTACCACCCTTCGTTGAAAAGTGCTAGTGTCAAGATCTTGAAACGAATAGTACAGCATTTTTTTTAAGCAGATGCTTATGAATACTGTAATAATTAAGTGAACGAGATAAAATAGATACGAATCAAACAATTATACCTGAAATATTATTATCTTAATATTTTTAAATTCGTAGAGTTTGCATGTATATTTTCGAATATATTGTTACAAACCTGCAATTCGGCTTCCCAGCATAGTTTGTTCCATCAACAGAAAGAAAGTTTTACAGTCATCTGAATGGGACGGAGTCCAGGTGTGCGTCGGAGGTCCCAGAGCTTGGCGACAAACTTGGCGACCATTTGGCGACTTGGTGACGAATTTGGCGACTTTGGCGCCAAAATAGATAATACCCGAAACTTCGAGAATTTTCCCGACCCGTCCAGTAGGAACCGAGATACGCCTCGAACGTTCCTGATTGGTTGAGAGGCTTCTAGCCCCGCCTCCTGAAACCTATAAAAGGGGCTGCAGCTGTTAGACGGAGTCCAAGCCAGTAGTCAGAGTGGACGGAGTGGTCGAAGAAGAGTAAGCGGAATCGACGGAGCGAAGTCAGTAATCCGAGTCGGAGAAGTCGAAGGCAGAGTAGTAGGAAGCGACGGAGTCAAGCTAGTGCTGAACTGAGCTGTGCGCTACTGTTTGCAGTAGATTCTGGTTGTATGCTGCTGTGTGTGCTGTTGTATGCTGCATGTCTCGGGTGAAGATAATCGTCTTCTGTTCTTTATATAGTTGTCGCTTTTGTGCTTTCCTGTGTGTCTTCGTGTAAATAAACGTTGTTTTATTTCCTACTGCCGTCTGCTGATTGAGCGTTCTTTACACCATATCACTTCCACTATCCAAACGAACCCCGGTAAAAATTTCGTAACAATATATATTTAACAACTCGGCTAATAAATTTTTTTTAATGAATTGATCGTGCCCCCTGCTCAGTCAAGCGGCTCTTTGCAGCTACCAAAACTGCCTAATCGGAAATCTGCTACTGGTGTCAAGACACGATCATATAGATAAGTCAGCTCGTCTATCACAAATGATGACATATACTATTTCGGAGGTTTGACTGGAACGTATCGTCGCATTCATGTAATTAGATTGTAAAAGAAATCAACGCACCCATCCACACACACAAAAAAAATGGCTTATTGAAAAATTTTCTCCGAGTATTGCAACAAGTCTCAGATGACAATAAAATCACTTAAAGGCAATTCTTGCCTACACATTAGAAGTTTCGTATCGTTAGAGGGAGCAAAAAGTGGGTGCATAAACTGACACTTGAGAGAAAGAAAGTATTTCGGATCCACAGTTCAGAAACCCATCGTTAGTTGGCTCAGCGACCTAAGGGCTGATTTCTTCGATAGCTTGGATTACTGATAGTATTGATATTACATCAACTGTGGTGATTATATGGAAAAGTAATATCACCAATACCCTTCTATGTTTGTCTGTTTGATTTCAATCAAAGTCTGTCTATAAGTACAGAAAAGCTGCAATTACCCGATCAATGAAGCTACGGAAGTCGCCGAATTGTTTGGAAATACCTCCCACTTTCTTGAGGTATGATTTATTAAATACTCGTCGCGCTTGCTATGTTCGTTTGACAGGCACACCCAGATGAATTTAGAGAAGGATTTTCTAAGAACACTCAAAGTTTGTTCTAGTATAAATTTTCTTAACTATTAATTAAACGGATACATTTTTTGTACATCAATTCCTTAAAAACATGATCTGTCATAACGGTTTCTGAGAAGGAATTGGGATTTTTTTCTTCCTTGAAAGTCAAACTCGGGTATTTCAGTATTCTGAGATATACCTAAACAAAAATGTACTTAGGAACGAGAAAGTTAATAAACGTCTTTCCCCAGGAGGAACTGCTATCTTACATTTTGAACCAACTTTGCAGAAGAATGAAATCTGATGCATGACCTTAAAATCAAAATAGTATATCTGTATCTCATCCATTAAACTGTTTGGATACCGATTTATTCTAGAAAATAAGTTTAAATTGCTGTATTTTAAATGGTATATTAAAGCAGCAGAATTTGTAATCCTAATATAAGCAATAAAATAAATATCCTAAATATAAGCAAAATAAGTGCATTATCAGTCTCAACCATCAAATATACCTAAGGGGTTAACAGCTTGTGAGAATGTGAACTCAAAATACAAAATACTAGATAAATATTGAATCTGGTGTGTTGGCTTGCATTTAAATTTGCAATAGTGCTAAATTTTGGTCCTAATATATTCAAAGAAAGAACTCCAAATCCTAACAGATTTTCTTCACTAAATGATGCAAAACACGAAATGCAATTTTTACTAGCAAACTTCGAGTCACGAGCATGTTATTAGATTAGTTGAAGCTGAACCTCTTCTCATTTACAAACGAAATTCAGTTTTAAGGTGAAATGGCAATAAAGTGGGAAAGTGTATACCACAATGAGCACAAATGTGTTATTTTCCACAATAACGCAAATAACAGGTTTATCAAATTTTGAAGTTTAAAAATATTTTACTAAGGAAATTATTAATACTAAGTAATGTGGTGAAGCTTATAAATCAGATAACAACCTCCAGACACAAGTGATCACTTTTATCTAGTAGTCTTGTTACTCGGCTACGAACCCCAACGTTGCGAGTTCGATCCTACCTAATGCAACCTTCTCAATGTTTTTGATGCAGATGTGTAATTCTATTGATAACACTATAATGTGCATTTTTGGGCATTTTTTTTTTACCAAAAGAAAGCAAAATCCCAACATTCCATATTTAATTAATGTAGGATGTAGGAAATATAAAAAAGTAGTAGTGTTGCTTTTTTGCATTTTCACGTTCACACATTCGCCATTGGGCAGCCGATCAGTTCTTTTAAAAGCTTAAACTAAATCAGTTTTGGTTTAAGCTTTTATGTAGATATTCAATTCTGTTGATAATACTGTGCTCCAAATTTCAATCCATCCAGTTTCTTGAATTTTTCGAATTGTCATGTTTATATGCAGGCGTATTGAAAGACAGTCAGACAGAGTTCTTTGAAATTGGTTGGAAATCTACAGTTTCAGTGTAAAACCCCCATATGTCCTGATTATTGCATTTTTTAGCTATCGTGGACAAACACAGACCATCTCGCCGATCGAATGATTGACAAAGCAAATGATAGACGTGATAGCCCAGTAAATTTAATAAAAAAGTGAAAGTTTTTCTTCGGAATAATTTTGGACCAATGCTTTTTTCCCACAGAGATCCAATTTATGTCATTTTTAATGGTATCTCAAAAATTTCCAACATTTTAGAATACGCTTATCTTGTTTTAGAAAGAACACTGCAAAAATAAATCTTACATTCATTTTGCTTCGACACATTCTTACATCAGGTGGAAAAATCACAAAACAGAGACTGAAGGAAATAGTCTGACATAAAATGTATTTGCTCTAAATGACTCTATGTTTGAAATAAAAAAAAATTAATATAAATGTAATGGTAGAGTAGTTCAAAGACTTAACATTGCCCACCAAAGGAATACTTGCAGGATGTCCTGAAATAGACTGACGATTTTCAAAAATGTATAATAAGAAAACGGTTAATGTTTTAAGAAATTCTTGCAGCAAATTCATGAGACAGGACATAAATTTTTCTTCCCACAGTTTTTGGTATTAGCTCAAAAAGCTGACGATAGATGATGCCGCAAGTCTCTTTCATCGTTCTTCCAGCATGCAAATCATCAAAATACGCAGTCTTAAAAGGGGTTACCGTTTCATCTTCTTCCTTTGGGGTCACTTGAAGGATGATATGTACCAGACAAAACTCATTAGTTTTATGTCAAATCTTTATTTCAATCGTTTAAGGAAACTGTGTTTAAAGCACAAATTTGATTTTTGGATAATATTAACGGCATGCCAAGGATTAATCGCCAAATACCTCACCAAGGTTGACACGATAGATTCAGTAAAAATGCAAAATTCACGCGAAAAGTTAATATTTCATAACTATTGTACACAAATGTCATGCAAAGAGTTCCCTGGCATGATAAGTTGAGTGTGAAAAAGCGAGAAAATTTTGGAAGATCACACCAATTGTTTTCAATTAACTGAAAAGTTTATTAAGTTTTAAGCTTTGAGAAGTTGACGATATTCTCTCTCTTGCCCTAAAGTATAAGTATATAAAGTTTGGTTGACACCGACCCTCTCATTTAAGAGGAGATGTGGAAAATATATAAATAACCATAGTCTAACTTGATATAATTATTTATATCAAGTTAGCTTGAAAACATGTTTTCCATTCTCGGAAAAATGAGTTGGAAACATAATCCCCTTGATTCGGGTTTTTGAATCAATCACTTGTGTGCAGTTATATAGCGTGATACCTGGATATATTTCTCTACATTAATTGGCTGTTCCATAAAAGGAAAGCTTTTTCTCAAATGTAAAGGGATTGAAGAACAAGAGACATTCCTTTGTGTATAACATTCGAATAGTTTTGTTTTAGAAGAAAAAAGTGGTAGCTACTATGGCTTCTTTATATTTGCTTTTAAAAATGTCTAAAATCGTTCTGAAAGTATTTTAAGTGAATACTTTTATGAATGAAGTGAGAATGAATGACTGAATGAAGTGAGAATGAATGACTGAATGAAGTGAGATTCAGATAGAGTTTCACCAGTAACATAGTGAAGAGAGCAGTATGAGACACTGTGTACTCTGATTGACACTTGATATTCTGTTCTTCTCGTTATACGAGAAGAACAGAATAATGCACTTTGGGTTCTGATTCATCATATGACAAAAGAGAATAGCACTATAGGGTACTCGGTATTCTGATTCACCGTATGGCGAAGGAATAATATGAATTGGTGTTCAGCTTTGTCGCAGAGAAAAGAGATAAGTGTGAGGTACTAGGTAACTATTTTATGGCAAATCGAAGAAAATGATATAAAGCATTTAGTTCTCTGATTCGTCTTAGAGCTAAGAGAACAGCATGGAGCACTTAATGTTCTGATTTAGCGTACGGCGAAAGTCATAATATGGATCATTTGGTGTTCTGTTTGTCGGAAATAAAGAGAACACTCTGAGTCACTTGGGTTTTTTTATTCATCGCGCAACGAAAGAAACAAAATGGGACACTTAGCATTCTGCTTTGTTTCATAACAAAGGGAACACTATGGGTCACTTGGTACTCTAATTCATCGTTGGTGAGAATAACAATATGATGCACTTCATGGATCGATTCATCATATGACAAAAGAGAATAGCACTGTGGGGTACTTGGTGTTCTGACTCATAGTATGACGAAAGGAATAATATGCCACTTTTGATGTTCAGTTTTGACGCAAAGCGAAAAGAAAAGTATGGGACACTTGATGATCTTTTTTTATCGCAAATTGAAGAAAAAAATATATAACATTTAATTATCTGATTCGTCGCATCGTGAAAAGAACATATTAGGTATTTTGTATTTTTCTCTTTGATCATTATGTGCATAATTTGAAATAAATTACGATTTGACTGTCATTATCTAATGCCAAGTTTCATTCACTCGGCTTGCTGTGCCTTAAATTTGTAGGTTCACATAAACATCACTAGAAACGTCAATGGACAATTAACCAGTTGGTGTGTTTAATTTAAAAGTCATAATAAAAATTACAATTCAAGTGATAAGAATCAAATGCTAAATTTCATTTATCTAGTTCCTCAGGAATTTCAGGTGTTGTATTCTTATGTACTCAGATGGACAACTATATAGGCTTCTAAATAGAAATTGCCCAAAATTTGATATAAATGTGCAATATTGCAATATAGATGTTTCATTTGGGAAAATTTGTGAAATGTTAATTTTCTTTTTACTGATTAACAGGCAGCAATTAAGCCCAAAACAAATCAAAGTATTGTGGTTTTTTTGAAAAATAAATCACAGTTAAACTGTTTTTCTGTGTATTTCTCAACTAAAAGAAAGACAATATGTCAATTTTTTTTGTTTGTTTCAGTTGGTTGAGTAAAACGTGTCCAAAGCACAAATACGATTTTCAGATGCTGTTAAAGAATGCTAGGGATTAATGGCCAAATAACTTGCCAAGAATTACACGACAGATTCAGTAAAAAAGCTAAATTCTCACCAAAAGCTAATATGTTCAGTTGAAGAGAAATTCCTAATGTTTACAATTAGTTTCCGAATTTTTAATTATATCATTTCACCATTCGTATTCTTTCCTTATTGTAATCATATTCTCGTATATAAAATAGTATACAGAAAGTATGTAATCGTCAAAACATTCGAACTCAAGATTTTGACGAATGTTGACTTTTAGATCGTCCTGAGTTCGAAAAACACATTTTTAGAATATGTTTGTCTGTGATAAAGATAACTTAAAAGTGTTTTGAGCTAAAAGGAGGACTTTTGGCATACTAACTTTACACCAAATCTGCAAATTTCTATCAAATTTTTAATGAAGTATATTCAGAGGAAGCCCGTTTGTCCGAATATAAGTTAACATGATAACTACAAAAAGTTAGTTAGAGAGTTAAAAATTCCGAAGAGAGTTATATAGATAAAATTCGGGACACATATTTAACATCAGTATTGAAGATGCTTATAAAGTTTTGAGTCCAATCAAATTCGGAGTTTGACCGTCTGTAGAGTTTGTAATTTCAGAAGCATGTAAATTCAATAACTGAAAAACGCAATGATTTAAACATATCAAATTCGGTATTGATTTTATGACTACACTTACATTTCTGTATCAAATTTTAATTTCAATCGGCAGGGATGAAAACGCGTATAAAACAGAAATTTTATTTTCGGATACAATTAACCGTATGTCAAGGATTAAATCACCGAAAAAATCGTCAAGGATCACCCGATAGTTTTAATAAAAATACTAAATTTGCTTCAAAAGTCTCCATTAGACAGACCAATTTCTAATGAAAGGATTTTATGGAATTTGGAAGGTTTGGATATGTAACTTCTGCTTCATCCCTCTTTAAAACTCACTACTCCCCACATTCATGTTGATGTCTACGAATTTTGAACAACAGTTTCAGAGAAGGAAGATTTTAGTCAAGATTTTTTTACAACGCCATCTTTAAATTGTAAAATTTAAAATGAAGCACATTTCATAGAATATGATAAGAAATAAAGTAATTAAAAGAATGATCAAAATAATTTTCATTTTTCGCTAAAATATATTTGGTATCAGGCATCTAAATAAAATAAAATACTCCAAATTTTTTTTGTAATACATCAGCTATTAATAATCACAGATATTAATCAGGCAAGGTTTCATTGCTCTTTTAAAATATTAATTCTTTATGGATTTTTAAAAAATGACTGAAGACCAAGAATTCATTGATATTCTTAATGAAATGCTGCTAATTGTTGTGTAATAGATTGAGTTCAGAATTGATCAGTATTATTCATCAGGTTGTGACAGGAAGCTATTTAAAACTTATTTCATAATGGCAACATAGTGACCCATTCTTTTGAAGTAACAGTAAGGAAATAAATAAATGCTAGTGGCGGGTGATAAGTAAACGAATATTTCATATTTTCTAATAGTATTAGTTGATTTATAACTTGAGATAAAAAAATGATTCGAGAACTAGCAGAAAAAATTAGCACATCTTTCTTAGATGTACCTGTCATCAAAGATTTAATGCAACTGCCGGCATGGACACCGGTGCAGATCATGAACGCTATCATTGCTTTCACATGGGCTGTATATATTTGGGAAACTTACTTATCGTATAGACAGGTAAATATTTCTCATATTTTATATTGTGTATTGTTGTAATTATCATTTGATCGCAATTGTTAATTTATTACATGATTAGTTTCATCAAATTATTATTATTATCACCAAATAATTTTTCACTCCAACCTGTCAAAATTGTACTTAAAGTAATGTGCGTAGAATAAAGTAATTCTACGCACATTACTTTGTGTAGAATAAAGTAATGTGCGTTTCATTGGATTTGAATCTTGTAAACTAATTTCAAAAGTTTTTGTAAAATTATGTGCATATTTGAAATAATATTTGTTTCCCCAAATGAATCTGACTATTTCTCTTGTTGTAGCTACTAATTTTAATGAATTTTAATATTTGGATCAATTATTTAATGCTTCAATCTAAAATAGAATTTTTTTATAGAAAAATATTTAATCCCAGGCTTGATATATTTTTAAAAAAGAGATAAAACGTTTAAATGCAAGATTTCTTAAAGTGTGCTATAAAATAATACTGCAGCATACTTTAAAGAATTAGTTATCATTTTTCTAATAATTGCTTTAAAAATTCAAGTATCAATATTACTCTCATTTAGAAGAGCAGATATGTTTATAAAAAGAATATTTCTTTTAAAGCTCTGTCCTGTCTAGATCTACAATTTATACCATCACTCATCTACAATTTATTAAAAATGGAATGCAATAAATTGCTGACTCATTTAACTCAACCGTAATGACATAAATGAATGTTGGTGTAAAAAAATATTTTTGTTTTTCTTTATTATTGACTGCTATGTATCTTGGATTTGGATCAGATGTTAAAGTAACAGATAAAAATTAAGAAATTAATGAGGATATAAATTAAATTAAGAAAATCCATTTTATATACATATTTAAATAGTATATTATATATACTGAAAAATAAAATAAAATTCTGAAAAATTTTAAAAAAATTATAAATGGCTCAAAAAATATGTTAAATTTAAAAAAAAATTATGTACATTAAAGGATCTGTAAACCATGTGAAATAAATAAATGCTTTCAACTTCATTGCATCACCTTCAAAAATGAATTGAAGAAGGAGGAGGAATCAAAATAACACTATTTTGACTTTAAAATCCGACTAATGGTTGTTATGCCAGTTGAATATTAAATATGAGTTTTAAGAATATATTATTGCATGTTAGGCAAAGGAAAAAGGAGTGAGGGTGTTGTTTTATTATGGAAATGAAATGCGATTGTCCTCTAAATAGGATGCTGGGGAATATTGAGGAGGCGGGGGGGATTATAAATTTTTTATTTGCTATTTATCTCTTTGTAATAAGACAAATGCACGTACATGCATAAAATTAGAATAAAGGAATTTTTACAGTATTTAATATTTTAAATCTTATAATTATACAATTTAGAATCATTTTTAACTACACTTTAAACATTTACAAACTACATTATTAACTACACACACAGTGCACTACACTTTAAATTTTTAAATTCAAACAAAATTTGTAGATTACTTATTTAAGCCTAAAGGAGTGCACAAATTGAATTTCATGAAGCACTGGCTGTTTTCATTCTATTGAGTGTTCTAGCAGCTGGAAGATTGTGCCATTAGAACTTAAAAAAAGTGTGCCTTAGTAAGCTTTACAGTAAAGCCCAAAAATGAATTTCTTGCAATTGAATGAAAGAGCACTATACTTTTGTAGCAGATTTAGTAGAACCCAAGGTACACCACAAGAAGGCATGCTGAGATTTGCACTTTGAGGGCAATTGGTGTTTTGTAAAGACTTAGTTGATCTTTTCAATACAATTAATTACAATTTACTTCATTATAAATTCAATTTTCAATACAATTAATTTGTGATAAAATAAATATAATTAAAGATAAAAATTAAGCTATTATATATATATAATTGAAATTATTTACATAATAATATAAAACAAATGTTAGTGAAACTAAAAAAAGAAAGAAAAAGAAAAAAGGCTGGAAACTGTGCTAAATAAAAATGACTGAAGAGGCAGATAAAAATAAAAAGATTCAGAGACCCAGAGTAAGAATCACTCATTTCAGAGAATTCTAACCCCCCCCCCAAACAACATTCCTTGAATTAATATCATTTTCCATGAAAAAGAGAGAACATAGGACACAGATTCTTTTTTCACAAAGCATTCATTACATTCACTACATTTAGCAATAAATCAGAATATAGGGATGTCTAAACAGTTCTGAACATGTATAAAAAGTAATTA
>JAPMOR010014342.1:273737-299057 GCA_026543865.1 Argiope aurantia
ATGTATGCTTGCAGCAATGTATATATACAGTAAATAATAAATGTATGCTTACATTAATTTGATCTGTTTATCATAATTTTCCTGGCATGGATTATTTTCTCAAATATTGTGTCCTTGGATAATGACTTCTAAAATAAACATTCTTTCTTTATTATTATTTTGGAACTCACTAAGATCAAAGTTTTAGATTTTGCAAATAAATAAACATTAATAATTAAATAGTATGAATACTGATTTACTTATAATAAATATATATTTAATGCAATACATTTCAAATAAGTTACTATATTTTATCAAATTATGTTTTGTTTAATTTAAAATACATCAAATCAGTTTTAAAATAGGCTGTACAACAAAAATTATATTTCTTGATACTTCAAGGATTAAGGGTTATTAGATTAGAATTTCATGTTTGCATATAAGTTATGAACTTTAACATAGGAATAACTTATCTAAAAAATATAAACAGTTGCAAATAGATTTGTTATCCAAATAACATTCCTTTTTTTTTCACTGTCATGAAAAGGAAAAATTTTAATAAGAAAGAAAAGTTAAGAAAAAGATTACAGAGTCAGTATTTAATGCTTTCTGTTTTGAATATTAAAATAATTAAAAAAAAGGGTTTTTTAAAAGAGTGCAATAAAAGAGGAATTGAGAACAATGAAATTGATTAAGTTTTTTTCTTTTTTCATAATTAGAAATGAGCTATCAAACTCTGACTAGAATAAAAACTCCAGTAAGGAAATAAGAAATAAATATAATTACAACACAATTAGTACCTTTGCTTGAAACATAATAATAAATTTTTTTAAAGTAGAGTTATTAATTAAAAATTATTTTTTTTAAAGGCTGTTTTAGTGTTTGGGGGCATTCCTTTCTTGTGGCGACTAAGTGGACAATGCACTAGTTATTTTGGATATGGCAGAGAGCATGAGGTAAGTAGTTTCTAATTTAAATATAAAATATTCAGTTGAAAATAATTTTATTAAGAAAATTAAACTATAATTTAACGCATACATCACTTTGATTCATGCCTTTTATTTAAACTAGGTTTGGGTGATTCTATATAAAGTCTTTTTTTTCCCCCCTCACCACTTGTCAATCACTATCAAAATTAAGGCAACATATATTGTCATCAACACTTCTCGGAAAAGTTAAATCCCTATTGTAAATTATTTTTGTATCAGTATTAAGAATCAACTTGGCACAAATTAGGACCAATATCCTTTGAGTAATTGGTTTTGTTCTGAGGGGAAAAGAATCAGTTATTGGCTGTATATGATATATCGAGTATCGGCAAAATAGGGTATCAATCAAACACTTATTTAAACCTTCTTATTACTTCTTTATAGTACAAGAAAGATGATTTAATTAACTAATAAACATGAATCTCTAGTATGCACCAAGGTGTCAGCAGCAGCTGAAATCTTAAATTTATCTTTAAATTGTTTGACATTTGTATAAGAACTTTATTTCAAAGATAGATTTCATATGCAGAAAATAAGTTTTTTCTTAAAACAATAACATCTGTAAATCTGGCAAGTATTCTTGTGTGCTGTCGATTCTATCTATTTCTAGAATTGACTGGTACAATGTCATGTTTAAAAATTTTTTTCCTCATTAATATTTATTTTCTAAAGAGCACATAATTTTCTTTTTGTTTCTGGGTTGTTGGTTCTTCTTTGCGTTGGAATATTAAAAGAGCATTTTTATGGTATGTCAGTTCTTTCCTTTTTATATAAATTGCAGTAAATGAAAACACATTTCTGCATTAAATCGTCTTCTTCATAATCTTCACCATTCCACTTCTTTTTGTAAAATTTCTTTTGATATTTTCAACTATTTAACATTTTAATTTGTGTTTAATTATTGATTCTTTTCTCTGTCTGCCAAGAATATAAATCATTAACAAAAGTATTAATAATTGAGAAAGATGACATTTAATCAAAAAGCGTGGATATAAGTAGCACACAAAAATATAAAAGCTTGTTATATCAGGAATTGCTTTTCGGGATTGTGTTATTATGTGTTATCAAGAAATTTAATTATATTTGATCTTTTGTAGTTTGTTGTGGTAAGTTTAATCCAATACACTTATATTTTTATAAGTACTGTTTTTTTTTTAAAGTTAGCTTTAAAATAATTTAAATGTCTTTCTTTTCAAATATTTAATTTATCTGATTTTAGAATGTAGTTTAGGAGCAAAAATAAATTATATTTAATATCGAAATGCTTAATAATTGCTAAGAAATATCAATGCTTTTGAATTTGTATGATACAGTTAGCAAGTTTATCTGAAATAAAATCTGAATTTTTATACCAGGCATTTATACTATCATTAAATGTGGTAAAATTTAAACAAATATTCTTAATGATAATTTTAAAAAAAACATTCAGAATTATATATTAGGAGTTATGTAAAATTGTATTCTAATCTTTTTGTATTTTTTATGATGATATTATATCATAGAATTAATGTTTTATATTATTTTTTACATATGCTTTTAATATCTCATTCAACTAATTGTTGCATTTGATTCAATATTAAATTAAAAAGTTTTTTTCATTTATTGTGTATCTATTTTCATAATCTGAAATTTTTGTTTCAGCTTTTTCTTGAAACTATGCAAGTATGAAGGTAAAACTTTATACAGAATTACAGTAAAAATTTTATTATTAACACAATCCATGCTTAAAGTAATATAAATTTAGATCTTTATATAATTTTTATAATTTTAAGCTATTATTACATTGGTGATACAAAAGTGGGAAGAAATTGGAGAGATTTTATCCTTTGCACTCAAAGACTTTCCTTTGAGTTGGGTTAAAATTGATGACTGAAGGTTATTTCTTAACTGTAGAGTGTTACTTTTATCTCATGTAATAATTAATTTTTCGTATTAATATGATCAAATATTTCATATATTAAAATACAAAATTTTTCCCTTCAGGTTACTCAAACAGTGACATTTGCTCTCATAGGTGCTATTATTACAACAATCACTGACTTACCTTGGAATTTGTATTCAACTTTTGTAATTGAAGAACGGCATGGGTTCAATAAGCAGGTAAATAAGCTTCAATTAATGGGGATTTGAGGTATCAACAGTTATCAGCCAATATCTAATTCCTCTCTTTCTCTTTTTAAGTTCAGCATGCAAATATTGGTCAAGTTGCAAAATTCCAAAAATATAAATGTTTAACATTTTAACTTATAATTGCATAAAGTGGCACTTGTATGCCAAACAATTCTAATACACATGCACAATATGCATTTAGTTAATTTTGAAATTCTTTCTACATTTGTTAGAGATTTGATATTAATTCATTTTTGACAGTTTAAATGTGATTGCAGTTCCAGTTTGTCCTGGATTGGAACATAAGCACAAGTTCATATTAAAACTTTAAGGAAAAGTTGCAAGAAGATATAGTGGTTGCAATTGAAGTATTAAGAATTGAACGATTAATCTTTTTATTTAAACATTATAAATACTTGTGTATTTTTATGCTCATGCTATAAATCACTAAAATATGCAAAATGGCACAAATTTAGTGATTATAACTCTGCATTCGCAATCTTGGCAGAATTAAGTAAACCCAGGAGTGTTACTGCCTTAGGATCTTATGTATAATGGAGCTTGGCGATCTTAGTGTAATTTGAAAGTTGCCCGGAGATCATAAATATAAACAACTATTGTTCACTTTGTAATCCATATATACCTAGGAGATATATCTCTAAAAACGATGAAACAAATCTTTATAATCTTCATTTTCCTATGATGTATAGTTTATTTACATACAGTCAATGATAGTGGAATTTGAACATTTGAAAACTGGATGACTTTTAAAAACACTTTTTTTTTTTGAATTTAAAATGTTCTTTAATTATGTAAACTAAATTGTGCTATCTTCTTTTCTTTCTTCCCTAGACTCTAGGCTTCTTTTTTAAAGACAGGATAAAGAAGTTCATTGTTATGCAAGCTATTGCTCTTCCTTTGCTAGCATGCATTATACAAATTGTGAAAGTAGGCGGAGACTATTTCTTCATTATTTTGTGGGCATTCTGTGTAATTTTATCCTTGGTAAGTTTGACAAGCTTAATTTCTGAATATTTATTAATTTATTTCATCTTATTCTGAATATTTAACAGATAAAATTTCAAACAAATATAATTAGCCTATTTAATTGCCATTTTACATAAACTTACGCTTCTAGAAGGACAATTGTTTTCAGATAGAATTTTCCTATATTTCACAAAATAATGGAAGTTTCCAAAGTGTAATAATGAAGTTATTGTTTTTAATTATATAAAGATCTGTAATATGAAATTTGTGCTGTTCTAATGTTTTCACTGTAAAAACAGTTTGTATTACTTTTATCTAAAATTAGTATTCTTGCTGTCTTTTTTTAAAACCGAGTTTTAATTTTTTTTCTCTATGATTATTTTAATTTGTGGTTTGTACTATGTTTCTCTTATTGCATCAACTTTGTTACTTTGTAGATTTATTTGTAGTATTTAATTTACATTGTAGATTTCATATTTTTATATTATTTTAATATAAAAATATGACAGAATTATTGTTGCATGACTCAGTATTAGTTATATAATAGAGGCATGTTGTGTATAATTTTTTCTATTTCTATTTTAAAATATTTTAAATGGTTGGTGTCATTTTCACCATCAAATAATAAATTATACTTGAGTATTTCTATTTCTATTCCCTCCCATTTTTTTTTTTTTTTTTGGTATCAACCTTATTAATCTCTGTTTGTAATTTCAGTATGTTAGCTTTTATTGAAAGTTAGCCAATATAATTAGTGCAGATCACAGTTAAATTATTTTCATGTTTGTAATAGTGTGCATTAACTATTTAATTTTAACAAAACCCTTACTTATACTTCATTATTTGTTAATAAAATTCGAAATATAATAAAAAGATTATAGTAAAATCATACTAAAGGTAATTAAAGTAAGAATTAAAATTATCAAATCGGCTGCAGAGAGCTACAACATTGCATAAATGTCATATATGTGAAGATACATTTATATTGACTTTAGCACTTGCTGAAAACCTAATGTGCACACTAACAAATGGTTTCTAAATATGTATAATGTATTAAATGTAAAAGATTCTTTTATATAAAACACAATATTGCATAATATGCACAAAATTCCCTTATTGTTTGTAACTTTATTGTTAATGTAAGATACTGTTATATAAGATTTTATAATACACAATTTTTTTTGTTTATCAATTTAATTTTAATTAAAATGAGAAAATATAAAATATGTAATAAAGAATTTTAACATTTCATGATTCTTGAAAAATAGACTGTACCAAATAAATTTTTAATAATAATTTTAAAAAACTTATACAAAATTTTTAAGCATCATGAGTGGCAACCTATAAATGTTTTACTGAAAATATGAAAGGAGACCTTTTCAGTGATTTCCATCTGCATCTAATGTCAAAACCAGTTGTTGAATTTTGAAGCAATTTTTAAGTGTGTTGGAAGTTTTTATAATTATATTAATAAGGTAAAATAATTTTTTAAATTAAATATATCTATTTTTTTCCATGTTATGCCTATTTTAAATTGCATTTGCTAAGCCAATCTTAGATAATTACCATTTTGCTCCCTTGTTCAATGGTGCATAAGAAATTTTTTTAATTAATAACAAACTAAATATCGGAAAATACAAAGAAAATATTTTCAGTAGTTTGCAGTCGGTAAGAGAGAAAATTGTTTCAGTATTATAGATTTCTTAAAATTTTCTTCATTTTATTAAAGATTTATAATTTCTTTATTTTATAGATTGAAAAAGTTAAAAAGCTCTCAAGCTCGTATCTTTTAACTTATGGAAGATTAGTTAGTTTGATTGAATCGTGATGATGCTATATATTTATTCAAACATTTACTAAAGCAAAATATAAAAAAATTGAAGTAGAGGAGGAAATTCAAAACATTGTAGTATGATTGGTTTATCTTATCTTCATTTGATGTGATTGTATTAGCCATTGTATTTTGTCTTAATGATTTTATCATCACACAATTCGAAGAAAGATTCTCTATCTAAAAATATCAAATTGTTAAAAAAATATTATTTATTTTCACTTTTTTATATAATTAGTTAAATCTATTGCGAATTTTATTAGTATTAGTACAGTTTATGTTTTATGTATCTAATTTCATAAGATTCTGTTTATTTATTTTTAGAGCCATTTTACTGTCATTTTAAAATAAAGTTTACAAAATTATAAAATTACATAAAAATCTATAAGTATAAAAGTAAATATCCATTTGCTTGCTTGAACTTTATACAATACCCCAACTCTTGGTGGATTTGAATGGAACTTTGTTCACTTGTTCCTTAGTTCTTAGAAAGATTAAAAGCTATTAAATAGTTAATACAAACTCTTAAAAAGAGTGCAGTGGAGGTCGAATGATTTTGTTTTTTCACCATAACTTTTTCACATGTTATTGCAATGATATGATCTGAAATCATTTTTACATCATCTTAAAATTTAAAAAATTGTCTTTTCAGTGATGTAAATTTAATTTTTCTAATTTAAATCAATTGTTCAAGATTGATTTAAATTTAAGTACAGTTTATGATAGTGCCTTTTTACCTTTGAAGCACTGAATCTGTTTTGTTGTTTAATTACATCTATTACTTGCAGCCACCCTCCCACAAACGTTAGGGTTTTTTTTGTTTGTTTGTTTCTAGTGTTTTTACATTTTCTTTGTATTTCTTTGTGCTTTTCAATACAGTACATTTAATAGTGTAGTTTAAAGATTCTTTTACTATTTGCCTTATATTTTAGTACTTACAAATTTTTAGTATTTTAATTGGCATATCATATATATTTTTTTTTCTTGCTTTTCTTAATTTGAGCTCAAAGAATAAATTTTATTTCACTTGATAAATTTATAAATTTTTTGAATTATTATTTTACTGTTCTGACTTCAATATCTTAATTTTTAAAAATGTATCAGGGGGAATGCTCTTCTTGCCTTGCCAAACTATATATTTTTGTCCTAACTACATAGTATCTAGAATTCAGGCATTTCTTTTACCTACTAACAATATCTGTTATATCATTAGGGATCAAAATTCGAATACCAGATTGTAGATTTAAACACTCTTTTTATAAACTATGTTTTTTGAAAATTTATTAAAATAATTATAATTTTTTAAAAAATTTTTTGATTTTTCATGAATGTTAGCATTCCATTAAATGCATGTTGTATCTTCTATATAAACTACTTATTTGAATGAATTTTGAAAATGTTGGAATTTTATTTTCATAGCAGTTAATATTAAGAGATTGATGTGTATTATTTCTTCAAATTTTAATCCATTCAGAGCTGTGATAGTATATACATAGTCACATGATTCTCCCTTTATGGTTTTCGGTTTCATATATAAGAGGAGCATTTCTGACTTCATTGGAAGTTATACATGATATTGTGAGTCGTAAAGTCATTATATATATGATTTCATGAGCTCGTCTCGTATATGATATCATAAGCTGTGAAGAGAGAATCGCATGCTCAAGGCTCTGAATGGGTTAAGAAATAATTATTGTGTTAATCATAGTGGAGATATTTTTGGTTTAGTGCAGATTTTGTAACTTACATCCACATACATACTGCTTAAGGAACAGCATTATTTAATTCTTCAAGAAATATTAATATTATTACCAAAAAACTTTTTAAGATTTTTTCTCCTAACATTGTGTTTCTCTTATTATAAAATATAATATCCTAAAAATGACAATATTCACACAGAAGTTTCATATTTCTCTCACAACCAATATATGTTGCCAAATTCTAGCGAAGAAATTCCAAGTTACCTTTATGCATATATAACAAATATCTTGATATGGGTATATACAATTTTATTTTTGGGAAAAGGATTTTATTGATGCACAAACTTATTACTAGAATATCATATTGCCTTTTGTGTGCTTTTTTTAACTATGATTTTGTGTTCTTTCATTGTCACTGATGATAATGCCCATTATCATTGTGTAGAATCTGTAAATACACTTTTGAGAAGTGAATGGATACATTGAAGGGACTGGTTTACTTCCTCATTTCAATTTAATCTCATGGAACATATATGGGATACCTTTGAAAGAAGCATGGGGCAGAACAGACCATCACTGCTCAATAAAAATAATCTTATGGTTCTTAAAACTGAAGTGATAGATGATATTTCAAATTATCCTGTGTAATATGTAAAAAACATTCACAACTGATGCTATGCATGCATTACGATGAAAGATGGACATATACCGCCAAAAGACTTTAAAAAAGAAATTATTGCTAAATTTTTGGGACACTTTTATTTCTTTAAAAACTATTTTATTTCTATAAATCTGTAATTTTTTTTGCACCGTATTTTTTTGTATTTTATAATTCTTTCTATGCCATAGATTTTTTTAAATAAATTTTTTTTGTCCCTTAATTAATGAACATCAATAAGAATTCTTATAGTTTATTTTTAAATTATTCATTAAACAATTTGATAAATTCTTGTATGGTTATTTATTTTTCCTTAAAAAATAATTTTCTTTAAATCTGGTCTTATCATCTATTTGTCAGGAGTAGTGGTTGCATTTAATTTCATTAAATTCTCATATTCATAATTTGATGTGCATAAGCCTGAATGAAATATTTTTAAGCATCAAATTGTGATGGGTATTAAACTTTTTCATTTCAATATCTTTTTTGTCTATTGTGTGTATGAGCTTTCTCATTGAATTCAAATTTTTAATCATAGGTAATTAAATTTTTAATGCTACTGAGTAAGCTATCTTAAAATTGCTTGCTGTCTTTCAGGTTACTGTAACTTCTCTTTCTTATTTCTCATGTAAGCTGGCTTGATAAATTACAAAATTATTCTTCTTTAGCTTTTTAGTTTCAGAAAACATCACATAATTAAATATTTGATGAAACAATTTAAATGGTTTGAATTTTATTATTATAAAAATATTGTTGAAAATAATGTAAAATTTTTTTAATTGTTGAAAAAAATGTATATCATCTAAACTGGTATCATTAAAAATACATTTTTCTTCATTTTAAAATAGAGTAAAATTTCTTTTTATATAATAATATTTTTGGAAGTTTTTAAGGAAAAAGGCCAAAGTATTGCTTATTTTTTTATTTATTAAAATTATAAAAGATTATTCCAAGATGCATTCTCACTTTCCAAAATCTTTTTTAAAATTTTGGTTTAGGTTGTTAGTTGTGCCAATTGACACACATTTTCTTTTAACATTAGTAGATATAATTGTAAAAATTAACTATATATTTTATTTGCAGGTTTTGATGACTGTTTATGCTGATTTCATTGCTCCCTTATTCGATAAATTTACTCCATTGCCTGAAGGACCTTTGAGGACTCGCATTGAAGAATTGGCTAAAAGCATAAGTTTTCCTCTAAAAAAACTATATGTTGTCGAAGGTTAATTTTTTATAATACATTTGATGTTTTAATTTTGGTTAATCTAATTTTGTATTTCATTAAGGAAAATATTCAGTTGTTAAAGATGAATATTTTCATATAAAAAAAAATACTATTAAAACATGTTAGAATTGTAGTTTCCAAGATATTTTCAAAATGTGTTTTCATTATCTTTCAAAAATATAGATATTAAATTCTTTTTGAAATGCCGAAAGCATTAGTTATCCTATTTATTCTAATTCACCACTATGCTTTTTTGTATTGCCAATATAAATTAGGAAAAGTGTGTAGTTTACCATGTAATTTTTCAATGTTGAAATGGTATATTCTCACATTACTATTAGGTTTTGTTAGTGTTTATTTAATTTGATTTTTAATGGTTACCATAGTCAAAAATTATATGTAATAAAGTTTAAATTCATGTTTTAAACTAGACAGCTGTTTTAAGAATGCCAAGTATTCCTGTTTCTCTTATTTTATATACATCATTTTGATAACTGCAGTTTTAATATTTCTACTAGTGCTCATATAATTTAGTATCAAATTAAATTATTTTATTGATTTCAATTATAATTTTTTGTAATTGATATCAATACATTTTTTGTGAAATTATTTCAATTTTTTGACGTATGATTACAGGTTCCAAACGTTCTGCACATAGCAATGCCTATTTCTATGGTTTCTACAAAAATAAGAGAATTGTTCTGTTTGATACATTGATGGAAGATTACACACCTTTGAACAAAGAAGATGACAAGGCTGAGGAAAATAAGGATGAAAAAGTAAACAATTTATATTATTTAAAAAATTAAATTTCTCTTGTTCTTGCTATTTGCAAAACTATTTTAACTTACACTGCTTTTTTTTATAGGTCACATTTTACTATTGAAATTTCTAATACTTCCTTACTAGCCAAAGCTCAGAAATTTTGTTTAAATATATGAATGTTAATGTAGTGATCAAGCAGAATTTTTCTTTTTAATTATACTAATTGGTATATAACTTGTATTAGTATATATTGTTATGGATACAGTGAGTGAAGTTTGAATCCTGATAACTGTAGTGGTTCTGTTTTAAATATTTTGATATCCTAAATCTTTTTATTATACGTGAAATATCTGACATAATGTTTATTAATTGCATCTTAAAATGTATTGGACAATTCATAAAAATAACCAAAGGAATAACGTGAATTTTTAAAAGCATGATCAAATACAAGGCGCATGTATAACAAATTAAAAACTTCTTAAAAACATTTTTTTTTTTGAAATACAGACAGTTTTATAAATAGGAAAGCAGTCCTACACACTACCAAAAATTACAAAGTTGACTTACCTTACAAAAAAGATTTTTGTGAATGGAAGTCCGAGAAACAGCCTCTATATCGTCCAACATTGCACATTTTGCAAATTGTAATAGACTTTTCCCTTGCTGGACTAATTGACATCATCTTTGACAACTATCTGGATTTTTCAATAAATATATGCTCAAAATTTAGAAGACAGTTTTTTTATTTTTTTTTTGTTGTTGTTATTTTGCAGCATACCTCTTTGTCCAACATTGTTTCTCAGAGTTATTTTACCAGAGTAACTTATTGTTATTGATATGCGAAATGTTAATAAATCCTTACATCATTATGGGATTTTTATATTTGTTCCATTTTTATATTTGTTGTAAAAGGTAACAAAGATTGGTTCATCAATATTCTTTCTGCCTCCTTTTACTTGATGCGATATTTTACTGTGCACTTTTGTAACTTGAAAATTTGTTAGTAATGAAACTGTATGATTATATTTCTACCAAAATAGCAGCTATTTTGTTTGCTTTGTCAAACAATGTGTCATATGCTCATCTCTCAGTTTTAGCAAATGTTTTCAAAGATATTAGAGGGTGTTTTGCCATTTGATTAGCTTGAACAATTCCAGTGTTCACAAAATCTCTTTTTGTTGCAAACAAACCATCGATCTATGTGAAGTAAATAACATCCATATATATCTTGTGAAGTTTAAGGATTTTTCACAGCGGAGAGCAAACTTTCCACAACCTGTTGAGAAAGAGGTTCCAGACACTTTTCTTGAGTACCTTAATAATATTGAAGTGATATCCATTATAAGATGTCAACATCCATAATTTGTATCCAAATTTTGCAATTTTATTTTTTATCTACATCTTACAACCCTGTCTGGCAAAATAGAGTACTATTGTTTTATTGGTTATTATATTTTCTGAAAATATTCCTAATTGTTGCAGTGCAATATTAAGTGTTTCTAAAAATGGTCGAATTTTATAATAACAATCCTCTTTGTTGCTGAATTATCATTCAAATATTGGCAATTATATCATTCTGTTTATTGGACACAGCACTATTCAATAAGGTTGTTGTGATATCTGCAGTATTTTCCCATTCTTTTTTTTACATGATAAAAAAGGATGCCTATAAACTTTTTGATATTTTTTCATTGATATGAAAAGAATAATCACTCTTCTACATTACATTTCAGTTAGTCTCTGTAACTATATATGATATCTTAGTTATATCTTATTATTAGCCATCATGTAAAAGTTCAATGGGAGTTTTTACTGATATCTTATCTGCAGTATGTTGATAATCTTGAGATGGGGAAAAAAACCATGGTGAAGGTGAAAATTCTAACTTGTATTTCTTTCTTTTAGGTGATTTTGTATCAAACATAATGTTTTCACAGATATGTAACAAAACCTCTGTTGTCTTAGCAGCATTTTGGATATCAGAACCAGCACATGCTTTTACTATATTACAGTTTGTGAAAGAATAATCTATTTCTTCTTCATCTCTGATCACTGCCATATCTAGTAGAATTATTGCCATTTCAGGATTATCAAATTCTTTATTGGATAAAGAATTCAGATATTCAGAAGTATTTTAAGTATTAGGAATTTTTTGGCCATTTTACAGTAACAAAAATAGCCGGACAAATTTGCAACTACAAAGTAAAGAAGCAACTGAACTAATGGAAAAGTATGAAGATCAACTTTACGAAATGTATGTGCAATAGCATACACAAAAGAACCAGTGTGGCAAAGGGGACTGATGCAAATGGATTCCAAAACATTGCACTTTTTAGATGCTCGTTGTTTGCTAATATGCTGTGATAAAAAGATACATTGTTCACTAAATTCAAAGAATGCAATTTTGAAGTATAAGTGATTTGAAAAAAATATGAATATTGAATTATTGTCCTATTTATAGGACAGTTGCAAAATGCATGTCAAATGCCTGTAATATTTATTTTTAATGTTTTGAACAACATTGATGATTCATTAAGAAATAGTACAAGTTTGACAAAAATTATTATGTATTGGGTTTAAAACCATGTCATTTTTGGAGGTGAATTTAAAGTAAATTTTTAAATTAATTTTTTTTAGATTCCATTTTTTCCAGTAATTTATTTATAATAATTTACAATAACTTTTATGTATATTTTAATTGCTTCTTTTATTGTATTCATATTTAATCCAACTGTCCTATAAAATAATTGTAATTCAATATAGGTTAAACAGCATGATTCACTGTTGTACAAATGTTAAGGTAATAATCATTGCCAATTACATAAATAGATTACTATTCAGTATATCTAATAGTAATCCAGTTGCTGCTCTAGGTTGGCTCACACAGAACTTCATGTATTCACAGTACTGTTGGGATGAGTATTTATATCAAAGAAGTTGGTTCAGATAGATAACTCTCTTTAAGAAGAATGGGGAGAGGGAAGCAAATGAATTATGATCCAAATGATTGACCAAAGAAAATTAGAATAGTCCTAATCCTTCATTGAGAATAGAGGCACCTGTTCCCTTTTAAAATTGATTTTTTTTTCTTTCTTTGTTATATATAATGCTTTGAATGTGCTGTACTTAACAAGAAAATAAAGTCCATCTTTTTAGGGGGAATAAGTTATATATTAAAAATAATAAAATATCTCGAATCAAAATAAAGGGCTTATTTTAATGAATTTAAATTAAAAAATTAAGCAAAGCATTTTAAAGTGAACCATAAGTTTATATTTTTTTATTTGATATCAATAAAATGCTGTTGTACATAAAGACATTTCGTAACTTAAATTTTATGGGAACTCAACATGCAGAAAAATGACAGTTTTATTTAGTATAATATAATATAAAATTCATTATTTTTTCCTAAAGTGTTATAGTAATATATCCAAAGAAAATTTTATTAAAAAAATTAACATGGTATTTTTGTTTAATATTGAAGTAAAGAGGATTTATCATTTCTGAATACTTCCTGTAAATGAATATTATTGTGAAAGAAGTATTTTTAGTTGCATATTAAATCTAAGTTGTATTTCATTGAGATATTTTCAATGAAATCAAACTTTTCCTTTTAAGTTTTCAGAAATAATCTTCAATAAATTCATTTTTCAGCTCAAACAAAAAACAGGATGCAATAATGATGAGATATTAGCTGTTCTTGCACATGAACTTGGCCATTGGAAATTAAATCATGTTCTGAAAAACTTGGTCATTGTTCAGGTGAGTTATATAAGCCATATTTATGACTTTTTTTCCTAACTTTATTGATAGAATTGAAATACAGCTCATATGGGAGTTTTAGATAGCTGAGCTGAGCATTGTTATTCCTCTTATATTTTTTTTAGACATGGTGGATGAATTTAAAGATTTTTCATCATTTGTTACATTTTTTTATGCATTAAAAAAATCTTGTACATGAATGTATTCATCATACCAATTTTTAAAAAAGCTCATTGTTTTGTAATTTTCTATATCTGTTTTTCCTATCATTTTCAAATATATATTTGTTTTTAAAAATAGATTATTTTAGTTAAGAATTGATTATCAGATTTGTATCTGAATCTGAGGTAATAGTGATTAAGAATAAATTTGAGGGGAAACAAGATTTTATTGGATGGAAATTTGAATTTTATGCTTTTTATTGGTAATGAATAAGTATTGAACATAATTTGAATAAAATGTGATTATCAATATATGTTTGTATTATCTGAAAGTTTTGTAATAATGATTATTCAAATCATTATTCAATTAAACTTTTCTGTAATATGAATTTCTGAAATTAAATTCAAAATATATCAATTTTCAAAATTTCTAATTGTTTTCTTGTTAGTACACTTTTAATCATTGTTAACTGATATATCCAGTTTTGCCTGATATAAGGTTATTATTATTTTTTATTACTAATTAAAAATAAAATTTTTAATTATGATATAACCATTATTAAAACTTATAATATTTTTTTCCTTCTTTAATATTTAAAAAATGATGTAAAGTAATTTATTTGATATTTTTATCAGATATTTATAGCAAAGATTAAAATACCTCATACCAATTACTGTTGATAGTTATGTTGTGCCAATGTTATTTGTAATAAAGTAAAAAGAATTATTTAATATTAATGGAATAAAACAGTGCGATTCACTAAAATCCTAATACATTATATTTTTTTAATGAAAATGTGGAAATCAGCTGCACTAAAGGATTTTGAAATCTTATATCTTTAAAAAATTCGAATTGTTCTAAATGATTTTTAAAAGTTACAGATAGCTGATACTTTCATAAGTTATTATGTTTTGATTAAATTTAGATAAACATAATGAGTAACATCAAAAATATTTGTTTACAAAATCAAATAAAAAAGAAGCCATTATGAATTTAAATCTAGGTTAACTGTTACAAACAAGTTTTTAAGTAACAGAAAACTTCAAAACAGTTTTCAAATTGGAAAATTTTTTCAATATTAATGAATGATAGAAATTTTATCTCTCTTCTCTATAATTAGCTTTTAAAAATCAGTTTATTAAACAAAACAATTTTTGATTAGAAAATTATTCAGTTATTACTTGTGAATCCTAATTAATGCTTGAATGCTAATAAAATTAAATCATCACTGCATGCTAGATGGGACTTTTGCATTTACTATTTACTATGATTTAATTTATTCGAATAATAATTTTTCATAAAATATTTCTAACAGTTTATTTTTAATTATGAATAAATATAAAAGCAAAAAAAAAAAAAGAAAAAAAAAAGAAAGCATTATATTATGTAAAAACAATTTACAATAAAAGATAAAATATTATCAAGTTTAAACAAGTTATGCTGTTTCTGATTATATAATTAAATGTTTTTTATTAAATTAACCTTAATTAGATCAAGGTTAATTAACCCTTTTTAGATTAGTTTGCTATTTCTCAAGATATGTTTGAGTGTAAAGAAGACAATAACTCTATATTTCAAATTTATATTTTGTTCCATAGTATTGAGAAATGATAAATAATTTAGTTAATTTTTTTAGGTGAATTTGTTTCTTTGCTTTTCTGTATTTGCACTGCTCTACAAAAATTCTACCCTCTACCATGCATTTGGTTTTCATGATCAACAACCTGTTATTGTTGGACTCGTTGTTATTTTCCAATACGTGTTTTTACCTTACAATGAGGTATGTCTTTTTACAGTAATTATTTATTTTTGCAATTTTTATTATTAATTTAATTTAGTATTTGTTGCTTGAATTGTTGAATACTTTTATTATCATCGCTGATCTTTTCTACTAATCAACATTAATGACCATCTGATTTGCAGGGTATACGATTAAATTTAATTTTATTATAGTTAAATCATTTAGAGATAACTTCATGTCCATGAATTCACTAAATTGCCAGGCATTAAAGTTAAGTTATTCTGATTGCTTTACATATGTTCTGTTTAGTATGTACATGAAGCTTTTTAACGAAGATCAATCCCATTATATCATAGTGCTATTAAAAATATAAATTCCTGATTTATCCATCTACTAAATTTTGTAGTACTATATCATTTTTTTTTTGTATTCATCTTGCAAACTAAACAGGTTTATCAAGATTCTTTTTAGCTTTTTAACGATGGGAAAAAATCAAGCAATTAAATATTTGATGAAACAATGAAAGTGTTTTGAATTTCAAGGTAATTATGTAATCCATAATTGGAAATTAGTCAAAAAATTTTTTTTTAATTCTCAAAATTCAGAAATTTTTTTGCAGGATTATTACATTGGTATCTAAAATATTTAAACAACATTTTTTGCAGTGATGACTGATTTATTTTTGTGTTGCATATTTTCAGAAGTTATCACAGAAATCTGACAAAAACCACTTAATCTCTAATTAATTAAAATCTCCCCCCCCATAAATTCTGTAAACTGTTTTAAAGAAATTCACATAATTTTCATTGTCTTCTACAAATATTTCACTCTTGATTTTTGTACCACTGTTAAATATGATATATGTTGGCTTTAACTTTAGCACTGTCTAATTCTCAAAATCATATGAACAGAGGACAGAATGCTATATGGCTTCATTGACCTCCTGAAATCCTTTGATTTCATCTCATAGGAGGTTCTTTTGAGAGCTCTGTAGAGTCTCATATTAGCTAAACTTTTTATTGATTATGTACAATATGCATACTCTTTGAGTAAGACAACTAACTCTTCTATGATGGACGGTTTTTGCTGCTTCATCGAATCAGATCCAATGTGGGATCAGGTAGGGAGACTCTTTGTCTCCCGTATTGTTTAATATCTCCTTGAATGAATTTATTTCAATGCCATTGCATATGCTAACATCTTTTACTGTTTGCTCCTATTGTGAAGGCTATGCAGAAACTTCTAAATGTCTGGAATATACTCCTTGTTCTGTGTTCCTGTTCTACAAATTTCTGAAGTCCTGTATGGGCATTATAAGAAAGTTAAAGTGGTGAAAGCTTTCATTTGAGTTGGGAATATCCCAATTCTACTCTTTAATGCTCACTAGAACAGCTAAAGTTAAAATATTAGAACATCTTTGATCTAGAAGTTCTGGCCATGGCACCTCTTAAGCCATTACAATGGCTATATGATACCATCTTCTTCTTAGTGTCTATCCCCTTTGGACCATAGCCATAGCTTCAAGTTCACCCCTTCAAAATGCCGACACTGTGCTGTTGTATACTTGATGATGTATACTGTTGATGTTGAGAAAATGATTGGACCTCCCAGTTGTCCCATATTTTTGGATCTGGGTCTGATTATGCCATGTTTTCGCTGGTTCTTAATGAGGCTCCATCTTGATTTTTAAATTATTTTAATTGGTTTTTAGCCTTTTGTGCTGCTGACTCTTGCACTTTTAAAGAGCCTGATGCCACTGGATAGGTATTGGGGGATTGTTTATTCCTAAAGTGCTTCTTGATGGGGAAAAATTCTGTTTTTGGATGTTTTTGATGTTACTATTGATGTGGAAGATATGGGACAGGTGGTTTTATGCCTCTGTTAATGGTAGAGCATTTGAGGTGGCTAGCACACTTGAATATCAAATAGTACTTCCTTTGCTCAGGAGAGATATTTTATCAATGTGATTAAGACTCATATCAGTGCTCTCCTTACTTGGAGAACACCAAATAAATAAACTATTAAATCAGGTGTGCCACCCTATAGATGCCTAACCAAGTGGTCAGGCAGTGTTATCTAACCATTGGTTTAAGGATAAAGTGGCATGATGCTCTAATAAATGTTTATTGCACTTTTGAGCAAAAAGGGTTTTGTAGTTACAGATCTTTACTTTGCCTGCTGGTATCTTTAATCTTAATATGGTGGCATTTAAGAACAAATTTGCGTTTGTGCTCTATGCTCAAATCGTTGGGGATAGTGCAGACTTTGTTTCTATCAAAGTTATTAAATTCAATAAGTTATTAAATTGCCAAAATAATCGAATTGTCAAAGTAATCAAATTGTCAAAATGATCAAATTCAATAAAGGACGAATGAAACTAGTGGTGAAAGCTCTACAGATGTGGAACTTTCTTCCATCCAGAGGCATCTGGTCACCAGAATTGGCTGGAAAGTTACTCTACTTGAGTGTCATCAAAACATGAGACCTGCTGATTCTTGTCACCCGCACCATTGTTAGCTCTATGGTCTTGTGACTAGTGTTTCGGTTTTTTGACACAAGTAGTTAAAAGTGGAGTAAGGTAGTTGTGGGTGTGTGCTACTTCTGTTGACCTGTGAAGTACTGCTTTGCCCCATTTTACGCTATTTCAAATCTTAGTTTTTAATATTGTGATGAAAGCAGCCCTTGTGATGAAAGCAGAAAAAATTCTGTAATGAGTAGATTTCTGCCTGAAGTATGCTTTTAAGATACATTTTGAAATGTTATACTTACAAATAAGATTTAACTTCACAAGTAAGCAATGAAGAAAAGTTTTTAGGGCTCGGTCATTTTAGTTAGTTTACTTATAGAAAGAGTACCTATTGCAGTGATTTCCATGACATGAATTAATAAAATTTTTATGGCTCTTACCGATCAGGATCCTCAGAACTCAAAATCATCCTTTGTTCAAAAATTTTTATATATAAGGTACTAGTCACCTTTGCGAATCAGCTGGTTCATCAGGGATATTGGCTAAGTTTAATTTTATTTGAATCATTTAAATATATTTTTATATACATGATTCTGTCAAATTATTTGACATTTAAGCTGTGTTATTTTAATTATCTTACTTGCATTCTGTTTATGGTGTACATGGACCTTTCTAATGGAGACAGTCTCATAACATCAAATAACATTATTAAAAATGTAAATATCAGGTTTGTTTACATTCTAAATTTTACAAAATTTATCTATTTGTGGATGGCATAACTCTCCTTTGTACGGCCAATAATCCAAAGTTCATCATAAAGGAGTTCTACAATAATTTTAAAATAATCGAGAAATGATTTATCCACTGGAAGATCCAAACTAATATCAGTGTATGTCAGGTGTCTGCTTTTCTTGAAAAAAGAAACTTTCCCTCTGCTAAAATTTTTCTTGAAAAACATTCCATGAAATGGCGAAATAGTCTACCTTAATGTTGCACTGCATGAGTATTTAACATTCATAACATATATTAATAAAATCAAAAATAATTTCAAAGTGCAAAAGTCAAACTTTACCAGATACTGGTTTAAATTATCTTAACCAGATAAAACTTTAACTAGTATTAAAACTTTAACCAATAATAAATTATTTTAACCAGTTAAAAATAAACTACTGAAGTATAAAATCATGCTGCAACATCTCATTTCCTATGTTTTATCAGTCTGAGTGACAGCCTGCTAAAACTTACTGCATTGCATTGGAAAAATTATAAAATATGATAATTGGCAAATCAGCAATATGCTGTGACTTGTTCAGAACAATAATATTTGTCAAGGCCTCAGCCTTATAATAAGTGAGTTCCATAAAAAATTATCATCAAGGTTTTTCAATGGCTTGAACAAAATTGATAATATCGCAATAAAACAGATTGAATCTTATGACCCTAAGTTCTTGAAGAAAGCCAAGGGACTCCTCTGTGGTTAAATTTGATTATGGCTTTACCATGACAAACTGACTGTAGACTGATTTAGCCAAAATTTCTATAATTTAAACTTTCTTCTTCTTCTCGCTCTCTCTCTCTCTTTTCCCTTTCTTCATGTCCATGCACAATTAATAATTTTAAATCTTAAGCACAACTACTTGCCAAATAGTTTCACTTGACAAAAAGGAAGTTTAAAAAAGATATTATTATGCATATTTGGAAATTCAATACAAAATAATTACAGTATGCAAGTTTTATCAAAATTTCTGTCACACAGATTAACATTGAAATTCACATATCTCTTCTTTAAAGCTGTTTTTTGTTATAAGTAATTTTTAATCACCTAAAAATGTTTTGAACAACTTTCTACATAATTTTTTCATGTATTTTGTAGGTACTATCTTTCCTGATGACTGTCCTTTCCCGCCGATTTGAATTTCAAGCAGATGCTTTTGCTAAGCTCCTGAACAAAGCTGCTGATCTCCGCAGTGCATTGATTAAGCTGAACAAGGACAACCTGGGTTTTCCTGTTTATGATTGGCTGTACAGTACTTGGCATCATTCCCACCCACCTCTTTTAGAAAGAATTCACGCACTTGGAAAACTTGATTGATTTTAGTACTTGGTGCTGACTTAACGTCATTGTGACATCATGTCCGCTAGATTTTGTGATGTATGTAGTCTTTAATGTCAAAAATATCATTTCCTATTATGCCTACTCACTTAATGAACGAGTCATTTTTCTTTGTTTGTTTGTGCTTAAATGTAATTTGATCTTTGTACAATATTTTTTTGATATTAAAGACAAAAATCTTTTATTGATTTTTGGATGTCTTAATTTTGTGTTTTTGTGTGTTTTTTGTTTACTTATTCTTTACCTTTTTTCAATATTGGGAATTTTACTATAATTTTATTTAATTATTATATTTTGATAATTTTTCATTGAGTAGGGGGGCAGGAGGATTACTTGCCATTGTTCCCTCTTCTTTGTGTTCATGTTCTATATTTGGCTGTAACATGCAAGAATGCTTGAAGTCTAGATGTAATCAGTATTTAGGAAATATAAACTTAATTATTTTTCTCAAATTCCATTTTAGACCAAATGTACCTTTTAACCCTTTCACTAGTGACTCATCCCGGCTGGCTGTGTAAAATCTAAACTAGTGGGCTATTTTCTGGTTCAAATGAGGAGCATTGTATATAAAACACATTATCACCATTGATGTCCTTGCTTTACATCTTGCATTCCTCGTTTGAAGCAGAAACTGGCAAACTTGTATGGAACTTGCTTGGCTGGTTGGGATGGGTTAGTTGTGAAAGGGTTAATAATAAATTCTTGTCCATTATGGTATTAAATGGGCAAATCTTAGCTGTTCTTCAATCTGCAAAGTATGTTTTCTTTGTTGTAAACAAAAGTAGGTTAAAAAATTTTGGATAAAAAAACCCTTCCCAGAAATTGCATTGGTAAAGATTGTTCGAACAGCTTATCACACAGTTCAATAACTTACCAAAATTATTTAGCTCCTTTAATAATTATCTTTCTTCTGGCATATTTAAGCCATTTAAGGAGGTAGAGTTTTTCGGAGGTCATCTCCAGAGGCTGAAATTTGCTATTCAATATCATTGCACACATGGTGCATAAGCCATCTTTTTTGGCTTAGAAATTCTTTGCACACATGACGTGCAATTCATCTTGAATGGTTAGCACTTATGCATACTACAAGTTCTAAAATAAATATTACTTTCATCATAAAATTTTGCCAATTACATTGATTTTTCATTTTTTATTGAGGAAAAACAGAACTTATGAATTCATTGTAAAATCAAGGGAAATTTGCTATTATTAATAAAAGTATTGAAAAGTATGGCATGGCTTTGTGAGTAATAGACGAGTACACTTATTGAGAGGCAGAAAAGCATGAAACATAAATAATAGGGTAATAATAAAAACAATTGTTTTGAACTTAGTCCATTTATTTCCTGCCATTCATCTTCCTATATAAAAGTGAATGTGCATTTATTTGTTTATGTGAATCTTATGCAACTGAACATCCTTTGAGAGAAAATGAACAGAATTTGGCATATATGCTCCTTAGCACTTAAAAGGATTAACTGCATGATTTTTACAAAAAAATCTGTGAAAGAATAATTTTATGCTTTACACCATAGCTTTGAAACATATTATTGCATAAAAATTATGTTCTCTCTATTTGAAAATTTTAAAAAATTCGCTTTTCAATTATATAAATTTTTTCTTTGCGATTATTTCTCTAATTAGAATACATTAAAAAATTTTTGTGCAATGATATTACTTAAATTATAGTTCCTTAAATGATTGAATATGAAACTACAAAAACAGTATGATGTAAAATCGTGTATTTTGTGTTTTCTTAGCTTTGTAGCTATATAAAGAGGGAACAAATATATGTTGGCAGATCTGTAATTCTGAAACATATTACATAAAAAGTATCTTTACACTATTTGAAAATTTCAAAAAATTCGCTTTTCATTAATATAAATTTCTTTCCTTTACGATTATTTCTCTAATTTTAATACATTAAAAAATTTGTACAATGATATTATTTAAATTATAGTTCATCATAAAGAGTTGAATATGAGAATACAAAAACAATATGATGTAAAATCATGTATATTTTGTTTTTTCTTAGTTATGTGTATATATATATATAATATATATATAGTGAGAGAACATATGTAGTCAGATCTGCGAGTTCAGAAATTGATATATCATAAATGCTGTGTTATGATAAAACAAATTGCAGTCAGAACTGTCAAATTTTATCAAAAAAAAAAAGCTCTTACTATTTTACCTATAGGCTTGATATTCTTGTGTCACAACCATTCTTATATGAACTTGTTTTTTTCATTTATCATTAAGTTATAGTGATATGTAATTAGAAAAAGTTTTTGCTAATTTTGTCAGCTTATGAAATTTATACACTTATGTATGACATTAGTATGTTGAATTTTTAATAATTATATTAGATTTTTACTCCATGTGAAGATATGCAATTTCAATCCCCCTTTCTTCTCTCCTAGCATACTATTTCAATAGAAAAATTTAGTTACTAATATGTAGTCTTGTACTGGTCTAATATTTAGTCTCTCTGGAAGACTTCTTCAGAAATAAAACAAATATTATTAAGCCATTTATCGTTTTAATTTGTTTACATTCATTTATTAATTTTATGACAATTATTAATTTTCTTTTTTGACTATTTAACTAAGCTATTTCGTATTTAAAATTATTTTAATTTAAATTGTTTATACACAATTAATACAAAGCCATTTCTTTTCTTAACTTTTGTTTTGCAAGACGTTGAAATTTACAGTACCTTGTTTTGCAGTTATCAGATCATTTAATTACTTTCTCAATACTTTAAATACTTACTTTATTTTTAATCTTATTTTTGTATAACTTGTCGTGATATATACATCAAAATGGAGGTAAGAGTTTTTTTTTTTTAAAGCTAGCCAGTAATCCAGTAAATGTATTAAAATAATTTTTATTTACATTATAAAAAAAGAAATTATTTCTAATAAATGGATAGCTTTAATGTCATATATATTGAAATGAAATCTGCAATATTTAATTTTGCACTGGTAGACCTTTGATTAATGAAGACATTAAAAAATTTTTAACAAATCTTTAATACTTTTTATATGCTGAAGGGTTCCAGGTTCAAGACCCGATTCCGCAGAAGAACCGCCGTGTAAGTGGGTCTGGTGCACGTTAAATCCGTTGGGGCCAAACGTCCTGCCGCTGGAGTGGTGCGGAAGTTTGGAGAAGGGTTGCTAGCTCAGGTGTCGTCCTCTTCATCTGACCGCAGTTCAAAATAATGAAGTTCGTACCAAAATAGCCCCAGTGTTGCCTTAAAACGCGACATTAATATAACTGAACTGAAATAGGTATTTTAAATCATGCTTCTTTCAAATTTTTTAATAAAAACTTTTATTTCTGATTTATCTTTTTAAATATTTGGGCATATCAAACTATTTTAGGATAACCGATGTCATTGGGTTTTTTTGGGGGGGGGGGTGGAGGGTCTTATTTAAACCACCCAACAAAATTTAAATTTAATTTTATACTTTACAGTCAGCTATTTTGCTGGGAATAATGTCTGCTAAAATTTTGAATTAAATATTTTACATAATTTAATCTTAATGACATTTTCAGCAAAATTTTTTGGAACTTCAAAATTTGTTAGATTATAACTTCATTTTATTTTCGAAGCTTTACATCCTCAGACTGATTATTTTATGCATTTCCCTAATTTTCTGTCATATGTATCTAAAATTTGAATTTTAATTAGAATTTGAAGTGATTAAACTTCATCTAATCCAAAAACCTTTTTGCTGGGATCAAACATGTTTTTTTAAATTTTTTTTCTTTAAAAAAAGTTAATCTTTGAAATTTTTGAATGCCATAAAATATTTTTCTTTTATTAATGCAATATCTCAGAGGATTATTCAATAAAAATTTATCTTATTCTATATAAAATTCACGTTACTATATTAAGAAAGAAATTTTCAAGTGACAAGGACAATAATATAATTTTAGGCGTCAAATTATAGTGCAGGGAAGACCAGCAATAATTAAAAAATGATTGCACTTAAAAGTTTTTTTTGAAAAATTATTTAGTTGTGAAGTTAAATCTTTTTTGTAAATATAACAAAATGTAATAAAGTATATCCAAAACACCCTTTAAATTGAAACCTTCTTATGGAAAAATAATGCTGTCATAATAATTCATGCTATCAGTTTTGTCATTTAAATTTTTTTACATAAGTCCTTTTTATTATGTACATGAACTTTTTTTTTTTTGAACACCAGTATCATGATACCATAGCATCATTAAAAATGTAAATGAATGGTTTATCTATTTTCTAAATTTCGCGATACTGCAACTTCACATTCTTATTCCTTACATAAATTATTAAATATATTTAATAGAATCCCCCTTCTTTTTCTTTCAACAATAAAAAAATAAATCATAATGACGTATTTGTAGCAACAATGAAACCGGTTAGAATATCTTTACACCAGTGTTTTAGATTAAAATAAAAAGTTGAATGGCAATTAAATTAGATAATTGAAAAGACAATCTTTTTACTTTTGAAATGATGTAAAGTCAAATTGTGTCATAAGTTCAGAATTTGTGGTGAAAAAAGCATCGAAATTTCGTTTAATTTTTAATTAATAGCTTTAATTAAATTAAAAAAATCACTCCTAGGTATAGATTTCATCTTCCAAGATAAAACTATCATATTGGCGTTGATTTAATTTTACTAGTCTTTTTAGAGTGCCAGTGATATACATATTTATCTCTACTAATAATTAAAATGAATGTGCCTGTTTATATGTGTTGATTGTCACAATATTTCGACTTAGAGTAAACTACATTGCAACATATATACTTTAGACAGAGTGAATGTGCATTT
>JAPMOR010014342.1:314886-412645 GCA_026543865.1 Argiope aurantia
CAGGATGCCGGCGCGGTTTTTATTTATCACATTCATATCTATACGAAAAGACAGATAACCAAAAGTTCAAATCTTTGACATATTTGTTACAAAATTCCATAACAATCTACACTTTGGATGCTAAAATTTTGAACCAAATTTCATTCACTTAAGTTATTAAAAAATTTTGTACCATTATCGCCTTTACATGAACGGAAAAGTAGAGATGCCAATTCCTTGACGGGTTTGATATCAAATTTGATACGACCTACATTTCAGATACTATACCTTTGTACCAAATTTTATCTGTGTAATTCTTCATATTTTGTAGTCATTGTGTTCACATGTACTCATACAGCGGTACAAATATATATATATATATATATATATAAACCCGTATATACTCTAATAGTTACTCAGAGAGGGCCTGGCAGAGCATTGGTTCGAAATATCAATCTCTGACGTGAATCTATCGTGTCATCCTTGGCTGGTTATTTGGCGATTAATCCGTGGCATATGGCGACAAGTATCCGAAAATCGAATTTGCATATTAGATACGTTTTTCTTAACCGATTGAAACAAAAATTTGACGCAAAAAAGCACTTGAAGTCACAAAATTCCATACCACATTTGGTATGCTTAAGTCACTGCGTTTTTGAATTATCTAGTATACATATTTTTGAAAGCACAGACCGACAGACAGTCAACCCGTAGTTGGATTTGGTCCAAAATTTGATAGGTGTCTAAACTATAGATCTTAAATCTATGCACCGAATTTTATTTATCGATCTCTTTTAATTTTGTAATTATCATGTTAATTTATATTTGAACAACGGACAAACGTACTTTCTTTGAACAGATTTTACTCAAAATTTGATAAAAATCTACAAATTTGTTGTGAAGACACGAATTTTATTGACGTAGTTCAAAGCGTTTCGAGTTATTGAGATTCACAGACAAATAGACATGATTCCAAAGATGTACGTTTTGGCCTCCTGAATGTTTGCTAAATGGAGATTCGTTAAAATATTGATTTCGAATTTATTGATGATTGCAGTATTTTCTATAGGAAAAAATCAAAAAAATTCCTTTCTTTTATAAAATATAAACAAATGGAAGTCACTACGTAATGTAAACTAACATTGAATTATATTTTGAAGCGATAAATATACAAATTTATTAACGATAATCTATAGGTAAAAACTAATTATAATTTTGATCGATTTTTAGACTTTTTAATCACGTTTTGTCTTTAGAAATTCCAATACATTCGAATAATAGGTGCATCTAAAATGTTCGTGTAATATAAACATAAATCAACGGAAAAATTCCACAATAAACATATATATAAATCAGAGATCTGTTAAAAAAATCGCTAAGAGATTAATTTTCACGTATCACGTATCGTACAGGAACGACAAACGTTTCCAAGCGGAAACACAAACAAGATATCAGACTCAAAACCACCTCAAGCGTGAATTTTCTTTCTAATTCTACTGAACTTTAACTTTTTTTTAAATATGTTTGCGATAAAATTTAAACATATATGACCTGTTGCATCTGTACCAAGAATTTGATAAAATCAGTTGTTGATCTCAAGCAAGTTCGTTGACATGTGGATTCTTGTACTCTTACATCGCTAAAGCGTGCCAAACTTGATAATCTCCAATTCTATTATAACAACAGGCATATATTTTTTTTTGGCCCAGCTTTGGCGATGGGGAGATTTGGCATGTTTTGTGAAGAAGGTATACCTTATTCTAGATTGCAACCCCCGTATCTTTTCAGAAAAGGGTTAGCTGTTCAACTTAAATCTGGGGATGTACGGTCCATGGATTAAAAGACGGTAATGCTAATTACAAAGTGTTTTCCCACGGAGTTCTTAAAGGAAAAGGATGCACGGTTGGTGTTTGCTCCGATGGGTCTGGAGATGACCCCTCGACAACCCGGATATCATTCGTCAGCCCTCGATGAATGAATAGATTAACAGGTTTCAAGATCAGTAGGTCTGACCACAGATCTGTTCCAGAATGAATAAAGTGCAATGTCTTGCCACGCATGAGCAGTGGCAAACTGAAAATTTAATTGAAATGACAAATTGAAAAAAAAATGTTAAAAAATAATTCATATAGATACTTAAATAATATGATAAAAATACTAATAACTATGCTAAAGAGTTGAAAGAATTTCTTTAAAATCAAGGAACAATGTGACATGGTAAAAAAATGTTTATCAAATTAAAATTTTAAAATTTTTTTATTTGTGTACTAAAAAATATGGAAGTTTTTTTATTAATTTTTTTGTATTTTATTCCTTTATTGAATAATTAATTAATATGGGTATTAATATTTTTTTCTCAACTTTGTTACGTTGAATCTTCACTTGTAGAGATGGAATCAAAAAATTTCGATCGATTTACTGATAATTACTGTTCGTTTCAGTATTCTGAGACAACCACTTTTCAACGATTCCATCATATTAAGGAGTGAGACGCGGAAAGACGAGCGCAGAATTCACCTTTGGCCTTAAATCTCCCCTCCCTTAATTAGGTACTTTTTCGTCCAATTTTTTCCCCCACATGTATGTGTGTGTTGTGTCGTTCTGACAGCAATTTATTTTAACTCGAAATTGCGTCCTTGATATGGCTAGTTCAAGTGACAAAAAAGCTTTCAGGAGTGGTACGAAGAAAATTTTGCTAATTATTTCATATAATATATTTAAAAATAATAATATTCTTAAGTAGAAAATAATTAATAATAGTTTTTTTTAAATATCAAAATATATAAAATATCATATATTTTAAAAATAATATTTATAATACTTTTAAGATGTTCCATATTTGCAGCGATGCCTTAAATGAAAATAATGTTTTTAATAGAATAAATTTCCGATTATCCATTGTTGTTAACCATAAAATACTGTCAAAAATTCAATATAAAAAAAGAAGAGTCTTTTTAATATAAAAAGAACATTATTATTTTATAAAAAAGTAATTACCAAATTTTAAGAGCAGAAATTTTTCATTTATTCCTCATAATTTAATGTTTATGCCCCTTACATTAAATAACAATTGCTCTGAAATATTTTAATGTGCATTTCCTCCTTTTCTCTCACCCCTATTTTGACAAATCAAACTCATCCTAATGCATGCGCAAAAGCTCGGAGAGTTATATAATCCGTTGTCAAAAGTTAAGTTATGAAAATAGTAACAGTGTTGCAATCGAAAGCAGATAGACGAATTAAAAACACCTGAAAATCTAACCACTAAATCGATTTTTCATTCCATTTTTAACACTAGGTTTATGGACATTTCTTATATATCTAGTTCTACGAACAAACGTCAATTTGACGCATGAACGAATACATATATTTAATACTGACTATGTTTTTCAAAATTTCATTTCCTCTTTTAGACATATTTAGATGATAAAGAAGGACTTTTTGTCAACTTAGCATAAAATTGAGTTTCACAATAATATTATTAATTCAAAAAATAGTATTTTATTTTTCAATACTCGAACTAACAGAAACTGCAACTTTCGAAATGTTTTCGCACTCACATTTTGCGCTCCGTTCTTTCTGCTGTTGCTTATCGGGTTTATTCCATTTGAGATAACGGGGTCGAGGTACAGTCGGTATATTCCCATTTATTTTTGTTGTAATTTTAGCATGGATAAGACTAATATACTAAAAATTTTATTTACATGACGATCGCGTCAAGTTAATGCACATCCGTTCAGATAGGTATACCACATAGAAAATTTCAATATTCCAAAACTTTAGAAGAAAATAGACTTTAATATATATTTAACTCTTTCAACGGATAAAAGTCAGTACAAGAGATAAAATAAAAATGCGAATGGGTTTTGTAATTTTCCTAAAAAAATTCGAAATGACGTGTCCCGTAAACCTAGAGTTAAAGCTATGAAACAAATCAAGTTAAAAAGTGCTCGAAAATGTCTCCGCATGATAGCGGAAATTTTTAATAATTACAATACTTTCCCTCAAACTATTAAAAGTGATACATTACAGACAACAACGGATTTAATGAAAAACAGATTAACGTATAAGAAGTGGTTTTTGGCTGTGTTATGCCTAGAACCCAGCACCTTTTGTTTCCAAGGCTGAGACTCTGTCACCAGACTATTAAAGGCCTATTCCCCTTTTCACCCTTTGAGGCATAGTGGCTTCGTTTGAGTCCACGTAGCCTTTATTTTTTCCCAACCGTGTATGTCGCCAAGATTTGACATTGTGGCTTCAAATGAAGCCCAAACTTGTATGCAAATGTGCGAAAAAATTAATAGTCATTTTCATTTCCTTATTCCGCATTTCATTTTATTTAATTAATTTCCACCTGGAATTCAATAGTTTTGTTTTTTGTGCCTCAAAGAGTTAACTCATTTTTAGCTGCATTTAGCAACATCATTCATCTGTTAAATAGTGAATTTTAAGAATAAATAAAAAAAAAATATTTTAATCTGCTGTCGTAAATTTCAAGTTATCATGCGAGCACATTATTATTTTTTAAGTCATATCGTATCAGTACGACAGATAAACATCATGCTCTCACATGACTCATATTTCGCAATCAGCAACACCCAGAAAGGCGATGGTTTTTAACCATATCAAAATCAATCAGGTTTTAAAAAATTTTTCTTGAGACCAGAGTTTCTTTTGTGAAAAACCAGTTTAAACCGGTTTGAAACAATTAAGTGACTAACAGATTACGCATGCGTCGATATTTAAAATTTTTTTTCCCCCCATCTTAAAATAGTTTGAGCTCCAAAACTTTATTTTTATGAAAATTCGGTTTAAATTTGTTTGGAATGATCATGTGACTATTGTAGTGCGCAATCGTCAACTTTTAGAAAAGCGATGGCTTTTTTCATCTTAAAATCATTCGAGCTTCAAAAGTTTTTTTTTTGCCAGCTAGAAAAATAGAAAATTAAAAAAAGTTACACACACACACGCACACGCGCACGCGCACGCGCACGCGCACGCGCACGCACACGCACACACACACACACACACACACACACACACACACACACACACACACACACACACACACACACACACAACCTCCTTTCATTGTTTCGCATTCATTCCCATTTCTTCTCTGTTTTTTTTCGAACGATAACTTCTTACGACTCTTCCCTTTGTTGGCCAGACAGGAGAATACATGGCGGACATTCGTGCCAAGTTGTAATTTTTTTGATGTTAAATTGCCAAATGTAAAAATTTCCTTTACCATTTTCTAATAATCCTAAAAGCGAATTATTGATGCCTCAAAAGCGATAAATCGTCACTTTTCTGCCTGTGCATTTTGAAGTTTCAAAAATCCCAAACCAAAATAGCATCATATTCTCATATGATAAGATATCATACTTTGCATTCAAAACAATGTACAATTCTATTTTTTATCAAAATAATATCTCATGTATTTCACTAATATTAAAATTTATTTATAATCACTATTAGCGCAGAAATGGCATTGAATGTCAGTGATACATACATAAATAGTATTTGAATGCTACAAACTGAATACTCATCTTAATCATTTATTTGACAACACAATTTTGTTTAAAAACAGAATGGAGGTTCAATTTGGTTGATCTAAATAATTTAATTCGTATTTTGAAAGTATTTTTTAAGATGCAAAATTTGATGTTATTAAAGCGAAAATAAAATTTAAGCTTGACGATATCGTGTTTTCCAGAGATTGCTAAGAACGACAGTTTAAGAATTTTGCAATAATGGCTCGGTTTCTATTCAGTATTGCTGTCTGAGAAGTTCTATTAGTTCGTTGTTGTGACGCAATTGCAAGCAATATTTTAATCATGTGCAACATTTAATAATTATTTCATGTTAATAATCATTGTGATATTTTTAATATTTTTGCTGCTTCTTGGCGAATATTTAAAAAAGCAATGTTTAAGAGCTCGCTAAAACTTAAACGCCAAAGAAAAAATAGAGCACTTTTCTATAATTTATTTGGATTCAAACTTGACTTTCACTCTTGAATTTGGTCTTTTAATTAGCTCACTAGGCCATCATGGTGGCAATATTTATTCTAAAAATATTAATCAAAGTACAATTTTCTGGCAATATATGTTAGAACAGATGTAATATTTAATTTCTCCATATCAGTTTTCAACAGAAATTGGGAATTAAAATGCTGCCAGATCCTACGCTTCTAAAGTTCTTGAATACAAGAGTATGTAACTAGTTTTTCTTTTTGAATGTATGATTGTTGTATGTCTAAAAAATTCAGATATAGATTGCAAGTAATGGTGAAAAAATTTAATAGATTAATTAATCAACGTTTTTATAGCAAAATTAACTGTTTTTGGCGACCAATTGGTTCGTCGAGAATGTTGGCTGTGTTCCCGATTCCATGAATTATTTTTAAGCATCAAATTATCCTTGATATTAATCCCGTGTTATTTTGATAGTATTTTATTTGCTCTTTTTATTTTATATACAACCAATTTTAATGGTGTAGTGTCGTAACACCATAGAACATTTAAATATCTCATTATCTGGTCTGTTTATCTGCCAACTTTCAAAATAAAGTAACTTTTGTATGTGTTCCATATGTAAATTACTCAAATATTGAACAGAATCTTTCTTCTTTATTTTTCAACGATGAATTAAAACCACACAATTAAATATTTGCGAAAAGAGGGAAACTGTTTTAATTTTAGTACAACAACAAATATTCTTGAAAATTATGCGAAAAAATAAATGATTAAAAATATTCCGAATTTCAGGGAAATATTTCTAGACAATGAAATTAATATTATTAAAAAAACAATTTTTAAAATGATGTAAAGATCGGCTTGTAAATTTTTGTGCTTCAATATTTTGGAAATCTATCAAGGGGAAAAAACCGTCAAAAATTTCACTTGATTTTTAATTAATTAAAATTTTAAAAATAAAATCCCTTCGAGGTGTGGATTACCACTCGCATAGTATAACTGTGCCCAGTTTGGTAATTCTAGGTTCAACTTCAGGCTTGCAGGTTGCTGACGCACAAATGCACAGACAGCATTCATTTTTAAGATTAAAAGAAATTAATCTGAGAGATATAAAAATATTCCTAGAAAAACACGATTACATATATATAATATTTTTCGAAGATAAACGGTTTCATGCAATAATGCTACAAATCTATTTCGCTGTTTGAACACGAAAATATCGTCATCTTTTGATTTGTGTTTATTATTTAAAACTAATTTGCAAAATAAATAACAGCTATTTCTTTTACCATCTTGAATATAAAGTATGCAAAGAGAAAATATTTTGAATGTCAAAATTTGCAGCCACTAAGATTTTATCTAAAATTCAAGTTTTAGAACATCTTGAAATCGAAAAAGCTGAAACTACGAATGCAAGACCATGAATACGATAAATTGTGTTTGAAAATGAAATTTGGAATATTGTCCTACATCTAAAATTTTCGATGCTGATAGGAGGGAATCAGCATGCGGAACACCTGTCTTTTCTATAAGTGCGTGAATACAAGAATTCGAAACCATGACAAAACAAGCAAATGAAAATTGGTGATTAATTTTATTATAGAATTGATGTATTCGGTGTTATTCGGGATTAGAATCCTTTTATGCATAATATTTTAAATGTCAAAACACTTTTGGATAAAATGTTATAATATAAAGAATCCTTTATCGTCTGATTTTATTAAAATTGGAATATTATTCAAAGCAGACGATTTTAATAAACCATTGATAGCCAATTTTCCCCATAAATTAATGTCTATTAAAATGTTTGTGCAATAAATTTTGTGGTGAAATGTTGAAATATAAAAACAGTTTCGATCAGTTAGTGTGATTGATTTAAGCTTAGTTTTAATCATAGTTAAGTCGCTGTTTTAACCTTACAGTGCATCATGTAGCCATTTGGATACGTGTTTTTATTTTCATTTATAAGTTTCACATGACGTTCCGAATGGCAACAATGAGTGTTTGGAAATCCTTTTTTAAATGTTTTTGATAAACATATGTAAAAAAAATGGATGTAGGGCAGTAGTGGTATTAGAATTATATTTATACTGGAAATATTGAAAAATACCGAGGCGGCTTTTGTAGGAATAGTTTTAGCATTAAAAGGGCTATCAAAACATTTTTTTTGTATTGTAAAAATATATAGGCAAAAAAGTGATTTTCATTTTTATTGCAGATTTGTTATATGATTTGCATCATTTGGGATATTATATAATTCATAAGACAGCCATTTGACACATTTAATTTTTTAAAAAATTTATAAAAAAGCAAATAAAAATTTTTTAAAATTATTTTCCGGAATTATATGCAGCTATTTAGAACATACATATATATTTTCGTAAAAAAATAAAAAGTCTTGTACTCTATGGTTAGGACATTGTTAAAAGAAATTATAAAACAGCGGCAAATGGCGTATTAAAATAAAAGAGAAATTTACAAAAAATAGCGGTCAAATATTTCAAAGTATAAAATAACAAAAATATTTAATTTCAAATTAATTAAATATTTATTTTTTCTTCTTTGAAAATTATTTGATCGTCTTTCTTGTGTCTTGTATAGTAAGTGTACAAAGTATGATTAAATTAGTCACAAATGTTTAGAAGGAGCTGAGGAATATATCTGCATACACAGTCAAAATCACTTTTATTTATATTAAAATTTGTCAATTCACTTCAAATTTTGTATTGAATCTATCAGAGGATAAACTGTCTGTTTGTGTATGTATGAACATAAATGAAATGCGCAATATGAATGAAATTTGGTATGGGTCTCACGCTAAAATTGTTTGATGCTTATTAAATTCTTGGATTAAAATAAATGAAAATATATAAATGTACAATTGATTCTATTCCCTGTAGAGCAAAGTTATAATAAAACAAGCTATAATGTGTAAGCATCTTAGAAAATCAAAATAAGAAAATACACCTTGAATTTTAATTTCTAGCATACGAATTATAGAGAAATTTTTACTTTTTTGTATATAAAGTATAGAGAAAGTATTATAATTTTCAAAAAATTAGACATTCCTTCTAGAAATTGCTTGATGTAGAAATCATTGCCCAAAGAATGCAGCAGTTGATAGAATCAAGATAGACGAAAACGAGACAGACGATTCGAACCATGCACATGATTTTGCTACGATTTAGAAAATGTTAGGATTCGAAATTGCTTTTTAAATGCATGTCGTCGACAAATAAACATTTCAGTTGAATTTTTTTACATTGAAGGATTTTTACCTCATTTTCTCCTTGATTTTATTATATACTAGCCTTTTGGCGGCTAGTTAGTTTACCTGGATTAAAGGTCGTTAAAATTTTCATTTAAATATTTTATGTGCATTGGCTTTAATGCCTTTTCAGCAGCATGCGATTTAACTTTAAATATATTAAGTTCATTCTATTTTCGAAGATTTATTTTCTGCCATTACTCTTTTAATTTAAAACAGGCGAGATTAAACTTTAACTAATACAAAAGCAGTTTTGCAAAATCAAACATATATTTTAACTCTTTCAATACCAGCTTTTTCTTTTTAATTTAATTTAATTTAATTTTAAGATAATTTAAGGCTCTAATGGGTCAAATAAAGTATAAATAGCAATATTCTGCTAAAATAAACAAAAATTAACTATAGGTGCAATTTTTGAGATGGGTCATATGTGCCCCAGTGTTTTTCTTAAATGAGACACATGTGCCTCATTGGGTTGAGGTGACCATATAAAATACAGTGCAAAGTTGAGTCTCTAGTTTTTACAATACTTTAAAACAGTTTTCTTGCAAGAAAACTTTCACCAATTTCATATCCAACATTATTCGTGGCATTTCTATATATGATATATTGCTAAACAGTTTTTGCAGAGTGAAACTTCACTCATGGCACATACAGTTTTCGTTCGGGTTTCTTTATTACTACTTTGTAACTAAGATGTAGTTAAAAATTATACTAACATATGAATGTAATCACTGAAAACCATTGGGACATGCATTTCAATAAATTCTCTATTTACTTATCCCTTTGGATCATTTAAAAATATCAGCGGGACATACATGTCCCAGTGGGGCCCAAAGAATTAAAAATATGAGTATAGAAGACAGTGTGATTTAACCTTGAAGTAGTATGTATATTACAGAATATTCTTATTCTTACAGAATATTCTAAAGTATAGAGGGTGTACGATTGTAATTATCAAAAAATCCGTACTCGAAATTTTGACAAATCTCCACGTTTCAGACTTCCCCTAGAACGAAAAACACACTTTTGGCATTACATCTTTGTCTTTGAAAATTATAACTCTAAAGCCTTTTGGGTCCGCGTGACCAGCTTCGAAGCTGGAGGGTTTCAGGTTCGTGACCCTATTCCACCGCAGAATTGTCGTGTAAGCGGGTCTGGTGCACATTACATCCGTCCGGGCCAAACGTCCTCCTGCTGGCATGGCGTGATATGGAGAGGGGGGATGCCAGCTCGGGTATTGTCCTCGTCATCTGACCATGGTTCAAAATTACGAGGTCCGTCCCAAAATAACCCTAGTATTGTCTTAAAATGGGACGTTAACTCAACTAAACTCAAAAGCATTTTGAGATACACGGATGAAATTTGGTAAATGGACTAATGATTAAGTTTATAGATTTCTATCAAATTTGGAACGAAATCTATTTATAGAAAATCTATCCGACATTTAGATTACAAATGAACTCGATAATTCCAAAACGGGAAGAGGTAGATGGACAAAATGCGGTACACAAGTGAAAGTACAAGTAGCTTCTAAAATATAGATTCTTATCGAACATTGTATAAAATCTATCAAACGTTGATCGTCTATCCATTCTGCATGCATGTAAATGCAATAACTCATGAATGGAATGGCTTTAAATGAATGAAATTCAGCATGTCATCTGGGGACTGTAACTTTCGTTTTGTGCCAAATTTTGGTTCCTTTCTGTTGTAAAACAGCCGTCTAAATGTTCGCTAGATTAAGCAAAAATGTCAGATTCACGTCAAAGATCTATATTTCGTAACTGTTGTTCGTTAATGCCATGCAAAATATTTGGAGCCTGACCCAAGGTCTATAATTTTATGCGAAGGGGAGGGGGATAGGGGTCAATTGAAGAGTATGCGAGAAAGTTTTGGAGAGACTAGTTCAACACTCCTCATATTCCTAAGGGTACGGATAAAAATTTAAAATTCATAATTCATCAAGGCATTTATTGATTCATGCTGTATGTCTATTGTATAGTGTAGACCATTGATGCTGTTTTTAAATTTGTTTGCTAACATTTATTACATTATTTCGTACACAACATGCATTTCATCATAACTTCAATTAATGTTCAATTAAAACTCCTTTATAATTTTCACATTACCTGAATACTTATGATTTTAAACTGTAAATATTATAAATGCTAACCGACTTTGGCAATTGTCTAATTCGCCTGAAATATATGTTTGAGTTAATTTCAATTAAATTGTACTATCTGTAAGATCTAATTTAAATAATGCATACCTTGAATCCATGATTCTCTCAATTAAGAATTTTAAACATCGAATTGTACAAACATGTAGGGTATTATTTTAGTAGTCGTGCACTTATTCTGCTTTTTTGGGTACATGAACCTCCTTAATGGAGTCGAGTTAAATGACATCGCATTTGGATGCAAATCATACTGTTCACGCTATATAATATCTACTCGTACATTCTAAAACGCAGAAACTTCACTCATTTATTGCTCACATAAAAAAGCACAGTTGATTGCAACACTAAACAACTATTGTGCATTTTATTTATATTTTGAGAACATATTAATTGGTTTGAGACATAGCAATAAGAAAATTAAAGTATAATTTTCAGCATATCTTATATTTATTATTCATTTTCTTAGAGGACTTTACTTATGGATTTACAAATATTCGAGGCAATAGAATAAAAAATCAAAATTGATGAAGACATTACTAGAGAATAACCATAAACAATGATTTCGACTCGCCCGAAGGCACACAGATATTTTGAATGACCGGACTGCCATGATAGCGAAGGAAGGGGGGCTAAGATCGATGCTAAGGGCCGTAACGTGCAAGGAATAACCCCTCCAGTAGGAGGCACGTCCCGTCAGAGGTGTGTGTGTGAGGGATAGTCGACCCCACACCATATTAGTACCCATCAGGGTGATCAGATCAAATCACCGTACCAGAAGTTTCTCAACCTTGTATTTGAGATGCATCCCAAGAGGATTGCCAAAGAATAAAAAGAATTCTTTTATCTTTCTAAAATGAGATGAAAGCACATTACTAGATATTTGTTTACACAATGACAACGGCTTTAAACTACGATTCACCCCAATACTGAAGCTTTGCATAAAATATTTTAAATAAATGCTAAAAATTCTAGAAACGGCCAAACGACAACTTAACTGATATCGTGAAAAGATAACTTCTTGACAATGTTTGCGAAAGTCATCCTAAAAAAATTAAAAAAAATTAATTTGCAAAATGTCTGAAAAAAAAAACAGACAAAAAAAACCAATTGAAAAAATCGTCTTAGAGTGCACCTTCGCATTTTTTAAAATGCATATTTATGCCAAGTTTGGTAACTGGGTTGACATATTGTGCTCTGTAGAATGACCAGAATATATACAAAAAGATATTTTGCGTTTATTATTTATTTAAATTAATTGAAATTAGGAAGCCTTTTTGTAGCAAATGAATTACTTGAAAGTAAAAATCATGCACAGTATATTCTTCAGTATAACAAGAATCGAAAATAAAATTTGGCTAAATAGCCATATTTCTTTTTTTTTTTTTTTTATGAAACTAAGACCAAGTCTAAAAACATTTGCTGAGTGAACGATTTTAGTGAATACTTCAAAAAGCTAACTGCCTTTAAAGGAAAAAAATGTCGTATTCGTTAGAGATTTGAAGATTAAATAATAGATTCAGAGATTTGAAGATTAAATATCAGTAAATGTTTAAAATTTGATAATGTTTATAAGTTAATATATTGCCTGTAAATTGCATTATCAGATATCCTTAAGGAAATAATCCTTCAAAATACTTTACAGGGCAGAACGATGGATCTAGAATTACCAAATTTAGGATGTCGTTGAGGTAACTGGAAACAAATTTTTTTCGACTTTCTCATTTTTATCGATTTGAATTTATGTTAGTACATAACCATTATCTAGAGAGCCCAGCAAACAATGTCTTTTTTCGAAATTAAGTGATTAATTAGCTAATTCTAGGAATAACAATTACTTTTGAAGTTTTCAATTACCCCATATGCTTTGTTTTCTGATTGCTGCAACAAACTCATTCAAAGAGAAAATATTTAAAAATGATGAATTATTGTTTATAGCCTCAGAGTTTAGTTTAACACCCATTTCCTAATTCTCCAAAGAATTAGTTTTAATACAATTATTTTTTTCAGTAAATATTGCATATAAACGATTTATAACTGCTCTATACTTTCAGTATGGTGTAATTTATAATAATTCATCTTTAATTTTATCAGGGCATTAACCAATATAAAAATAGGAATAATAAAAGTAGAAATGACTGAATTTTATGAACCTGTGGAAGGAAATATCATACTTAAAACTCAGTTTAAAAGGAATAGTCTAGCTGGTCCAGTTAGTAATAGAAATACACAATCGAGCACAAGTAGAAAGCTCAATCCTTTGGCGACCATCTGGTTCACCGGAAGTATTGGTTATTCGTAGTTTCAGTTAAATTGTTCAGGTATAATTTAAGCTTATGAGATGCAATAAAACTGTTATTTTAACTGTCTTGCATATATTCTCTTCATTGTATGCTAAACAGAATCTTTCTTCTTCAGCTTTCAACAATGTAAAAAAAAAATCACCCGTTGAGAGAGTTAATGAAACAGTAAAAACGGTTTGAATTTCAAGGCAACAATGTACTCTATTATTACAAGGTTACAAATATTTAAAAAAATACCGATTAATTTGTATGGTTATAAGATTGGCATAATTAAAAAGGCTTTTTTTAAAATTTTGTTTTCGTGGTGTTATTTTTGTGCAATAATATTTTCGGAAGTTATCGCCGAAAAATGACAACATTCATCTTAATTAAAAATTCTATTTAAAATTTTAAAATTCATTCCTAGGTGCACATTAACATTCTCAAAATATACTTGTCAAATTTGGCATCTGTAGATGATACTCTCTAATCTGTAGAGAGTTAACTCACGCACAAATGTACATCTTGTCTATTAGTAGAGATATTAATTCATGGCGATTAGATGAATCTTCAATGATGGCATCCTTTCCTTTCAATTAGCTGCATATCTTCAAGAGATATCGCAAAATGAAATTTTAACCCCAGGCTCAACAAATGAATCGATTTCGCGATTTAATTTCTCCTTTGGTTTGTATAGATGTAATTTTAAATAGTATTTTATTTGGTGCAATAAGATGAAGTTTATCTAAGTAAGTAGGTTGAAATTAATAAATTGTTATTAATATGGTAGACGAGGAGTTAGTCGACAAAGGCGGTTTTTAAATTAATCCACCTTAAGAAATAATATTTTCCTCGTTGGTTACCATTTATCTCCATTTATCTTAATTAATTTAGATTATTATAATTATTTTTTGAACTTTTAATGGTGAACAAAATAGAATGAATAGAATAGAATTATGGTAAGTAAGTGTCGATAATTAATTTGTGCTGAATCATTAAATATAATCATCCACTGTTATTTGTAACTCTGGGAGGAGTTAAAAAAATATCGTCACCTTTTTGGTTTGCATAATTATCTGATGCGAAATCCCAATTTCTATATTGGTGCTTAGGAAATGAGAGATTTTTTTGTGTGTTTAAACTTGCCAATTTATTGGCGTGAGATTAAAGTTATACATTTTTTAAATGTTGGATTGTAATAAAAGTTAATAAGCTAAAGTCTGAAATTTTTATTATTTTATATTCAAATCAATTTTATTGACTGATTTTGATTTGAATATTCGTAAACTTTACGGATTAAAGAGCTTTCACTTTTAATATTGTATATTTGTATTTAAAGTGTACCGTAGATAACATTAATTTTTTTTTTAAAAAACACCTGCCAATGTGCATGAGAATTCTTGCATCATATTTCGTTAAATAATTAGTGACAATCAGATGAAATTTTATCAACAGGATAATAGTCTGTATAGAGGGGAGCTTCGTTCTAATTGGAATCAAAGAATATCAAAATTATTTTTCAAATTATTTGATAGTTGAATGAACAATAATTAAGTAAAACACGTGGGCATATCACAGCCGACTAAAATTTGTAAAATTATAATTTCAAATTAAATTAACTTATAAATAAACTATATATTTTCTATAATATCATTACATTTTAATGTTGTGACAAAATGTTTTAGAATAATGTTCTAAATTTCATTTTTATCTACTAGTAAATTAATACCGTCTGAAAAGGTACTTGTTTTCAAATGACCATTTTGATATAATTTTTAATTCAACAGCTGTGCATATTTCAACTTGATTATATCAAAATCTGAACTGCTATTTTTGCAACATTCAAGAAAAATTATTTTGATAAACAGTTTAAGCTTGTATTACTTTCTTAATGATTCACGGAAGTTACAATATTTTCATCTCATGTTTTCTAAATATTCTTTGTATCTGTTTAATCGCAAACTGAATTTTTCAAAGATAATTACATCTCACTTATCCAATTAATATTTTTGGCATTATATAGATGCTCAGTTTTTTACTTGAAAAAGAATCTAAAATTTTCTAAAGGACTTTTTGGCATTAATCGTGATTGCATAATATTTTTGTAAACTCTGTGTGTCTCGTTCTACTGAAATTGCAAAATTAATATTTTAGAATTTTCAGAGTTTTAGAAAATTTTAATATCGCATTTAGTTATTATACTTACTCTTCAATTATACATTTTCTTTAAGTATTCCATGATTTTGTATGAATGAATGAACAATTCAAAGAATTAAGTTTTTGTTTAGTGAAAAAGTTTCAAAGAGAATTCAAACAGAAAGATAAATTCACAATAACTTCAATTACAATTTCATCAAAAATGAAGTGGTAATAATTAAATTACAATTTCATTAAAAATGAAGTGGTAATTAATAAAAACATTTATAAAATGATAATAACGTTAAAATGTATAATTTATGCAAAAATTGAGGAATTTTTTTTATACATTCAATTAAATCATTTATTAATCAGAAAAAAAAATTATTGCCATTTCGTATTTATTTGTTTGTAAATATAAACAAATCTTAGCGTATCTAAGAAAATCGTTTGTAACAGCCATGATTGAAGAAATAGGATTCGCTTACATTATTTAAAGCAAACGATTTTTAAATGTAAACTGAAGAAATCCAGCTGAAGCCAATTTAAATGAGAATCAATTAAAAATAAAAAGAATAAAAAAAATATTTAATTGACATGGATTCTTTCTTGTATAATAGCCAAAAAAATACATTCATACGATTTAGTTTTGGAATACCATGCATACATCAAAGAAAAATAAACAAAATTAATATTAGCACTAATTAATGGTCAGTTAAACTTTATACAATATTGGCATTTATTGAACTTGCAAAAAATTATATCCTAATGATATTAGTCTAATTTAAATTTCTTTCCTTTATATTAATTCTGATGTTTAAAAAATAGTGTTTTGGAATAGATTTGAATTTCTAGTTCGAAATATTATAGTATGGTGTCTGAGACTAAATTTGACAGCTTTATAATGATTATTTTATAATTTGTTAAATTTTACTCAAAATCATAGAAGCGATCACGTGCATATAAAAAAACGAATTCAGTATCTTTGAAATACTGTGTCTCACAAAAGTGATGGGACACTTGTGCTTTACAAAACGAAACTGTAATAAAATAAATAAACATGTACAAAAATTTTTTGGGTGTGTTTCATATTTAAAGTTAGTAACAATTATTACATAACATAAATTTTGTCAAAATATTAAAATATTAATTTAATAAAAATACAATTGTTTAGAACAGAGCAAAAAGTGACTCACATAAGTGATGGGACACTTACTTTTCCATCAAATATTTATCCAAAAATTTTACTTTTTAAAAGGTTTTAATGTTTTATTGGATTTCTGTTTACTTTTAAAACATGATTTAATCTTCTCGGGATGGATTCGACTAATTTTTTTTGTGATTTCTGGAGTGATTTTACCCCATTCTTCTTGAAGCACCGATTTTAATTGTTTTGAAGAAATGGTGTGTTTGAGAATTCTTGATTTCAATTCTTGCCAAATATTCTCTATGGGACTTAAGTCTGAAGATTGTGGTGGTGTTTTTATTATTTCAGGATAGTTATACAGCAGCCAGAGTCCAACCTTTCAAAGCAGTGTGCTTGGGGTCATTGTCCTGGTGGAATTTAAAATCGTTATGAAGGTTCAATTTTCATGCTGAAGATTTCAAATTTTGCTTTAAAATGTCAATATACTTGTACTGATACTGTCAATAAAAACAAGATTACCAACTCCAGCAGACGACATACACCCCCATACCATAACACCTCCTACACCATGTTTTACTGTTTGCACCAAGTTCTGTCTGCGAAATTCTTCCCTGGGTTTTCTCCACACCAAGATTCTACCGTCAGAACCAAATATATTAAATTTACTCTCATCAGCAAATATAACTTTATTCCAGTAATCAGAATTCTTATTTATGTTGGATTTTGTGAAAGCTTGTCTGAGTTTTCTATTCTTTTCACTTACGAAGAATTTTTTCCTGGCTACTCTACCGTGATATCCAGCAGATCGAATTACCCTTCTAATAGTCTCAGGATTAACAATTATTCCATATAATGTTTGTAAATCATCAGCAACTTTAGGAGCATTCTTTCTTGAATTTTTTTTAAATATTTCGAACGATAATTCGCTTTATTCCATTGGATAGCTTTGATGGTCGGCCAGGTCTTCTTTTATCCTGAATAATATGATTCTTTTTATATCGTTTAATGATATTGAAAACTGTTGAATGACTCAAGTTAACTGTTTCAGCAGTTTTCCTAATAGATTTTCCACGTTCAATATGCAAATTAATAACTACTGTTAAGATCACGTGATATTTATTTTTATTCTCGTATAATTAATTGGATAATACATTTATTATTTGTTTAATTTCACGTATTTGATATTTACTTTATTCAAGTGATATTTATTTATATTTTTTATCGTCTGTTATATCAATTTGATTGTTTGTTCTTATAAAAAATTGGCAACATGTAAAATATCGTTTGATGCACAAAAAATGTTTAGAATAATTAATTTTATTTGTTTTGTAGTTCTAAAGATTTTGAAAAATATGTTGCTTGGAGAGCTCGTAGCTCAAGTAACAAATAAACAACGTATATTTCTTTTTTAATCCAGTGTTTTTATTTGCGCAGCATTTGAAAAGTTAATATCCTGTTTTTTTATATTCTAGTAATTTCTATTTGTTACAACTACTTTTCGAATTTCAGGCGAAGTTTCTTTTCGTTTAGCATTCATGGCTGCACAGAGCTAAAAAAACAACAATTCCATAACAAACTGGAGAGAAATACTGCAGACGATTTTATAAATTATTGCCAATTGTTTTTGAGTAAAAATAAAACCACCAAAAATATTTTTATTGCTTATTTTAGACGATTTTTGTTGCATATCTAATGGTGTTCCATCACTTATGTGAGCTATTTTTTGCTCCGTTCTAAACAATTGTATTTTTATTAAATTAATATTTTAATATTTTAACAAAATGTATGTTATGTAATAATTGTTACTAAATTTAAGTTAAGTACAACAAATGTGTACATGTTTTTTTAATTTATTTTATTACAGTTTCCTTTTGTAAAGCACAAGTGTCCCATCACTTTTGTGAGACACTGTATGTATAATTCCAGTTATTGAAACTATAAAAAATCCTGTAAAATATATATAAATAAATTTTTTTTAATTGGAAAAAAATCTGCAGAAAAATAAAATTGATATAGGTTATTATTATTATCCTGCTTCCTGGAATAATATAAACTGTTTCTTATGCTTCTAAGTTATTGAGAAAAGAATATTAAAAATTTCGATTAATATTTGATTAAATATATAAGAAGTATTTGAGTTAATATTTTTCATCATTTATTCTGTAATATTTTTTATTGAAGTTAATATCACAAATTTTCAGTTTCTAACAATAATTCTATGAGTTCTTAAAAGTACAAAAGCTTTTCTAATTATTTGGCTTCTGTTTATAAAGGAATACAAAACATTTTTCATCTATACTGAAGTCAAAAATAATTATTATTTTGCTTATATAAAACATTAACTTCCGATTAATCAGAAAGGAATAAATTTTATTAAAATTGATTATAACCTTTTTCAAAAGTTAAATATATTTGATTTTAGTTCATATAATTTTTTCATTATACTGTTTGCTTGATGATAAAAAATGAATTTGTTATACAGTGGCTCAAAAAATTGAGAGTACACCTTACTTTTACTTGATAAATCAGACTTTCAATATAAATAACACATTACAGAGAAATGCAAACATGTTTTTATTTTTACACATAACAAATGGTTTAATTTAGAGTAAAAATAAAGAAAAATCAACGGAAAAATTCTAAATTGAAAAATTTCAGAAGCATTTTAAATAAGCATACGCAGAATTTTGCCTCAAAAAATTGAGAATACACCAATGAAATTTTTGCTATATCACGCATAGAAACAAAGTGTCACTATTAAGTTGCATGTCTTTTGACTTATAATGGCCTCTAAACGTCATGGTAACGATTCAACCAATTTTTAATGGTACCTGATAATTTACCCCATTCTTCTTGCACCACCTGTTATAAATGGGTTTTGTTTCTAATTTTGTGTTTTTGAACCACTGCTTCGAGTGTGGCCCAAGAATAATCAATGGCATTGATGTCGCGGTACTGTGGTGGTGCGTGTAATTTGAAAAAGGCACCATATTTTGACGTTACGTGCATTCTGTTTGGGATCGTTGTCATGCTGGAAAATGGAATTTCCATATAAACCCAAATTTTTACACTTTCCTTTAGATTGCTGCGACCATATGGTTCATCCAACTTGCTGCAGAAACTTTTCAAATCATAGGCAGAAGTGTAAGGGCTGAAACTGTGCGAAATGCCATTAGACAAGCGGGATATAAAAGTCACATTGTTAGAGAGAAACCGTTCATCAGCTTGAAAATTCAGAAAAAGCATTTGAAGTTTCCAAAAACTCATCTATTGAAGACCAATAACCTTTGGAAGAAAGCTATATTTAGTAATGAAAGAAAACTCAACATTTTTGGCAGTGACAGCCATCGTACTGTATGGAGAAAGTCTAATACTGCTTTGGATCCAAAAAATTTACCTCCTACAGTTAAACATGATGGTGACTCCGTCATGATTTGTGGTTGTATGGCTTCATCCGGGGTAGGAAATTTAATTTTTATAGATGACATTATAAACGATATGGTTTACTTGGATATACTTCGCAGCAATGTAAAAAAAAGTGCTAAAAATCTGAGTTTAGATGGAAATTTCATTTTCAAGTTGGACAACGATCCCAAACAGAATGCATGTAACGTCAAAATATGGTATCTTTTTCATTGTAAACATAAGTTACACACACCATCAAGTGTGGCCCACAGATATCAATACCATTGAATATCTGTGGGCCACACTTGAAGCAGTAGTCCAAAAACACAAAATTAGGAACAAAACCCATTTAAAACAAGTGGTGCAAGAAGAATGGGGTAAAATATCTTCAGATACCACCAGAAATGGGTCGAATCGGTACCACGACGTTTAGAGGCCATTATAAAAGCCAAAAGATATGCAACTAAATACTGACACATACTTTCTATGCGATATATTACAAGAATTTCATTGGTGTATTCTCAATTTTTTTAGGCAAAATTCTGCGTATGTTTATTTAAAATGCTTCTGAAACTTTTCAATTTAGAAGTTTTTCTTTGATTTTTCTTTAATTTTACCTTAAATTAAACCATTTGTTATATGTAAAAATAAAAACATGCTTGCACTTCCCCGTAATATGTTATTTATATTGAAAGTCTGATTTATCAAGTAAAAGTAAGGTGTACTCTCAATTTTTGAGCCACTGTACATAGGTATAATTTAATAGATGCAATTCACTTGACTTCACAGTTACATGAAAAAGAAGTTAACAAGCCTATCATTTAATATCCAACAGAAAGTTATTATTTGTTGAATTGTGATTTTTTTTCTCGTGCAGTATTCACGGGAGATAACAAACTTAAAATTTCCATTGAGCATTAATTATATAAAACGGTGATTATAACTTTTACAATTCAAAATTCGGTTGTATTTTCCTCAAATTTATACTATAGAAGTCACATTTTCAATCGACGGTTTCGGAACTAACGACAGTTTTTAAACTATTGATTGACATCGATTTTACAGTTGTTGTTGCGTTATTATCAATGGACGATATTACTATTCTCCATTGAGAAACTACTAATAATTTTGAAACTACAGAACTAGAAGAGCATCTATCGATAGTATTACCGGGGAGAAAACTATCAATAGTATGAAAAACATCGGGCTTGTCAATGCTATCGATAGTTTGGGAAAAACTATCTCATTTACGTTATCAATAGTTGAACTATCAGTATTTAAATAAAACTGTTCTACAGTTTATATATATAAAATGACAATTCAAAATATTGCAGACAAATAATTTTTTCAGCCGCATATGTTACAAATTATTTTCTTGGTAAAAAAATTTTTCAAAACATAATCAAAATTCGTAAATTAGAATTTGTAAGTATTTGCTTTCGAGAAATCAAGAATTTAATATAAAGAATAGTAAGTAAATTCTTATATAAATTATATCTATTCGCTATTTTAATGTATGTAAATAAAGAAAATAATGCAATTTTTTGTTGTTTTCATATTTTGCTGATTTGCTGGAGATTTTTATGTATCTTTTTTATTCAATTATAAACTTAAGTGATTTAACCTCAGTCTAATTAAATTTTCTTGAAAATTTTTCTCAAATGATTTCCTATAGAAAAGCTTCATAGTTCTTGGATTTTTCGGATTTTTCTTTGGATTTTTGCTTGATGTGTGTAATATTTTTCTCAAATATTTAAAATGCATTTGTTAATTTTTTTGACTGAATCAAATTACGAATGGAAAGTTATCGAATTTTCAATTGTGATTAATTAGAAATACGGACACCAGAAATCTTTTTTACCCATAAATTCCTTTTTTCCAAATGTAAATTAATGTTATTTAACTATATAAGTTTTGAATAAATCGGATTTTGAAGATATGAAATAATTCGTATGCATGTAAATTTCAGGTATACTCTTTTATGCCATTGTAATGAAATGACATTATAAGAATGTACATGTTTCCACTGGAAATTTCAAGCGGATGTCGTAATGAATGAAATAATACATATAAAACACCTTTAAATTATGATTTTTGCGAAATATCAACATATCCTTTAAAGTAGGGCTTTTGAACAAGGGGAAAAAAACTCTTTTTAATGTCAAAGGCCGGTTTTTAATGTCAATCTGCCATTCCCTTCAATTGCACTTGGTATAGACTTGAACATTATACATATGATACTACAGATGAAAGTGAAATAATTCATTATGGTTTAGCATGGGGCCGTGTTATCTAGTGGCAAGTCTCGGCGTCGAAATCTGTTTCAGCTATCGTAAGTTCTACTCATCGTGAATGTGGATTTGGGACATGCTCTATATGATATTGTGGGATAAACATCCTCTCTTTGGTCTAGTATGGAAATTTAAAAAAAAGGGGATGCCAGCTCAGATATCGACCTCATAATCTGAATTCAATTTGATATTAAAATTGATTAAATTAAAGATTGTCTAAAATCTGTTGCTTATGCAAATAAACTACAGTTCAACTCATGTTATCTTTTCAGGATATATTTACTAATCTAATGCTATCTCAAAACGGCATTACTTCCAGTATTGTAACTAAAGAAATCATTTTATTTCACAGAATTATGGCACAAACAAATCCTAATTTCAGTATTCTTTCAGATAAATTTACAGGTAATAAATTCCATTGAAATGCTGGATGTTTATTAAATACTTGCACATTCATTCAAAATGTATTTACTTATTCTATTTGAAAAAAAATCACCGTGTATTATGATCGGAATGCAATCTAGACAAAGCTAATTCGCACATCTAGATCGTTTATCATTCAAATTTTACTTCATTTACAAAATTTGAACGAAAGTTACGAAGAATTTTGCGGCATTCGTTACATTTTCCATTTAACAATCAATATTTTCTTTGTATAAATTTTGATAAGTAAATCCATGCATTTCAAAACGATGTTCAATTGCAAAAAAAAAAAAAAAAAAAAAATAGTATTATCAGCATTTCACATATGAATTTCTTTTATCAAAATCTGACATGTCTGTTTTGTTCAACATTCAGAATCATATTTAACTTTCCATGTATGAATCAAACAATAATTTATAATCTTGCAAAAACTTTTAAATACGATTGGATACTCTGCGGATGAACAAAAAAGAATAAAAGTGAGAAAAAGAGTATTGCGATATGATTCAATTGTCATAATCAAAAACGATAAAACATTAACATATTCAAATCCGTAAATGCTTAATTTGAAGATAAAAACTATTACTAAGCAAATTATATCTCTATTTCGTTTTTTAAATTTATAGCAAACGATATTTTTTAGAAAGAAAAAGAAGAGCGATAATTTTTGTTCTTTGTTGTTTTCCAATGTTTTAATAAATATTCATTATAATCTACACCAATTATTAAATTTGATTCATATAAAAGCATGATTTAAAATTTCAATAATACTTCAATTTATAATAATTTTATTCAAATGTATTCTTTAAGCTTTTTTATATCAGTCTAATTAAAATAGTTTTAATAATTTTCATAGACAACGTTTTGTATTTAACTTTTTTTTTTTGCTTTTGCATTAAAGCTCAAATTTTTAAATAAAAAAATTAACTGTAATGGAATAAAGTACCGGAACATAAGGAAATGAACTGTAAACACTCTTAAAATAACAAGGGTTGGAATGTATAGCTCAAAAGCTGGAATTTCAGCTCTTTTCTAAAGATATCAAAGAAAATATTCCTAAAGAAGCATAGGCATATTCTGATATGAAGTATAATCAATATTCTTGTATCGGCTAGAAAATAAAGAAAGCTCCTATTAGTTGTTCACGTGAAATTTAAATATATGTTAGGCAGAACTTCACTTTACATCATGGCAACGCTGATTATTTCCGCAGGTAATTGTATGCATAAAAAGGAATTTCAGCTGGTTAATTGATTTATCTTGGAATTTTACAAATAAGAGTTTTAGAATTTGAAACTATTATGTAGTTATGAATAGGATTTATCAATTTTGGGTATTTTTTGCAAGTCACTTTATTGATAAATTGTTTTTGGTGTTTAATTAAGTCTTATGTAAAAATTTTTAATTGAATAAAAAGCCTTATTTCAAACTAGTCGCTTTTGCCTCTGGTTAGTCAAGAATATTGGTAATATTTTAATTTAATTTTAATGTGATCGGATATCTTCATGTTCATGATTCAGTGAAATTATCATATATTAAATGTTATTTATCTGCCTTGTTATTTTAATTGCCTTACACATGCTTTATTTATTGCGTACATGAATCTTTTTGATTCATCTGTCTTCTAAATTTTAAAATATTGTATCTCCAACTTTTTTATCAGTCTCGTAAACTGCTCAGATATTAAACTTTCTTTGTTTTTAGCATTTAACAATGGAAGAAAGTTAATCGAAAATGAACATGATTTGAACTTCAGGGAAACATTTATTGTTAGAAATTAGACACATATATTTTTTAAAAATGCCAAAATTCGAGAAAAATGTGAGCGATTTTCAAATGGATATCATTAAAAATACAATTTAAAAAATTTTGAAATGATGTAGAATTTATTTATGTGCGATAATATTTTATGGAATGTTGAAATTTAACTTAATTTTTAATTAAAATTTCAAAGATGAAAAATTTGCTACGAGGTGCATTACTCTCCAAGATTATATATATATAATATCAAGTAATCAAAAATATAAGCAATATGAAATTAAAACCTATTTCTGAAACAATCTAAATTATTTCGGAAATGAAACTAAAAATATTTCGAAAACGAAACTAAAATAGTATTTCGGAAACAAACTAAAAAATTAAAAACTAAAAAAAAATGCACCATTGTATTTACAAAGCGCAAATGCAGCTAACTACTACTAAAACACAGATGAATCTAGACTGATTAGTAATAAAAACCAAGTTAAAAGTGGGAAAGATAAAATCAAAATTAAACCAAATAAAATAATAATCCGGCCTGAAGACTTTCTCAAGGGTCACCTACAGGCAGGGATTCAAAATAAGGGATTTTTTCTGTGAGGAGTCTGACCTAAGTCCAACAGTATTGACCCCTCGTGATCCGAAAATCCCTTGAAATTAAGGCCTAAGAGATGCACCATTTTTTACAGAAATGAAACAAAGCAAAAATTATAAAAGAATACACCATTAATTAAGCAAAAAATACAGTACAATAACATAAAAGCTCTCATAACCAATTATTAAAACAAAAAGGAAAGAATATACCAGCAGCAGGTAAAAATTTTATAAAAATTGAAATCCAATTTGCTTTTTTATAAAAAGTCTTATTCTTGGCAAAGGATTAATACCGAATCATATCTTTTTTTATTAAAAAAATCAATATTGCAGTAGTTTCTGGGAAATTTATTATAAGTTAAATTTTTAATGAGATTATTTGTTGCTTCAAAATAGGAAATTTTGTTATTACAAACTCTTTTTACCCTGCTGAATTGTGAGAAAATTAAATTTTTGAAAATTTTAGAGTTTAGGTTAGAATGGTAATTACAAAGTTTTGTTATTTAAAAGTTGAATTCATCCCTTTTATCGTATATCAACTAATACCAATATTGTCATATACCAACTATTGTTTTATAATTAGCAATTTCGATTTTTAAACCCAGAAAGGTAGCTTCAAGTTGATTTTTGTTTCTGTTAGAAAAAATAAATCTTTTGGATAGCAATTAGTCACAATATTGGTATCATCTAAGTTTATCAAAAGTAAGTCAGCAATACATCTCCAACTGTTTATTACATTATATTTAATTATTTTTTTCTCATAGTAATGTGAAAATATTGGTTAAAGCACTTGAGAAAGCTGTTCCCATTGGAATGCCCTTTATAAAAATTAATTCCATTAAAAACGCAATTTTCTGTAATATTAAAATTACATAATTCTAGCCAGTTAATTTTAGTAATAACACCTTCATTTAAATATTCGTCATATATAAAAGTAAACATTTATTAATTTTTCATGAGGCAGAGTGGTGTATAAATTTTCGAAATCATAAGTATTAAGTTTATTAATGTTATCTTTTAACAAAATTTTTTCTAGCCTTACACTAAGTTCCATAATTTTATGCAGGGGGTAGGGGACGGGAGGGAATACTTTTATTGACAGTGTGCAAGCATGTTTATGGAAGCCCACTCCGATGTTTTTATAATTTTCCTGAGTTGTTCCCAAAATATATAAAATATCGGTTGTTTCAATTAAGAATAAAAAACTTTTATCAATGACAACTGAAAAACTTTAGTGCAAAAAGTATTTTATTCTCAATACCTTTCCATTTCGTCACTTTTTTCAATTAGCAACAACCTTACTTTAGGCCCATTTTAGTGTACTATACAATTAATTTGCATTTAACCCCTTAACTGTACCTTATCCCAGAGTGCCATACGTGAATCGATTTAACGAATTTCGATAGTTGTAAGCAAAAAATTAACCATTCATAACGATTATAATTCAATATTCAAGTTTCTTCGAATGCATAGATAAGTCAAGTATTAAATGGATTTCCATTTGAATCAAAATAAAAAAAAAAAATGTTCCCAAAATAGAAGGTGTCATCTTATTAGATAGTAAAGAAAATCAAACAGTTAAGTGATTAAATAAGTCATACTCTCTTAACAAATTTATTAAGAGGGCCATCACTTTTGATAGAAGAGATTCCTTGACCCATAAAGTAGCACTGCATCAATTGAGCAACTCTGACATTTAGATGCAATGGCGATCAGCCGAATGAAATAAAGACAATTAGAAAACAAGCTAATTTAAAAATAGCCTGGAAAATTCCAGATTAGGTATTTATTATAGGCGTGTCCAAAGACATTAAACAAATTTGATCTTGAGAATTTTGTTACATAATTGACGAATGCTTTCTTTTACATAAAATGCAGTTGTATATGGTATGTGGTACTTTAGATCTAATTCCTAAATTACTTAGAAATAAATTACTTATTGAGATGTTTGCAAGGACATTTCCTTGAAGGATATTTATGTCTTGATCAATGCTGCTATTGGATGATTGCGTAACCAATGCTCCTGTAGTTTTACGTTGGTTTCACATTCTGTCAATTCTGTGAGAAAGAAGTGATAGATATTCCCACAAATTTTGTTCAGGATTTGATGAATGATTGTTTTATTCCTTGACTGTATTCTTGGAATACGAAATCGCCAATTTATCTCTCATGTCATTCAAGCGGGGCATCCATCTTTTCTCTTTGGAGTTTCCTGTTGGAAACTTTCGAAAATGTGATTCCAGAAGTCTGAATGAATGATATCCCTTTTGCTACCATTTTGGTCATTTAACATTTTTAACGCTACCGATGAGATATCTCGTCTTTCAGATACTTCTAATTACAGGTTTCTGTGGGCTAAAATCTGTCTTTTATGCCGGTTTAGATAGGTTGATAAATATGTATTAGAAAGTTCAATCTATCTAAACTGGCATAAGAGACAAATTTTAGCCCACAGAAACCTGTAATTGGAAGTATCTGAAAGACGAGATATCTCGTCGGTAGCGTTGTAAGTGTTAAGGAAAAAAAATGGAGATTCAAACTTATACCTCTATACATCATAGCATGATGATGTATTAGGTTTAATTTGTTTGCCGTTATGTTATTATTTACTTATTATTACTTCATACATTGTTTTTAAAAATTTATTTAGACCACGAAAAATAAATTTTGTATCTTGTAACATTCGTGCCTTTAAGAGCAATTAAGATATTGTTCTAAAATGTACTCAAAATTATTTAAAAAATTTTAAAATCAAAGAAAAAAATAGCTACGAAATAAAATTAATACCTTTTGAAAATCATTAAAATTTTTTAAAAAAATTATTAAAATTAATTATTGAGAAATAACATGATTTGAAGTTATTGAGGAAAATCAAAAAAAAAATTGATTAGTTTTTAAATAATAATCTTTCTAAAGTTTTGGAAGACCCATTCTTCACTGATAATTTGTCAAATTAGCAGTGATAATGAATCTTCAGTGATATTAGCTTATAATCACTGATAATTTGTCAAATTATGTAATTTTAGATCCTACGTCTGATTTTTTTTGATCGCCTTGACTTATTTTGAAATCATGAATGCCGTATTATCATGAACAATTAGACAATGTAAGTTTGGGGCTTCTTTTCTTTATTTCAAGTTCCTACGCTTTTAATTTAAGATTTATATAAGCAATTTTTGTTTAGTAACTATTACGAATTTTTAAATAATTATGAATTTTGTCATTTTCAGTGGTAATCCGATTCGTTAGAATTAATAACTGCTGAAATGTAAATATTTTTTGTTTGATTATGCATTTGTTGGTTCCTCAGCAAAATATTTCTAAACTTCAATTTTTGTGATTTTGTGATTTAATTCATATTATTTTTATAACTTTATATCGTTTTCTTTACATTGTTATGTATTTCTCTAACTACACTCATATCCATAAATTAAGGATAATTTAGAGTCATGCGGAAATCGAACTCTAAAATACATATACCACCCGTAAAATGACTACACACATCTTCAAAAATCATATGCAAACTGCAGTAAGCCACTAAATGACAGCGATAATACGTTACAATGACGAGTGTAAGAGAGTGATGTATAAGGAATACAGGCAAAGAAGTAAAATTGTTCGCAAGCGCTTTATAAGCCTTTCAGTGGAATAACCGCATAATTATGACACAAAGGGCGCATTTGGATGATTTTTTACGTGGTAGAATTATCGGCTGTCTGGAATGTGGGCGTACCCAGCTGGAAGTATCCGAGGATCTTTGAATCGCACAGAGTGTCATCTCCAGGCTTTGGCAACGATTCCAAGATGATGGTAATGTGAGTAGACGTTACAGCACAGGTCGCCCCCGAGTTACAACGCCGAATGAGGACCGGTATTTGACAGTTACTGTCAAAATCAACAGATGCAGCAGAGCATCAGACTTGTCTCGTCAGCTCTCTTCTGCCACTGGTAAGACAGTTTCAAGGTAGACCGTGTACAGACGCTTAGGGCAGATTGGTCTATATGCTCGTAGGCCTGTCAGATGTGTTCCATTTATTGCAACTCACTGTCGCCTGCGGTTAGCCTGAAGCAGAGAGCATGCATTGAAGACACCGCAATAATGGGCTTGTGTGATGTTTTCCGACGAGTCCAGGTTTAGCTTGCAGTCTGATTCTCGCCGGACTTTCATATGGAGAGCACCAGGTACCCGTTACCACCAAGAGAACATCATTGAACGACACCGTTACGGTGGTGCAGGATTGCTCGTTTGGGGAAAGAATTATGTTGAGTTCCAGAACTGACCTGCATGTTCAAATTGGAACCATGACAGGCCAAATGTATCGAGACGTCATTCTGGAACAACATGTACGTTTGTTTCAGGGCTCCATGGGGGTAGAATTCGTGTTAATGGATAACACCCGTCCTCACCGTGCAAACATCGTAAACGAATGCCTTCGATCGGATTATATCACCCGTATGTACTGGCCAGCATTCTCACCGGACTTGAATTGCAGTAGAGCTTGTGTGGGATATGCTTGGCCGACGAGTTGAGGCCCATCAACTACCTCCTACATATCTACCGGAACTTCGGCGAGCATTGATTGATGAGTTGTGTAATATTCCCAGTCATCAATATAATAATGCAAGATCAGATCGATAATTTGATACTCAGCATGCCTAGGTATTGTAAGGACTGTATTGTCTCTTCTGGGAGATATACTATGTATTAACAATCATACCAACCATGTAATATTGGTTTTTGTAAATAGGTTTTTTTTCTTTGTAATTTGCTCCAGGGAGCAAAAAATCGCAATTTTTATTAATGATATCAAACATACAGCATTTTCTTCTGCTCAAACATATAGCATCTGCTTCTGACTCTCTTTTCCTGAACTTGCATTAACCTTAATTTATGGACAGGAGTGTATATCTGACAATTTTCACTGTGGCATAATTAGAAATAGGTCTTTAAACTAATAACAAAAGTACAATTTTCATATATTTGAAATTTTTTATATGATAGATGTTATAAAATCCGTGAACCTGATAACCTTATCTTGTCGCAACAATAAAGACATTAAGAATCGATATCTTTAAAGAATCTACCACGTAATATACTTCCACATTATTACTTTCTCCTTATGAATATTGACTATTAACAATGATTTGATGATGTAGGACGTCAAGAAAGTTTGGAAACGGGGGTATAAAAAAAATAAAAAAAAACACAACAACAACAACAAAAACCAACATTGAGGGAGAAAGAACGTGATGCGTAGAGAGGTATCTGAAGATGATGATTTTGTCTCTTTTTGTTTCTCGTATACGTAGTACAGAGAACCTATAGCAATCATTAAAAAATTCGAACTGGTGATTTTGACGAATCTTCATGTTTTAGACCTCTTTGAGTTCAAAAGACACATTTTTGGAAAATGTCCGTCTGTTCTTACAAAAGTTAACACGATAACAACAAAACGTAGAGAGATAGATAAATTAAATTTGGTACACAGATTTAACATCTACAGTGTAGAAACCTGTGAAGTTCTGAGTCAAATCTATCAATTTATTGATTGTCTGTCGGTCTGTACTTTCAAAAACATGCAAACTTCGAAAAGTGCAATAATTTGAAAACGCAGTGTCTTAAATATAGAAAATTTGGAGTGGGAGTTTGCGACTGCAAGTGCAGTTTTGTATCTAATTTTTGTTTCAATCAGTTGAGAAAAAACTTGTCTAAAGCACAAATTCCATTTTTGGATACTATTAATGCATGCTGGAAATTAATCGCCAAATAATTTAATAAGATAAACATGCTAAATTCACGCCAAAAGTTAATATTTCATAATTATTTTACACCAAATGCAAAGCAAGTGTTTCTCTGACATGACAAGTTTATTAGAGAGTATGCGAGAAAGTTTTTGGGTGACCACTCCCGCTGGTTTTAATAAGAAATTGTGTTCCCGGACGTAATGGAAGTAATCTCAAATCATTCATTGTTTATTTTTCAACATGCATGCGTATTTTGATCGATCATGTTAAAAGCACCATTATGTTGAATACCCATTATTCGCGCGTCTGAGAGATTGATTGGCAATGGATAACTGAATAAGAAATAAATCAAAAATTTATTTTAGTCTTTGGTGATTGTTTGTGTTTTTAGAAAGTCAAATAAAAGCTATACAATCAGATCCGATGTTTAAAGTGATTTTTTTTGAGAATTGCGTAATGTAGAAGATGAAGGAATTAAATAAGAGTATGAAAGTGAATCGGTAGTTATATTTACTACTGTCAATTTGAATTACTACAAATTATTCATTTTAAAGTGCATATTTTTTCTTCTCTTGTCTCATAATATTCAGTGATTTTTTTTTAAATAAAAGGCGCTTTCCAACTTTTTTTCAATGAAATTAGAGAATATAATGATTAATATATTATATATCGAAAATATTAAATATATGTGATAGTTTAAATACAATATTTCAAGAAAGAGTAAATATTTTTTAAGAAAAACATTAATAAAAATGCCTATACTCTGGCGCGGGCTGTAAAATAAATTCTATGGCAATGAGCAGTGGTATCTTATAAATATATTCTCTTCAAATGAATTCTTTGCTGAAGTCAGAGGCCAATTATCCCAATTTTCCTCAGGGTCACTTGGGTAATTGCGACACGGGAGTAATACCTTAACTGAGATTGATTTAATTAAATGTTTAGTTACTAAATGAATTTGGGGGAAAAACTGATTGTTTAATGAGCCTGATTAGGCACTCTCCTAAGATCTATTTCCTATTTCATTCAAAATATAGAAATTAGAAATAATAACTAAGTCCACAAAATTTATTCCCAATTATCCTAACTGATAATAGAAAGTGAGTTTTTAAAATTATGACGTCATCATAGATAATTACATATCATAACAATATAAATTATGTGATATAAGGAAAAATTTCCATTTAATAATAATTATAACAATTTTAAAATGTTATTTAATTTCGCCTTACAGAAAAAAAAATCAGGTGTATGTATTTCAATTTTAAATATTTACGTAATTCCGGAAATTATTTATTTAAACATGAATAAATAGATAAAGAAAACATCGAGAGTACTTCACAAACTGCAATTTGAAATAGAAATATAAATACGTTTTAAAAGGAGAAATTTATTTATCCGGAAATATATATTACAAAGAGAGATCGCATTGTTGTTGGTTAAGATAAATTCGATTTAACTTTCTTCTCATATTTCCAATAATTTGGAGAAGTGGATTGCCAGCTCAGGTGTCGTCCTTGCCATCTGACCGCAGTTCAAAATTACGATGTCTTTCCCAAAATAGCTCAAGTGTTGCTTTAAAACGGGACGTTAATATAACTAAACAAAATTCATATTTCCAATAGTTTTCAAGTACGACCCACTAGCTTCCATATTTCACCGCTAGGTGTGCTGCGGATGATCTTGCTGAGTAATGCATTTTCACTTTCAAGTGCATAAATACCATTTTAAAATCTGTTATTATATCCATTCTCAAATTTGATAGTTGCATAATTTAACATTTTCAACCTGTATAAATAGATGATTTCGAGTTAATAAAATTAGCATTAAAAAAAAAACTTAACCAAATAGAAGATATGCAACCTTATTATGGTTGTCTCATATCAAGACAAAATTGTGTTTGATAAGAAAAACCAAAAAGCTAGTTGTACACGAAAAAAATTGTTAATATTTCTTGATTCGTGTTTGTACACTTCCTTTGGTCACCGAAGATAAACACGCAAGTGGTTTAATCTGCATAAACATCTATTTATATTCATATCTGCTATTAAACAGGATCTTTAGATCTCTTGACCTGCTTTATCTAAAGTGGAATTTAAATTTGTTAAAATAAAATTCTTAACTAAATCTTTTAAGATGCTAAAGTGGTTTATTTTTTTTATTTTTTTTAGAGTATTTAATATTTGTTACTGGATATAATTGAATCTAATTGCCAATTAAAATTCAAAAGCATAAGCTAAATTTGTAGACAAATAGAATTTAGATATAACCGATTAAAACATTTTACTTCCATAATTTTGTAAAAATTTAAATGAAACTGAGCTATTTAGCAATTAAAATTGTTAGACATCAGTGTTTAATTTGTTAGCAATTTTTTTTAACAAAAACTTTTTCTTCATTAGATTGCATACTATTTCGAAAATTGATATATTTTTTTTAACCTTTTGACTACCAACGGGACATATACATCCCATTAACTTTTTAAAATCGGTTTAACTAGTTCTAATTAAAAGTAGTTTTTTTGGTGGGGAAGGGAGGGTGTATTTTGTCATCATATCCTAGCCTAAGGGGGGGGGTTAAAAATATTTGAAAAAAAAATCGAATAGGTTTCTCTCATATAGAAGTTATAATTTTCATTTTGTACGCGATTGCAGAGAAAAAGATTTTAAAAAATTGGTAGATAAAGGGTTAAAGCTGAGCCGAGACTTGCATTTTCTTTTCTGCCTGTATGTGGCTAAGGTGTTGACTTTTAATATTGGTTTTCTCATGCACCGACAGTCAACCCTTTGCTTTTGACTAACACCGATGCTGGTGTGGTGTGGCGTGGAGAGTTGGATGTCAGCTCAGGTGTTGTCCTTGTCATCTGACCGTAGTTCAAAATTACGAGGTCCGTCCCAAAATAGCCCTAGTGTTGCTTTACAACGGGGCGGTAATATAACTAAACTAAACTTGACTAACACCGCACTGACATCAGCACTATCAAATTCTAAATGTAACTAGAAAATATTCCCATTAGAGGATTATTCTGTTATCAATATTTTGAATATTATTTCAGATTAACTAATGAAAATAATAGAAAATTTTATTCACCATGGCAGAGTGTTTGGTGCTCTAAAGGATATATTACTTGATCTATATCTATTAAATTTGGCACAAATATATTTTAAAAGAATAGAATGTGCATCTTTAAATGATTAAAAAAAATTAATCAAATAAGAATTAAACGGAAGTCATGATTTATTACCCTAATCTTAAAACTGAAATAATATTTTTAAAATACCTATTTATAAATATCATTTAAACCGATAAATTTGTTTAATTGATGTACTTTTTATTACCTTAATTTTTTTGGTCTAATTTTAGTTAATTTAAAAAATATTTTTTAGTATATTTTGGAACAATATTTTCATTACTGTAATGATTCTCAAATCGTTTTCACTGTGGTTACAAATATTTCACTTTGATTTTTTTCCTCTGATTGTTGTGGATTAAAATATGAAGAATCAGCTTATTTTTTCAAATTGAATTAATTTTTGTCTTAAGTATATTTATAGTAAAATGTTTGAATTTTATTTTGCGTCAATAACAATTAACTTCAGAAGTAAACAATGATAAGCATATTTTAATGTTCGTTCCTTTTTAAAGTCTGTTAGTTTCTCCATGTGGCAATTCGATGTTTAAACATATACTATCGCACTTTTATTTTCAAGTTTTGCTGTATTATTGCAGGAAATTGAGTTTTTATTGATATTATTGTAGAATAATCTCATAATAAGAACTTGAAATATTTTTTGATGTATATATAAAATTTCAAAGTTGAATTATTTGAAGTTTATCTTCACATTTTGTAGAAACGCATTTTGATTTATAAAGCATGTTATTCGATTATTAATTCAAATTTTTGAAAATTAGCGAGACGCATAGTATATTGAATATAAGTCTAACGATTCTAAACTAGAACAAGTTATATATCTATCAAAATGTGAAGTTTTAATGCACTTTATTAAGGAAGCCATTAAGTCTTAGTTAAATATAAAAAGAAAAACCAATATTGATAATACTCATTGCCAATACACAAAATTTCAACAATAATTCTTGTACATCAACTGGATCTCAAAGGTGACTTGTCATTAAATATACTGTTAATTTGTACGTTGTTGCCACCAATTGTAAATTTAAAAAATGCTGGCAGGAACTGTCTGCTTTTTTCCAAACTGTAAAATAGTAATGATTATTTTTATCAATTTTCATTGTTTCTTTTTTTTTCCTATATTTTCAGTTTTTACACATTTTTTTCTGAGCATTAATTACTATAAATAATTTTTCTTGAGGGGAAAAAACAGGTGGCCTTTATGAAATACAAGAAAAACGAAATCGAATATGGCGAACCGTGTGATTATTTTTAGTTTTAAAATTGGGAAATTACACGTCCGTATGTTAAAAGATCCATGGCCACCCACTGAAACCGTCCCCTCCCCCTGATTTTACTTTGGCCTTTTAATTTTTAGCCAAAGATGCATATCGGGCACTACAACCAAGGGAAGTCGTATTTTATTTGATTTAAAAACCATTTAACATCGTCAGAAAATAGAATAATGCCGGTTTTTGAAAATGATATAACTAAAATGCCATAAACAAGAAGAAATGAAATTTGAAATGTAGTATTAATTCCTTAATTGTTATAGGAAATTAACTCTCTTAAACGTATGAACTGAAATTAAATAATTCAAGACCGGTCTAATTCGATGAAAAAATTTCACAAACACTACTTCAAGTATTCTTTGTATGATTAGTTGAATCAGAAAGGTAATTCATTTCCAAAATAGAAAGTGCCATTCAAATTAAATTGTAAAAGACACAAAACATTAAAATTTTCACTAAATTTTGAACGTATTTCCTCACTTGAAAATTGGTACTTATGCACGTAAAAAATAAAATAAAAAAATGATAAAAAATAATGGAAATTTGGTTATAAAACAATATATTATGTATCAAATTATCGTTTGAAATCATCATATGGCTACTTGCCTGTGAGTTTATACGTTTCTAACCGCAAATGATAACTGAAACTAGCTAATATAGCCTCCTGAAGAATTTCACAAACACTCCTTATTAATCCCCCTGGACTCCTTATTACTTTCCCCCTGGATATTAATCCAAATCATGAATGTCCTGAATTCTCAGATTTTTATTTTCAAAATTCTTACAGAAGTGGTTTGTGATTCATTGTTTAGTAAAGAAATCAGGTACTTGTGTATTAACCACATTACTGGATACTATTGATGAACAATAGTCCTGTTAATAGGGAAAAAAAACCTATTAATAAGCGATCTTTGACGATAAATTATTGACAGGCTGTTCGTCTGGGAGTACGAGAAAACTAAATATATATTTTGGCCGCTTTTTTACGGACGATTAAAATCAATCTTAGACACAGAACTACATTTTTTGCCACAAGATTGAATGCTAAATTTTATTCACATAAGTAATTGCGTTTACACTTATGCAAGAATTCAGACGGGTTAGATTACAAATTTGATACGTATGTGCATTTTAAATGCTAAACCTACGTACCAAATTTTACTTATCTAACTCGTTAGGTTTTTTGGTTATTGTGCTCTCTTATACTCGGATAGCTGGACATCCTTTGAAGTAATTTCATTCAAAATTTTATAAAGATCTATAAATTTGGTGTTAAATCCATATACCACATTTCATCCACCTTTCTGAAATAGTTTTGTTATCGTGATGACAAACAGATAGACATGTTTTTTAAGGAGTAAAGGGATATCTGAAGTGTGGAGATTCGTTAAAATCTCGAGTTTGAATTTTATGAGGATTAGAATGCTTTCTCTTTGCCTACTTCATATCACTAAAACAAGCAATTTCTTTGACTAAATCTTACTTTGTAGTCTTCGCTCCTACCTTGCAGATCAGCGTCGTATTTTAGGCCTGATAGTCGAAAAAAAAAAAGCATGCTTTTCTTAAATACAAATTCGATTCAGTTTATTTGTCTGTGGAGCTTCGAAGCATTTTCTGAAAGTATATGTAAAACTTGAAATGGAAAAAAATACATCAGTACCAAATATGCACTTAAAGTAAAAATGATTTCGAATGTAAATAAAAAAAAGTAAAGACCCCATAGTATTATTACTTTTTGAAATAATTGCAGAAGAAAGAAACATTTTTCCAACACTGTGCACAATATAAGTTCTATCGGTATAAAAAATGAAACCAGCGAAAGTGGTTTTTCCAAAGCTTTCTCGCATTCTCTCTAACAAACTTGTCATGCCAGAGAACGCCTTACATAGTATTGGCGTACAGCTATTACGAAGTATTAACTTTTGGCGGGAATTTAGCATTTTTACTGAAACTATTGTCTTCTTTGGCGAAATATTTGGCGATTAATCCCGATCATGTAGTTAAGAATATTCGAATATCGAATTTGTGTTTTAGACGCGTTTTTGTCAACCGATTGAAGCAATAATTTGGCACAAAACTGTATTTGCAATCTTAAAATCCCATGCCAAAATTGATATATTTAAGTCATTGAGTTTTTGTTTTATCGCGTTCACTTGCTTCTAAAAATACATATCGATAGACAGTCAACCTGCTATTGATTTTACCTAAAAATTTAAAAGGTGTCTGCTCTACACTATAAATGATAAATTTGTGTACCAAATCTTATCTATCTAGATCTCTCCGTTTTGCAGTTAACACGATAATTTACACTCGAACAGCCGGATTTCTTCTAAATAGATTTTACTGAATGTATTGGAAATCTATAAGTTTCGTGTAAAAAAAAAAAAGCGTATACCAAATTTCATCAGTCTAGCTCAAAGCGTTTCTCGGAGAGCTGAATAGACATTTTCTAGAAATGTGTTTTTCGAACTCAACGAGGTCTAAAACCTGGAAATCAAAATCTAGAGTTCAAAGTTTTTGATGATTACTATACATTCTCGTTTGTTCTACTTTCTTTTCGAAAAAGTGAAAACCCAGCAATTTAAGTTAAATATGTGAATATAAAGAGTTAATAAACATCTTTTTAAACAAACGTATTGCATGCTTTTTAAAACAAACGTATTAAACAAAGGTATTACATGCTTGTTTTAATATAAAGTCACATAAATTCACTTCGAATTGTGGCACAGAATCTATTTTCTAAACTAATAGAAATATATATTGAATTTTAATCTGGGAAATGCTCTAAATGATTCAAAAAGAAATTTTTTTTGTTGTTTCTCTCGATAAAAATGTTACTTAAAAAGTATGAAGCCTAAAATTTTAAGCACTCCCAAGATTAAGTAAAATATTGTGGACATTTACAATAACACTTCGAGCAAAGACTCAAATCTGCGACAGAAATTGTACGAATTATAAAATTTTGAATATTGCTTTTTTCGTCAATTTTAGTGGCTGCTTTGAAGATCTGCCAATCAGTGTTCATTATTTCCTCGAATAACCATTGATTGGTAATGAATAACGAAATTCAACGCTTCTTAACTTGTTCATTTTGGTCGAAGAAATGTGATTCCTTTTTTACTTAAACTGTTAGTGTCGAGAATATTAAAATGAACGTAAAAATAAGAGCAGGGGATTGTATATAATATTAGATTAAATGATTATTCGGATAGATTTCATAACTATTCCACAATCAGAACTAAATACTTATAAAGCTCTGAATTTTATTATTTAAACCAATGAATGGAATCCTTAAATAAAGAGTTTTTTTTTAGATGGCGTTCCTCGAATCAGCCTTATAATTATTTAAAATGGCAATATTCAAAGCTTCATAACTCTGTCAATTTTGATCTAAAAATATTGAAATTTGTCTGTCTGAAATCCTAGTATATCAAATTTTGCTAAATATAGCTAATATGGATAAACGGTAAAAAAAATGATATCCTTTATTTCTCAGCAATAAATTTATGAATTCAAAAACAGAAAAGAAATCAAATCCGTATTTCGGGTAAAGTGTTTTTCTAGCTGATATTGCATATTTGCATCTCTAACTTCTAAGAAATTAATCTTTAGGCCACGATGGAAACAGAAAGTTTGTATATTTTCATTATAAATATCTTAAAGAAGTCGGACTCTCCTTAAAAAGTACTTCGATGAGTTCGAAACTTCTGAAACAAGCGATCATGCAAAAACAAGATTTATTTTCGAAATCCTTAAAAACACTCTTTGTGTAAACTCTCGAACGCAAACACGCTTCTTTAGAGATGGGAATGAATGATTCGTTGAAGCAGAGAGATGCGGAGGAAGTGGGATGGTGGAAGGAGGAGGGGGAGGATAGGGGGTGTCGGACGAAGATGAGCACTGATCTTGGCCTACTGAGCAGAACGATCCAGTTCACTCACTCACTTGCCTTTTCATTCCTCGGAAAGTAGTCTCCTCTTGGCTCACATCATTTTAATTAAAAGAGGTAAATAGAATTCAGTTATTTATCGTTTGGTGTGATTTGTTCTAATTTTTTTGCTTGATCAATTCTAATTTGATTATCTAATTAGATTTCAGTGTTCTTTTATTTAAAGTGAAAAATAATGTTTATAATATATCTATATTGCCAAACGATTTAAATAATGTATAAATGTAGCAAATTTTTTTTTCTTCTGATTTTGAGTTTTGAAATTAATTATTACTTAATTTTGTCATCTGTTTCTTCATTTTGTTTTCAGTTTATAATGCTTTAAAAAAGTAAGTCGCCTACATACGTTTAGATCCTATTTTTGATTAAAAGTAACTGAAATGAATTGATCAGTAGTATTAATTAAGTGCTGACTCACTGTGTTAGTTATAAACGAAACACAAACAAAAATTGTTTTGCATACTTTCGCCAATCTAGTAGTAGTGTTTTTATTATTTTAAATTTAAAGGAATTTAGCAGAATTTTCAAAGTAAATGATAATAAGTATTGTCAGTTAAATTAAGATAATTATTGTAATTGGTAACAAATTCTTCATTTAAATGAAAATTACTAGAAACTTGTTCATTTATTTGAATCATTATTCGAAACGTATCGTTTTCGCCCACAATCTAATTAAACATTTCTTAATTATTAATTATATTGAATCGAAGATATATTTTTTATGTTTGGATTTTCTTTATTTTATGGAATTCAATTGTTGGAAGAGAAATAACTCATATTTTTTGGATAAATAAATTATTTTATAAAGAAACAAGGTGGCCAATTGCAATTTTACAAACAAATCTCAACGGAATAGACGTTATGCTTCTTTTATTATATTTCTTGGACACCTATTCTTGAAGTCTTCTGCCATTATTTTAATAAACATTAAATTAGTTAAATCATTAATGAGTATTAAATATAATAATTTTGTTTCAAAAAACAATAAGGCAAAAAAAATTTTTTTTAAAAATTATCCCAGCTGTTATTTAAAAAATATTAACTTATTGAAAGAAAACGATTTAAAAAAAATGCATCTTACGAAATGTATGTTTAAAAAAATATTATCCTACGAAAGAAAACGATTTTTTTTTAATTTTTATGCATTTTTCTGTGATAAAATTTTTTGAAAATTTGCAAAAAGCAATAATATGCAATACTATATAAGTATCACTGTTTTTTACAGTTACATAATTATTATAGAAAAATTAGCCGCCTTTGGCGACTAGCCGGTTCGCTGATCTTAATGCTCCTTAAAATTTCAAGTTACATACAAATATTTTATGTGTTTTCAATTGCTTCTTCATCCAAATATTTTAAGCTTTAAATTTTGATAGTCATATAATTCACTCATACTTTTAAAACGACCTTAAGCAATAATGTACTATCTCTCTCCCTAATTTTCAATCCACGCCCGTAAAATTAAAGTGGCAATGATTAAACTGCAATCAATATAAAAAACAATTTTTACTGAAACCACGAATGTTTTTTTTTAAATATGAGTACTGAAAACAGAATCGATCAGTATTTAAGTCATACGTGCACTACAGAATAATTTTCATAATTTATGTAGTATCTTAAGAATTATTTTACAAAGATTCATCATAAAATTCAGTTTTTAGTATTATTTTCAAAAGCATTTAAATATATTTTTTTATTTTGTTTTTGTCTATAAATATACTTTAAAAAGTTATGAAATTTAAATTTTATACAGTCCTTTGGTCCTAAGGGATCATACTCTCGAAATATTCTTGGCACCCCAACTTTTAAATAAGTAAATGATCTATCCTTTGGTGTCAAATATGATCGATTTATGAAGTTTTGAATATAATAGTTTAGAACAATCAACATTTTCATAATCCTAGATCAATAAGTCTTGAGAAACCCCGGGCGCTGATTGAGATATCATCTTTGAGACGGTCAATGAAGTGGTTTAAAACCCCCCATTTTTATTAAATAGTGATATTTAAATATTCATAAATAAGTCAGTTTTAGAGACTAATTTAGTTGATTGGAAATCAATTGTTTTTATTTTAAATATTTGTATATCAAGAATATTTTATTATATATTCTTGAGGATCACAGAGCAGAGGATCTAGATAAACATTCATAATTTATTAGAGTATTTATAGATTCAAGTTATATAAAATATAATTGTTTACTTCATTTAAACAATTTTACTACATGCATTTCTATTATTAAAGGTTAGCCGTTGGGTATTGAATTGAAAGGATATATATTAAACCATGTTTACCTTAAGTATAACTAATTTATGGAATTAATAATCTAGGTATTGTAAAAGATCATAAAAATCTTTACTTTGCATTTACTTTTTATAAAATATCCTATTTCATATTTCATTTCATTTCATACAGACACATGCTGGAAATTAAATTTTTGTATGTTTAATTTGCAATAATTTTTTTTAAATTTAAGCTTTTGTCAATATGATGGCAACATGTTGATAAAAGCTAATAATTAGATAATTTTTCCTATGCACACGTAACATGCTCGTGCAAGTTAAATTTTATTTTTATTTTGTGCGAAATATAATGTTACAAAATATGGTTAAAATATATCTTTAAAAATCCTTTAAAAATAAGAACTTAATTTATAGGTTAAAGCATTGGTATCATTAAAAAGAAAATCTTTTAAACTTTAACTTGATGAAAAAATTAATTTTCTGCTCTAATATTTTCGGAACTTATAGCGGAAAAACGCCGAAATTTCGATCGATTTTTAATTAATTAAAATTTTAATTAAAAATGTTCAAAATTTGCTCTGAGGTGCACATATCCGGCCTCCAAGTTATAAACATGCCAAATTTGGCAGCTGTAGGTAAAACGGTATGATCGGTAGAGCGCCAACACATACACACAAACACATTGAGCTTTATTAACGACTGGTTAATTATTTGGATATAATTCATACAAAAATACTAAATTCCCGATTAAAAAATGGGAGGATGGGGGTAGGAGGGTGAAAATTTGGGGTTATAGGTATTTTTTGATGCCAAATTTAAAAAACATACAATTATTTTTGTCAAAAAAAATAGAAAAAAAATTCTGGATAGGGACACCCTAATTACCTAGCGTTATGAAATATACTTTACGACCTATTCTCATACCTACCAAATACACATAAAAAAATTTCATAAAAGTCGGTCGATCCGTTTCGGAGGAGTACGAACATAAAGACAGTGACACGAGATTTTTATATATTAGAGAGTAACGCTACTCATACATTTTATTAAAATTTAACTATGCAATAAAAGGGAAGCTGTCAAATCCCTTCATAAAACTAAAAGAACTTGAAAGAAAAATAAATCGACTAATTCCGCTTTATAGAAATTTTAACTAGTTTATAAAAACATGCTTAGGTGTTGTATATATTAATACTGTATTATTCTGATATTAATTAAAATGTAAGGAAGTAATACGACAGCTCTGAACAATTATATTATTTTATAATTTTTTTTATAAAAAGCAATGTTTTCTGATGAGTTGTACAAATGTTTTATTGTTACGCTAAAATTACATGGAACAAAAAAAAGTTCTGAATTTCCTTCCGACAAACAAGGAAGTAAAAGTATTTACATCGAATCGAGTGTGCAAAGGCCATCAAGTATTTCCGATTTAACCCCTTTTATTATTCTTCCTGTGGGGTATGTGAAGGCTAAGGTCTTTGTCTCACCTTTTCCTGTTGATTTCTAGATACGAAATAGTATGTCACAGTCATTATCGACTATATTTGAATCAATCATTTCAGTAGAGCTAGATTATCGAAAGTGACCGGATTGGGTAAGTGGCTATTCGTAAAATATATGTGTTGTAAATATTTTAAGAAACTTCACCAAAACTAATGAAACAAAATATAATAATTCTTTAAACTTTAATTTGAAATATTTTTTCTTCAAAATTCTGTAGAATTGTTTTGTTATTTTGTAACTTAGTTTTGTTAGTTGTTGAATTTTCAAAAGTTGATTAAAACATGGAAATGAAATTTTAATACTCGTTTTTAAGGTTTAACAAGAAATCGGTTTGGTGTCAAACCTTTTTCTTATCTATCAATATGGAATTATTGTTATTATTTTTTAATTAAAAGGAAAATCCGGAAAAAAACTGGATATTTTTGTTATTTTGAAAACTTTTTTTTTGATCCAGCGCTTATTGATGAGGGACATTGAATACATATTATGATACAAATTTTTTTGAATTTATCAGTGAAAATTTTAGGATTATCCTATATTCCTGAATGTCCAATTCTGAATTGTTCTATAGTATCTTTTTGAAATCACATCTTTTGTAGTTTTCAGCTACTTAATCACAATTATAATTTCATTTAGTACTGTGAGGGAAAAAAAAAAAACCCGCAATCGATCTTTGCGGCTGTGATTTCTTTGACTTGAATTTTTCTGATTTATTAATAGATACTTTTGAAAAAAACTTCAGCAAATAATTTATTCAAAATATAATCTGCAGGGGATCTTTAAAAATCATGCAATATGCAATTATTTTTTTAAATATGATATTTTACTTGAATATTACATTTAATTTGTTCCTATGACTTGAGTTGAAAACGTTTAATTTTCTTTTTTAAAAATTAAAATTGAAATCATATAACAAAATAGTTGGGAAAATAAATAATTTTTTTGCATGTATGGGGCGAATTTTTGAATTACGAGAGATAAATGATGGTATTGTTTATTAATTTTCTAGAATGATATATCTATTAAAAATGACATTATGTTTTAATTCAAAACTTTAAAAAATTTACTTAATTTGCCAGCACTTAATAATACTGTTTACTTTAAGAACTTTTGACAGAGAAAATTAATAGCAATATTCTAACAAATTTTATCAAAACTTTTTAAATAATTTTTTAAGCTGTTTAAGTTAATTTTAATTTCTTATTTGAGTAAAATTAAAATTTCAATTAAAACACTTTTCCATCTTTTCCTTTTTGCGATATTTTTTTCTCAATATTATAATGAAGCTTATTTCTCTTTTCAATGGATTCTATTTCTTTATAATATAAGCCTTATTGTTGCACAGAAATATCATCTTAAATCTTTGTTAAATCCTTATTTTTAATTTAAAATCTTTATTTTTTACACCATTTTCTTAAGAAGTACTTACAAATATGCTATATTTAGACTGCGTTTGACAGGAAAAACACTAGAAATTATAAAAGCTTTTTTTACTAAATAAGGACTTAAAAATGTCACGACAGACAGAAAAAAATAGGATAATAAATCTTTTCGATAATGATTTTTGAAAATAACTTTGGCAATTTTAATTGAATTGGCTTATTTCTTGGCTTTTAATTTTCACGGAAGAATAATAATTAAGAAAAATAATTATTTAACTAGTTTATTTTTACTACTAATTTTAAATTCTATTTGACTTTGCAATAATTTATTTGTCCGTCGGCAAGATGTACTTTATTTTACATTTTAAATTCCTTATTGATTTACTTCAAATTTACTTCCTAAACATTTCTCTTTTATTTTCATAATTGTTTCTTCATAATTGTTTTTTTTTTTCATCTGTATATTTTTCCCAATTAATTTGCTCAGTTAAAGTATTCATTTCAAACAAGTGATTTACAAGAAAATATTTATCGCAACAATTTGAATCTAATTATTTATTCTAAATCAGTGACAAATTGTTATTTTTTTTAGCTATAACTGCAGACATTGAAGGAGGTAAGATATAAGATTAAAATAATAAAAAATGGAGATAATTTTTGAATTGGAAAAAAAGGACGAGAAGTTTAGGCTTTAATACGAGGTTTTTATAATTTTAAAATATTTTTTCTTCATATTTCTCTATTAATTGAAAGTCTATATTAAGTGCCTCTTACTCGTACGTTATGAGTTCAGACGCCATATAAAACAGGCATTTATGAAATATTATTAAGTTGTTATCCATCTTCTCGTACTTTTTCAATGTCTATGAATAGAAAATAATCGTAAAAGGACTCGGGACTAGTTTTGAATAGTTCTCTCTGGAGTTTTTTCTCAACATATTTGTAAAAGGTTGTAAAAAGAAAGTCAATAAATCGGTCTAAAAATAATTTACCATCTTTAAAAAAAAATCCTATTTCCATCTTTTTTTTAATGTGTTTAATTTATTCAGTTTGTCTAATATACAGATCTGAAGCTATAATTAAAAAGAATTTATAATAGGTAAACATTATAATACTATATTAATATTTATACCTGAAAACTTAATTAAAAAGGATTAAAATTGTAAAAATATTTTATTGATAATTTCTTGCTTTCCACACTTTATTTACTTTGACGTAATTATTTGAAAATGCATTTATGTTACAAACAGATATTTGTTTGTTAAAATCTGTGCTAAAGACACAAATTTGATTGTTTCACATTTTGTTAACAATAAAAAAAGTTGATTTCTTTTTTTAATCTGAAAATTAAAAAAGTACAGTGTGATATTATACAATAAAATTAATTTTAATTCATTTATTAGATATAAGAATTAACAAACTTCAGGTATAGTTTAAATATAACTATCTTTCAAAGACAAAAATATTATACATTTTTATGAATACTACGCAGCCTTCAAGATTCCTGAGTTTATTTTTGATTCAAGAACTCATGCATTTTCCTTAAGGTAAAAATCAGATATAGATATCATTAAAATTTATGATATATCTTTGTTGAAAGAGAAAAATGTATGATATTTAAGCCATTTTAGAATAAACATTAACAATGAAACAAAAACCAACAAGATTTCAATAACTATGTTGCTTTCCTTTCAATTATGTGGTAAACAGATGATGATCGTCCGCATTGCCATTATAAGGTTAAAATAGATTAAAAATTTGGTACAAATATCTTTAATGAATAAAATAGAAATTATCTGTTTTGCTAGACGACCGAATATATAAAACTTTTCTTGGAAAGAAAAAAATATGGAGCATAATATTAATAAAGATATCTTCACTATTTAATTTTATTACACTTTGAATATCATATTCAAATTGAAATCATTTGAATATCATATTTTCTTCTTTTACACGTAGAGAAATTTTTTAAAATATGAATTATAATCATTTCAAATAATATTTGGAAGGCTTTTAACTTTTTTAGGATTTTCTACAGTACAAAGTATACAAAAAGAAAGTATTGTAATCGCTAAAAAAAAAAAAATGCGAGCTCGAGATTTTGACGTATCTCTACCATTAGATCATCCCGAATCCAAAAAACACATTTCAGGAATTATGTCTGTCTGTGACAAAGATAACTCAAAAACTTTGAGTAACAGTGATGGAATTTGGCATATGGCCTTTATTTATAGATTTCTATCAAACTTGGACCGATATCCAGTCATGGAAAGTTTGCTTCTCCAACTGTTTGAATATAAGATAACACAATTACTGCAAAATGAGGAAAGCTAGATGGTTGAAATTTAGAAAATACATTTAACTTATAAAGGGCAGAAGTATATCAAATCGTTGAAGGGTTGACTGTTCACATTTTTAACACCTAAAGCGTAAATTTTTATCAAATTTTGAGCCACATCAATCAAAAGCCGGTCATTTGTAGGTCTGTGTTTTCAAAAGCATATAAATACGATATTTAAAAATCGCAATGATTTAAATTTATGAAATTTGGTAAATGATCTTGTGATTTCAATTCAAACTTTATCCCATTCGAACTTTAATTTGGAGCGGTTTTAAAAAAAGTTTTACATACTTTTTATTTTCAATTGCTTGTACATTAATCGTTTATCAGCGATTAATCGCCAAAAAATTCTGCAAAAGACCTTACGCTTTTGGGCTCTTTCAAAACTATTGTTCGCCAAAGGCATACGTTTAAAAATAGACGAGTACATCTGTGAGAAATATGCGAGAATGTTTCGGCGAGACCATCCGGACTAGATTTTAATTATTTCAAAAGTTGCGTATAATAAATATTTTTCATTACTTACTTAGTGACTTAGTGTAAAATTTCAGTTTGAAGACGAAGCCCTAAGATTTAAGAGTCCTGTTCCTTCCAGAATCCAGTGTTCAGATCCCTTGTGAACCTTACATTTATTTTTATAAATTAACCCTTTCTAGGGCCGTGGGAAGTATGCTTCCCACCAAATTTATCAATCTTTGTATGAAATTATGTAGGTTGGCATAAGTTCTGAAAATTTTTTTAGTAAGTCAGAAACTTAGATGCTTCAGCTCATTATCTTAGACAAAATGATGTGTCTTGATTTGTTACATAATTATTAATGAACCAAATTAATTAATTAATCAAATTAAATTTATCTAATAAGCTAAATGAATCCCTTTTCTTATTCTAATTTCAAGACTAAAAATATTTTAACATAATATAACTAGAAAAAAATGGCCTTACAAAGGGTTAACTAATCTGTTATTGTCTCATAAAACGATAAATTCGAGCAATGTTCTATTAATTCAATTGAAAATAATTGTCGAGTTAAAAAAAATATAAACTGACGTCTATCGCATGTCGACTTTCATTCATTTGTCAATTACTGTATTTACTTACATATAAACAGAATAAATTCTGAAAATACTTTCTTCCGGAAGTTCATAGTATCAAAATTCATCAAAAGAGAGAGTCAAAATTATTTTTTTGTGTTGTTTCTTGTTAAAAGGCAAAACATTTCTCCAAATAGCCTTCGCGTAGATTTAAGGTGTACGTACACACTTGAAACCGAAAATTTTTCAAAATATCGAATAATTTTTATTGCTTCAAAATGTTCTCTGGTTCTTTAGCTTTGAAACGATACCAAGATGTTGTCAATATTCAGAATATTTCTCGAGTTAATAATTATTTTTCTTGAGGTACTTTCACTAAAAACTCTAGTTTCGGTGTTTTTTAAACTCATTTTATGAAAAATGATATTTTCCCACTATGTTGCTTCATTCAAACAATCATAACTCAACAAGAAATGAACCAAATACAATTATTTATATATATAAAAAAATATGTATGAAACAGTGGATGCTTTGTGCCTCAATCAAAGTTATATTTATAGAAATAAGTTTTTATTAGCTATTTAAAATTTAAAATTACAGAAAAAATATCACCTTTTCAACGTTAATGATAAAATTGTTAAAAAAAAACTATATTTTTGTAACTTGATTGAGGCAGACAACATGATGACTAATATTAGACATAATTTCCAACTAGAATTGTGTGTCCGTACAAATTAGAATTTAAGATATCATGTTTCAAAAAATATGCTAATTAGCTCATTAAATATTATTTAATTAATTAATAATTAATGTAATATGGTTTTTTTCTCACTTAAATGAGTTTAAACAGATATTAATGACCTACTGTGGAAAAACTTGATTTTTACAGTTAAAATTTAAAAAAAATCTTCTAGTGTGTACGAACACCTTAAACCAAAACAATAAACTAAACCTTCTAAACTAAGTCCTTATAAAGCATTGACGAGATAGCCAAACGCTATTAAACCATCCTTTTTGATTAGCATCGTGGGATGGCCATTTCTGGGCGCCTTGGAATTTAAAGGACGCCAATGCGAGAGACGAAGAAAGTATGAACCATTATTTCGCCTACTTAACAAAATAGCTTCACTTTTGGAGACAAACTGAAAAGTTCAAGGTCAGATGCTATGTGTCTCGTGAACTACTGAACTATTCATGCGGATGAAGATGGATTTGTTATCTCAAAATCATAATTCGGTAACAGAAAAAAAAAATATAGTGGGATAGCGAGAGATGGACAAGTAGAGTAAACTTTTCCATGCTAAAACGCGTATATTCAGAGTTATTGTAGCACAAATGTCATTTGGTGGAATTAATTCTTTATAATAACACAAAACCTGCTATGAATTTCAAACAGTGAGATTGAATTCTTTAATATAGATGTTATTTCATATGAATTGTTATTTTTCACAAAATATGTTGTTTATTTTCCCCAATACATCAGGTAATCCACGAACTTTACTTGAATATCAGTATTTCTCAGTACTTTATATGTATATTGAGTATTCCTCAATACTATTGCAACAAGATAAATGAAATACGCAAACTATGGAAGCCTTTAGTCATTTCTGATTCGCGAGAACAACTTGATACTTATAAGTTTCGAAGCTTTTTTCTTGTATTTTTTTAAAAACTTATTTTCGACATTAATTTTGCAGCCGCAAAACTTACATCGCCCTTCGGAAAACATTCCTCCAACTTTATACGAGCTGCATCGTAAATATTTACATTTGCTTTGTTGACAATTCGTAAATTTTCAATGATTACATCTTTATGAACAATAGTTAATTTTTTTATCTAATAAAAAGTAAATCTTATTGGTTTTACAATAATTTTTTTGACAAAATTTATTATGCAATCATTTGCATACGGCGGCAGTGGCTTGGTGGTAAAGTCTCGGCTTCGGAACCGGAAGGTCTCAAGTTCGTGACTCGATTCCACTGAAGAACTGTCTTGAAAGCGGATCTAGTGCACGTTAAATCCGTCCGGGCTAAACGTCCTCTCGCTGGTACAGTGTGGAGAGAGGGGTGTCAGTTCGTCATCTGACCGTGGTTCAAAATACCGAGGTCCGTCCCAAAATAGCCCTTCTGTTGCTTTAAAACAGGGATATTAACTGAATAAACTGAAGTAAAGCAATCATTTGTATGGCGTTCAATGTGTATCCATATTATAGCTGGATTTTGATGACGCACCGTTTGAAGGAGTTTTAAAAATAAGTTCCGTAGTTGGCACTCCTCTAATCGCTAGTTGCAAAATTCCGAGCACCCAACTTTTCTGCTTGTGGATTTCCTAGCGATTATGTTTGCAAACAGTTCGGATATATTCAACATTTTTATCTGATATGCGAAATGGTCAGAATGTTTCCTATACACAAGCAATCATCTTTTACGAATTCTTTGAATAGTTATAAATCTATTAAAGACGAGGCAGCTCTTTGTTAAAATAAAAACGCAGTGTTCGTTGCACTGCAACAGTGGATTCACTTATTCATACTGCAGTGCTGATGATGAAAACAATATTAATGAGTGAAATGATTACTATTCATACTGCAGCAAACAAAAGTGACTCTTCTTAAGACGCAGTTATCTCATAAATATAGATATCGTTTGACTTTACTTAGAAATATTATTAGATATTTTTAAGTAGATGATTATTTATTTATTTTTTTAAAGTATTTATCGTTTGCTTTCTGCCTTTAATTGGTATTTTTTGAGTAGACGATTATTTATTTTTATTTTTTAAAGATATTTATCATTTGTTTTCTGATTTTTTATTGTTTTTTTCTTCAGCAGACGATTATTTAATTATATTTTTGAAAGTATTTATCATTTGTTTTCCGACTTTTATAGGTTTGGAATAATTTTTCGGTTTGTTTTCGACTAACATATTGATATTTTTATAAATTTTACAAAATGCCTAAAGATAAAAATACTTCGAAAGAGAAGATAATCAAAGTTATGTATTTAAAATTTAAAGATAATCTTCCGAAAGATACATCTAAGATTTTAAAGAGATCTTTAAAAAAATTTCACGGAATTTTGCATAATGGCGACAAGTTGTCTGGTTTATAATAAACAAGAAAACAGGCCGAGAATGTCTGAATGTAAAAAGAGAAATTTAAACTTTCTTTTTATCCACTGATGTATCGCGTGTCTCTTTTTATCGTTGTTTGGCTATACTTATAATAAAGATGAATGTGTGTGTGTGTTCGCGCTCTACAGGCTTGGCCATTTGACCTACAGCCATTAAATTTGGCACATACATATATCTAGAAGAAATGGAAAAATGCATTTCCAAGCAACTTTTTTTGAAATTTTAATTTATTAAAAGATAAGCTGGATTTTGATATTTTTTTCGCTTTAACTTTCGAAAATGTTCTTTACACCGTTTTGAAGGAATATATATATATATATATATATATATATATATATATATATATATATAATATAATAATTTTCAGTGATGCCAAATTAGTTCCTGTAATTTTCTTTATTCCAGCTTTAATTAACTTTTAAACTTATTTTTAATTATATTTCGAAACAATATTTTCATTGTTGTAAATGAAACCGGAAATCATTTCATAAAATATGTGATTGCGTGATTTTCTTTCATTGTCGAAAGCTAAATATAGATCATGTTTAATATCTATGTAGTTTACAGGACAAATAAAAAAGTGAAATTATAATACTGCCAAATTAATTGAGATGAACAGGACACTATACTGATATATCATGGAACTACATTAGACGGTTGTCTTTTAGAAAAGTTCACATGTGCAATGAGTAAAACGTATAATAAGACTATTAAAATCACACAGCTTTAATAACTGGTATTTTGAAGGAATAATTGACATGAAATTGTATCTATGCGATTTAACCGATATTAAATACAACAAAAATCTCTGGAGAACAGATGTTCGCCAAGCGCGACTAGTTACAAATAAGTATTTCAAATATAATCCTTCTTTTTGAATAATCTTGTATTTATGTTCTTAGAGGTGGAAGAACCAAAAAGTGGCTACTATTTTCCGTGCATTATATACTCTAGATGAGTCACTGAATAAATGTTGCATTAATTAAACTTGTAAAATACTTGATTAAACGAGAAAAAAATGCATTTCATACAATTCAGCAAACAATTGCAAAAAATGATCCCATTTGTGAATTTTTTCATTCATTTTCCCATTCTAAATTCAAGGGCGTAGTTTCCGAATTAAAAAAGATCTAAAACATTCAAATTAAAAAAAGAAAATTTTGGTATATATATATATATATAATAATATAATATAATATAATATAATAGGCAATAACAGTGCGAGACATTTCGCTTTATTCTTCATGATATAATAAAAAGAATTAACCATGCACAGTGGAAAGTATCTACTTTTCCATGTTAATTGATCAAATACACAGGCCTTAATCGTTACACAAGGATCACCCAAAATTTTATGCCTTTAAATTATTTAAAGCAGATGAGTACGTTAAAAAGTCGATTTTTCGTGATATGAATTTTTTTATTTAATGTTTGAATAGACTTCGTTATAAAACTATCTGAATTTTATTTCTGTGCTTATTTTTTGGGGAATTACATTAATTTTTATTTTTGCATTTACATGCGTGTTAATGATATATATTTTTAGACGCGTTTTCTTAAATTCTATTCTTTGTTATCATTTTCTTACAAAAAATGCCATAAATTAAAATGTAACACATTTTTTGTTAAAATTTGGTGTAATAATTTCTCAATATGTTTCGTAATTTCTGAACTAAAAAAATAAGTAAAACATTCATTTAGAAATATTTTATAGTTATTTTAATATTTCAAAATGTGAAAAAATAGAAAATTTCATGTTATTTATGATTCGAAATCCAATATTTAAAGAAGAAATACAAATACGGCTAATCATTTAGAACTATATAATATATTTTTAAAATAAATCATTTCATAAACCTCTAAACTAGAAGACTTTTCCTTTACAACCCTTATTAGTTAAAAAAATAGCCATTTTTTTTCCAATTTTTAATAATGTTTTGTCCCTTAATGTATATTTTGGTCCCATAGATGTTTTTTAATCTTTTTTATGCAAAAATTAGAAAGAAAAAAAAACTATTTTAGAGCGTTTTTAAAAATTTTATCCCGAAAGTAATTCAAATACCTCCGTTATATGGTAAATTTCACTCATCTAGTATATTGTACTTTTGAAAGTATGTACGATATTTGAATGTATGAAGAGGGACATTGACACACTTCATTGTCGAAATTCATTCAAAATTTGATAAAAATTGATAAGTTCGAATTAAAGTCAACACACTAAATTTTATTTTTACAGTCTATTAACTATCATATTTACCGTCAGAATGACAGACATAAATCCAGTTTTTTCTCAGTGAGACATAAAAAATATGTTAAAATTATCAAATCAAAATTTTGCAAAAAAAGAAAAAAAAAGTAATTTGTTTCCATTCATTCTTCTTCTTTTTTATGGGGGATAATTTTTTTTTACCAATGCTATGAAATCTTCTACACCTATCTCTTATGATATAACCTTTTCTCTTTAGTGTTCTAAGGAGGGAGATCAGAATTTTAACATCCTGTATACCTTAAAGAATGATAATTCAATGACCTCTAACGACATCCCTGTAATTTTTTAAAAAATTATTTTGATTTGTCGTTTTAAAATTGCCAAGTGAATTGAACGAAAAACGTTTGGAACACCACATCACCGAATGTACCATCTCATATCGTCTGCGTGGTCTGATAGGTTGCTATCTTCAATTTCCGCTCGCGGTAATCATTTCCGTTGCTGATGGTTTATCTCTACAACTCGTAATGGAACGTTCTTTTTCTGAAACGCAAGTGACCACTAACGAATAGAATGGGGGCATTTCATGGAACTTTCAGAGTGGCCAGTTTTCTTTGTTGCTTGAAGGGTTTTGTATAGAATTTCAGAATTTTAGATATGAATTTGGTTTTATCGAAAAGTATGCTTTAAAAAAAGGCGAGACATCTAACAGAATGGTGATCTTATAGTACTAATTATTTCAGTTGGGTTTTAACGCGTTTGCTCTCATGGTTTACTCGCGTGATTCAGGTCATCTATAATTAGATGACCCCTTCTTAGCTATCTCTTCAGTAGAGAAGAGGTGATATAATTAGATAGTAGGTAGGGATATCAGGCGAGTCACGTGACAACTGAAATGTCAGATTGAAATGAAATGTTTTACTTTTAAAATACGGATGGGGTGAATAATAACAATATTATGTTCTTTCTGAAACCCAAAATTTCACTTGTAATCACAAAATCCTGTACTAGATTTGATGTATTTAAATAATTTCGTTTTTAAGCTATTGCGTGCAGATGCTTATAAAACTACAAACAGATAATCAAATCGCTGTTGAATTTGATTCAAAATTTGATTGGTATCTGGACTACAGATGTTGATTCTGCGTTTCGAATTTTGTCTATCTATTTATCTTTGTTTTGAAGCTATCGTGTTAACTTGTATACTAACTTTTGACATGAATTTAGCATTATTACCGAATCTATTATGTCATCCTTGGCGAGTTATTTGGCTATTAACCATCGGATTGCTTTAATATTATCCGAAAGTGGAATTTGTGTTTTAGACGCATTATCCCCAATCGACTGAGACAAAAATTTGACACAAAGCTGTGCTTACAGTCGCCAAATTCCCTACCAAATTTCATATATTCAAGTCATTTCCTTTCTGAATATCGCGCTTTCGGAAAATGCCAACTGCAGACAGTGGATTTGGCTCTGAATTTAACGGTATTTACACTACAGATGTTAAATCTGTGTACCGAATCATGTATATCTAGATCTCTGCGATTTATAATTATCATGATATCTAAAAAGTGGGGCAGAAAGACTTCTTCAGAACAGATTTTGAGCAAAATTTGACAGAAATCTTCAAATTTGGAGTAGAGACCGTATATTAAATTTCAACCGTGTTGCTCAAAGTTTTTTCTCAGACAGATATTTTCCAAAAATGCGTTTTACGAACTCAAAGAGATCTGAAGTATAGAGATTCGTCAAAATCTCGAGTTCGAATTATTTGGCGATTACTGTACTTTCTCTATACTGCGTGTACTAGAAAGTAAAAACTCGGAAGAAAACTTGATTTGCGTTCGTAATACTTATCCTTTATACTTTCGTAATACTTTCATTGGTCACATGGGCAATATTCAAGTACCGTAGTAATTCAACTTCCATATGAAGCAAAGCATTCTTCTTTCGCACGTATTCGTAAAGAAGGTGTTAACACACAAACAACAATGAAGGTTTTATTATAAATAGTGTTAAAATAAGTTGGATATTGTTTATAGGTTTAGGTGATATAGGTTTTAGGTCATGATAAAATAAATAGTTATCAAAATTACTTTTTTTTTTTAAACAAACCGTCACTAATTCGGTATTTTTGTTAATTCGGCCATCCAATGGTACGATATCTGGTTGATTACAGGAAGACAGATAACTACACACCAGATCTTCAAAATCAGAATTATTTCAAAATCTAACATCAGAGGAGAAATACAGGATGGTTTTGGAAGGAATATAAGGAAAAGCGATGTTTGGCGCGAAAGAACGTGTTTATACTAAACTATCCCATCTGCCAGACGTATTTGTTCATTGTGATTTTTCTTCACTTCCTAAAAATAAACATTTTGGCAGCGAACAGATCCAAGAGCGGTGACATTAACGCTCCGTCACGACGAAGCGAATGTAACATGCTCTTCTAATGTTGATATACTCTCCACATTTCTTGGATAATCATTTCCCCCTTAAAAAAATAAAATATGGCTGTAATAACTCTAAGAGTTTTATGGCTTTTTAGTAATTAATCATCACTCAACCCCGGAATTTCGAGTGAAATATGAGCCAATGGAGGATAAAGTTAACGTAAGTTTGAACATCATCATTTCGTACTACGTTGTATCAACACATCTTTTCTTTGGATTTGATAGACGCTTTTTTAATGGTTTGATTATTGTAAGAAGACGGTTGCTTTCATTTGACATTTTGTACAAATTATTAACTTACAGTTAAGAAATATTGTATAAATGTGCACTAGAATATGATTTTATCAAATATATCTAAAAAGTTTGTTTAGATTAAATATATTATTTTTTTTAAAAAAATCTGTTTTAAAAAGTTGAAAATTTTGAGTTTTTAATCTTTTTATTTACATTTTGTTTTTATTATTTAAAAATACGTTTGGTACAAAATTATGCCTTATTTGTAATTTCAAAATAATAATAATAATAATTTCTCTGTAAATATCATTATGTATATTTTTAATAGACCAGTGTTTTCTTCCTTGAGATAAATGGGTTTTTTAAAGCTTCCAAATCTGGATTTTTTTTAGCCTTTTATAAAAATATTTGTTTTTTAGAATTTTCTGATAATTAAAAGTTATGCTTAAAAAAGGCTTTAACTTTCAACAAGCAGAAAGCTCAGTAGAAACGTGCAATCTGGAATAAATTTTGTATATTTTTCTTCAAAAATATTGACTTCTTAAATATTTCAAAAACAATTGTATTAAAATATTCTGAACCCATTATATACTCATTACAATTATATGCATTTTACACTATTTTATTCACATGTAAGCATATCTTTTAAAGAGAAAAATCTTAAAATAGAAAATTCATATTTTTGTCATGTATGTAGTGTTTAGCCAATTTCAAAATTTATCATCTTTTTAATAAATTATTCAAATTTTATCATTTAAAATTTTTACTGGACATTTTTACAGAAACGATTCTTAATAGATGCAAAGATATTTATTGTTTTTCATAGCAATGATTTAGTACTGTATTTCAGGAGTGAATCAATTATTTCATTCTATATTTTCTTCAGCAAGAAAACTTGAAATTTTTACTGAGAAACACCTGCTGTATTTTTGCAATATACTAAAATACTGCATTAAACTATTTTGATACTTTAAAAGTAACCAGATAAATAGAAAAGTACTTGGCGAGAAGCCACTTACGTAAACATTCTCTGAGGAAAAAAAATCACCGAAACTATAGGAACGGAAAAAACTGAACGAAAAAAAAAACCCCTAAAGAATCTCTACTAATAATGAAAATAAATGTCCGTCCGTGTTGGTTTGGTGCTCTACATTCAAGATAATTTGACCTTTCAATACCAAACGTGACACACATTTCCACTACGGGAAGTGGAAATGTGCACCTCGGAATGATATTTTTCGAATTTTATTTAAAAAGTAAGCAAAAGTTCGGAAATTCATTGTTAAACGATAATTTAAATCGTATCCATTATATATTTAATAGAATTATTTTAATTTTATTTTTGACGCTAAACAGGAAGGATTCTGTTATATAATAAAGAAATTTAATTGCAATATGGTGCGAATAGGAAGCTCATTTATCCTGAAAGTTATTTTTCTGACAACGCTAAAACATTATAAGAGTTGATTATCTTATGGTGGTTGGTTCTCATTTAACGGGTGGGTACAAAAATGGTGGGCGTCGGCTACCTTCCAGTGATAGTGGGCCGTGCTCTCCAAGGGAAGGGTTGTTTCGTGGCCATAGATAGCCCTTAGGATCCAACCATAGTGTTACTGTCGCGGCTAATCAGATTTATCCATGTGACTTAGTGGATGATCGGAATAGCTGGTTGAGGTTATGATGGTTCATATACAAAAATTATTAGAAAAAAATGATTGAATTATTACGACTTTGATGTTTGTGTCACCATTTGATGGTTTAAAATAGTTCCTTGCTTGAATCATGAACATTACTTTATGCATAAGAAGGTTGATTAAATGTAAGCATAACCAATATTCTCGGTCAATTATTTGATTGACGAAGGCGGCTAGTAAAGCATAAATGCTGAATAGTACTATAAATGCAAATCTAAACTGATCTCTTTTTTCATTGTTTAATTTTATATTTTCGAATACGATATATCTATTTTTACTGTTATAAATCAACTCATTAAATAATTTAATAGTTAGTTATTTTAAATGCATAAAATTTGTCTCTTCCATAAAGATATTTCTTGCATAAATTAACAAAAAATCCTGATGGTTAAGTTTTTGTGCACAATTTTATCGATTTGCATATAAAAATTTATTTTGGAGATGTAATTGAATTTTACTGGAATTTTGTATATGATAGGGATGGCAAACCAGTGGCACGCGTGCCATCGATGGCACGCGACACAATATTTTGGGCACTTCGCCGATCAAAACGGTTTGCATTTTACGGTTTCCAAAACGGCTTGCATGTGACTTCATTTGATAAACTGAATTTGTCCCAATTCGAATGGTTGAAAATCGAAGAATTTGAAATGCAACTGATTGATTTCCAGTCTAGTTCAATGTGGATTCAAAAATTGATTGAAACCAGAAAAAAGTTGGAATTGATTGAAACAGAACGGTTAACAAGCAACTATGGCTGCGAGTCATTTTCAGAGAGGAATAACATCAAACACTCGCTTAGAAACCGTTTGGCAGATGATTCCAATTCAGCGTGCATTTTGAACATCTTACAATCCTTATATACACTGGTGTGCAAAACTTAAGCAACAGGTATGTTTTTTGCCATAACTTCACGAGAAATCATCTGAGAGACCTGAAATTCAGAAATGAGATACAGCATTTTGTTCTGAAAGAATGACGAAAGCATAGTTGCGCAGAAATGAATACAATGCATACAGTATGGAATCAAACAAAAAAAAGGCTTTACTGAACTCATAGTATCGTTACACATGATTGTCTGTCCAAGAGGAAGAACAGCAAGCAGATGATGTTACTGGGATGAAACCGTGTCCCGACCTCTCTCCAAATCAACTGGCGTTGGAAATCGCTTGTAACATCACGGAAAGAGACCGTTTCGGTGGTCCTGGAGTTGTCGTCTGGGGAGGCATTATGATAAACGCGTGGACTGAGCTCCACGTTTTCGACAGAGGTTCTGTAACTGGAGATCGCTATTGTCAGGAGGTGATCCTTCCCCATGTGCGTCTGTTCCGAGGTGCCATTGGACCAGACTTCGTGTTTATGGATGACAATGCACGGCCACACAGGACTCGTGCTGTTGAGGAGCTCCTGGAAAGTGAAGATATCACTCGAACGGATTGGCCGGCGTGCTCCCCTGATTTAAATCCGATAGAACGTATGTGGGATGCTTTGGGGAGACGCCTTGCGGCACGATTACATCCTCCTGGGAACACCCGTCAACTTAAACAGATGCTGATTGAGGAATGGACACTCTTACCTCAAGAACTGTTGGACAATCTGGTGCTGAGTATGGGGAGACGGTGCGAAGCAACCATTGCAGTAAGGGTAGGGCATATCCCATACTAAGGAACATCTGCTTGCTGTTCTTCCTCTTGGACAGACAATCATGTGTAACGATACTATGAGTTCAATAAAGCCTTTTTTTGTTTGATTCCACACTGTATGCATTGTATTCATTTCTGCGCAACTATGCTTTCGTCATTCTTTCCGAACAAAATGCTGTATCTCATTTCTGAATTTCATGTCTCTCAGATGATTTCTCGTGAAGTTATGGCAAAAAACATACCTGTTGCTTAAGTTTTGCACACCAGTGTAAATTATTTGAAATCTATTCTGCAACAACAGAAGTCATACTCATGTTACTTTAATTTGAATGACTCGTATAACTAAAATATTTACTACTAGACGGTGCAAAATGTATTTTTTCGTAGTAAATAAAGAATTTTGAGTTGTTAGTATTTAGTTTTATTATCTTCCCAAAAATCACAGGCCAAAATTATTTGACAGCACGTCTATACCTCATTAGATATTTCTTCAGAAAAAATGGCACGTTGATACATAAAGGTTCGCCACTCCTGGTATATGATCTAAAACATTTATGCTAAAGGGACATAGACTTTTTAACATCTAGGAAACTGAAAGAAGATTGACTACTTTGTTATTTTATATCTTTAAAATAATACATGTCACAAACTTGCATTTTCCCATAGAAAAATATCTATCTTTTATTTTATTGTACACAAAATGGGAAAACTTAATATTGGTATCTATTTGTTTAAGAGAATAATAAATATGGGTAAAAGTTTTAGAGAAAAAGTGAGTTAGTCCCTTTGTGCGCAGGGTTATTGATAAAATACTTATCTAAGCATACTATTTTGGATATCTAAGTAATCTAAATATTCAGCTTAAGAAATGGAATCATAAATTATTTAATTTCTGTTTTATGTACCAACTTAAATCAAAATGTTTAAAATGAGTTCAAATTTAAAATTTTCACACTCTCAAAGCCTTTTTGAAGAGAAAATATACAAGGAATTGAGATTCAATTTGTAGAACATAACATAATATATATTTAGTAAAAATTTCATTTGAAAATATTCAGTAGATTTTTAAATATTGTTCTAGAAATTACTCCCCCCCCCCCAAAAAAAAGAAGCTTCACTTCGTGATAAAGAGCATTAAAGTTATTTTTTTACTTTAAATTAAAATATCTTAAATTCTGTTTTAAAGAGACTCAATTTAAATATAATTATATACTATATACTTAAAAAAATTTATATAATCTATATATGAAAAAATTTATATAATCTATATATGAAAAAATTTATATAATTATTACATATATAATCAGAAAATTTGTAGCAGTTGAAAGAAAATGAATATATAATTACAGTGCGAAAAAGTAGGTTACACTCGTAAAGCACTTTTTTTTACAAATTATGCTATTATTAAAACAATTTTTGATTTAAAATATTTTAATTATTAATTCTCCAAACAGTTAAAATCCTCCTGGTTCATATGTTGTGTCTTACTATTTAGATTTTTTTTTTTTTAAATCTCGAAGAGTAACTTTTCTCTTATCCTCTTTTTTTTCGAACCGTGTTTTTTTCGTCTCTTTTTCCGTGCTGTATTCTCCTTATGTCGGCTTTTGGCTGAGAATTTATAGCATGGCCACTAATAAACAATCTAAGCTCTTCCACCTAGACTGCCCATGGACCCTTCATAGAAAAGGATCGCAGATTCGTGGATTGAAATTCTGCGACTTCTGCTTGAAATCTCATGCCTCATAACTTTCAAAATTATGTGATTTTTTTTTTAACTCGGACGGATTGCTTTAAATTGTTCAGAAAAGACTGGAGGAATATATATATAATATATAATATATTTAAAAAACAAATTAAAATTTAACAGTAGAATGTATTTTATAAACTTTTATGAACACAGGCAATAAACAAAAACGGTTTTTAATAAGTTTCTTTCAATTGTAATCGGGGCAGCAGTGACCTGGTGGTAAGGTCTCGGCTTCGGAACCAGAGAATTTCGGATTCGAGACTCTATTTCACCGAAGAACCGTCGTGTAAGCGGATCTGGAGCCCGTTAAATTCGTCCTCCCACTAATATGGAAGAGGAATGGTTGGAAAAGAGGATGCCAGCTCAGGTGTCGTCCTCATCATCTGACTGCGGTTCAAAATTACGACTTCTCTACCAAAATAGCCCTAATGATTTCAAACGGGAGGTTAATATAATTAGGCTAAACTTTAATTGTAATCTTTATCTAAATTAGACCAAAATAATATTTCCTCCTAAAACCTCCTTTTGAGATAGAAGCCAAATTATCCCATTTCAGTTAAAGTAGGTTAAATTAATTATCTTAATTTTAATCTTACCTAATTAATTGATAACCATATCCTTTCTATAGAGCAGTATTTTCAAACCGTTAAAAAAGATTTAATATATTTAGGCATTAGCCATTTGTCACTGTCAAACTTTTGGCTTACTACATGCTGTTGACGAACTTTTGGCTTACTACATGCTGTTGACGAACTTTAGGCTCTAATTTTAGTTTTCATGATAACTTTGGCTATTTATTGCTGGCATGATGTTTATACACAAATATTAGCTTTGAAAATAATCATACGTCCATTTTATTCTCATTTTTATTGCGACTCAGTTTTAACAGTTTAAATACTGTAAGTAAACTCTAACTTTTCACATTGAAAACTTATCTTGAAATAGAGCAATGGATGCGTTTCATTCCCACATTCCGACGAGCTGTTTATGCAATATTACTTCATGAATTTTTCTCACCTCAGTGTTTTTACATTCGTTTTTCGTTTTTTGTAGCGTGAAAAGTAAAAGAAAGCCATTGTTCTCCCTGCTTTGCGATACTACTGCAATATTTCTGAAATTGCGTGCTGAAAAAAGTGTTCTAATCCTCCCTGAGTTAAACTGTTAGGCTTAGAGTTACCAGTTTTGGAATACACATTCTTTAAGTTTGTATGTTTTTATTAATAAAATGTTTTAAAAATTTTAATTAATTAATTTTATTATTAAAAAAAATTAGACGTTATTTTTATATTTCTCCAGAATAATTTCGAAGTATAATATTCCACCAAAACTGTTTTGAAAAAAAAAGAAAAAGAAAAGAAAAGAATAGCATTCTAGTGATATAAATTTTTTGCATGTATTTTTTTTCCTGATTGTAGTAAATAGAAATAAATTTTAAGCACAATTTGAATTTCGTATATTTTTTTAATGCAATTAGAATAAGTATTATTATTCCATCAAATCTTTTAGAGATATGTCTTTGCTAGTAGTAATATTATGATAAAAAAGAAATTGCATCTGTTTGACATGTTGAAGATGAATTATCACTTCCATATTCATTGTCATAAGAATGTCTTTAAACTGCATTCTTTCTGAAAAATGATTAATGCAAAAATCTTTATGCACTGAATGCAACAGCTGATGCAATCAATCCAGATAAAGGGGGAAAAACAGAACAAATTAAGTTAAAAATATTTTTAAGCTACAATACTTCAGACTGAAAGTTGGAATCTTTTGTTTCGTTATTCTAGGAGGGAAATAGTCATTAAAGAAACATTTCTAATGCGAAGTTTTAACGTTGTATATCTGTAAGTTCTATAAAACTGAATATTAACATATTAATCTGCAAAAAATTTATTATTATATTTGATTTTGTTAATGATTTTGATAAATGCAAATCCAGAAAGATGTCATTTCATAGGCTTATATTTAACCTGTAATTAAAGAAATTTAACAAATGCCATCATAAATATGTGCTGAATATTTGGCAAACACAAGTAACATTCATTATCTATACTTATATATTGGCGCTCTATAGGCCAAACCGTTTCACCTACAGTTACCAAATGTGGTACAGGTATACCTTGGAGGTGCACATTCCTCCAAGGTATACCTTGGAGGAATGTGCACCTGGGGTCCAATTTTTGAATTTTTAATTAGAATTTTAATTATTAATTAAAAACTAATTTCCCGCCAAAATCTTCCATTTTCCCCACCGCCAAATGAGTAAGGCTTCAGTTCTTTTTCCCACGCTAATGAGGTTAGGCTTAAAATTTTCGGCCGATTATTTCAAACGGTTCTGTTTATTTTCTTAATGTTTGATGCATTTAAAATTAAACATTGTTAATTATAAGACCTTTCAGATTCATTCTGAAGTACTTTCGAATTAAAATAAAACAGAATAAAGTAAATTAAAAAATTCTAATCTGCGTAGCGTTACCCCAACTGGCGTATTAAAATTCACGCATTTGAGTTACCAACTGGCGTTGAAAATTCATGCATGCGCATTGTGTTCTGATTGTTGACAACTATTATCTATGGATGCGGACTTGATTTAAGTTATTTTTAGGTTAGTTGCATGCTTTTGTAATTAAATTTCATTTATGTTAGTTTTATATTTTTGTATATGTTTATAGTTTTAAGTACAACCTTTTTTTAATTAGTTTTTTTTAACCTGTTTTCGACCGATTATTTTAAACAATTCTGTTTAGTTTCTTAGTGTTTGATGCATTTAAAATTAAACATTTTTAATTAATCGATCTGCTCATGATGAATCTGAGAAACTTTTGTTGACAAATTCTTGAGATATGGCATAAATTAAGAAAGACATTCTTTAGTGCCCATAATGTTTAAACCCCCAGTGACTGTTTTCAGTAATCATATTATAAAAAAAATGCTTTGTTTCAGTAAAAAAATATTATTGCATTAATTGCAGATTAATACTTTCCACTTTAATTTAAAACATAAATGCTACGGGAGCTAATAGAAAATTAGAGAGATGCATATTACTTTATGACTGAAGGCCTTTATAATATTATGAGTGAATTATATGACTATCAAAATTTGAAGTTTTAAAATATTTTGATGAAGAAGCTATTAAAATAGGAATTGCAGAAAATATTTAATTATTAAAATTTTAACGAACATTAAGATTGGCGAATCGGCTGGTTGCCAAAGGCGGTTAGTTTATTAATAAAAATTAATTATTAAAACTCGTGGGAAAAATCAAAGTCCTTATATTTACTTTTATATTTTAATGAATGTCTTTACGATTTTGGCACATAAAACAATTTTTACAGATTTTTTTATATCTTATTGAAAATTTAATACTGAGTTATTATAAAGCAAAAGCAATTAAACAAAAAAATGATTTTTGAAGATAAAATCGAAATAATAACCAAATCACTAATAAAACGCAAGGTAAAACTATATTTTTCCAATTTTATTGTGAATTTGGAGAATTTGAGTGAGTTTAAAATAAATTGTTTGCTCTTGGCTGTGGAATTCCAGCGAAGCGAATGTTTGCAAATATGGCAAAAATCAAACTATGACATATCATTTCCTTTTTTTAAGACAAAGTGCTATTCGTTTACGCAATGCATAATAAGAGCTTTGTGGATAGATTGATGTAAACAAACAGTGTTCGCCAAATCAGTTCGGCACCTTTGCTCACGTTGTTCGAATCTTTGGACAGAACACGAACATCTTTGAAGTTTCGAAACGTTGTTGCGTTGACTGAAATATTTTAAGTTATTGAAGTCTGGACTTGCAGTTAAATTTCGAGAGTGTTGACATTTTTGAAGACTTTTAAGGGAGAGGGTTAAATTAAATATGTTTGAGTAAGAATGATAATTTTCCTTTAGAAATATAAGTCTTATGATGCGTTTTTAGTGTGAAAATAAAAATGTAAAAGAGATACTTAATTCGTTTCCTTTGGAATTTGTTCAAAAGTTTGTTCTGACGAACTATTAAAAACCATCAGCAATGGTTTTCCCAAAACATTTTCGCAGAATTTCTAATAAAAGTGAATTTGGGCTTTAGACGCGTTTTTTTACCAACTGATTGAAGCAAAAATTTGGCAGTGAATTACAATTGCAATCACAAAATCACCTGCCAAATTTGATATATTTAAGGAATTTCATTTTTGAGTTATCGCGTTTGCATGCTTCTGAAAGTACAGACCGCCAGATGGTCCACCCCTTGTTGTATTTGGCGTAAACTTCGGCAGATGTATATATTATAGATGTTATGTCTGTATACTGAATTTTATGCATTTAGTTCTCTTCGTTTTGTAATTATTGCGTTGTCTTATACTTCACCAGCCGGACAGACAGACATCCTCTTAATATACTTTATTCAAAATTTGAATGAACCCTACAAATGTTGCGTAAAAGCTATGTACCAATTTTCATCCGTTTAGCTGAAAACGTTTTTGAGTAATATTTATGACAGACAGACGGACGGACGGACATTTTCAAAAATGTGTTTTTCGAACTCAAGAAGGTCTGAAACGTGGAGAATCGTCAAAATTTCACTTTTTTTTTTGGCGATTTTAATACTTTATCCTATATTTCGTGTATTAGACAGTAATTATTAGAGTTTTTTTTATAAAGTAATGGCAATGTAGTTCAAATCCTGATAAAACCTGTAGTTCAATATCCTGATAAAACCAGAATCAAGGCTATTGAAAAACGAAACGTTTGCTATGAGGCATTTCAGCTATATCTCGACGGAGCTTCCTTGACTATGGTAAAACAAATGAAATATCTTGGGGTTCTTCTTGACAGTAAATTTTCTTGGAAGCAACACTTAACTTACGTATCAAACTCACTCACGTATTACGTACGTGACAATTACAGAGTGGATTAAATCGGGTTGCACGCAACACGTTTGGTATAAATTCCAACGTACATTCGCTCATTTATAAACAAGGAATCTAATCTTTCATAATGTTTGGTTCTAAAGTTTGGGGTGTGACGCATACAAAGAAGGATACTTTTGCTGGTCATATGCGGATATCGTACCATAAGTTACGAATCAGTTTATGCAATTTCTGGCTTCCCACCAATTGATATTGTTATTCTTCATAATATTGCCTATAAAGAAAATCTCTCGGCTTCTTACATCTCTAATTATGATTATATTCTGTCTCCATCTTTTCTCCCTCATCCCTCAGAGAGAACAGCTACCAATATTATTCAATTTAGTGACAAAACCAGGGATGTTTTCCCTGTTATTTTCTATACTGATGGCAGAGTTGGTTTCGCATTTGTTGTTTTCAGAAGTGGTATTGAATCCCAGCACTTTCAGTTCAGAATTCGTGATGAATGCACAGTTTTCGTAGCTGAACTCTTATGTTTAAACTCCGCCATCAATTGGATCACTGAACAAAGTAGTGTAGTCTCAGACTATCTTATTTGTACCGATTCTTTTTGATCTTTGGATTCTCTCAAGTGTATTTCTCCCGTCTAACAACATAATCGTCGAAATCCAAAAGCAAATTAAAAGTCTGAAAGATAAAAAAATATCGCAATAGCTTTTACATTTGTTCGTGGACACACGGACATTTATGGAAATGAGCGGGCCGATTGGCTTGCAAAAGCAGCCACTAAGTGCAAAATTGACAAGACCTTTTACAAGAAGATTACGAGAGAAAAAATGATGGTCTTGGAATCAAGAATATCTCCTTTCAAATAAAGGGAGCGTAACAAAGAAATCTTTTCCATCCATTAATAAGAGACTGTCATGCCATCATTTTTATACTAATTACAAAATAACCTAATTTCTCACTGACCATGGTAACTTTAAAAGTTATTTGTACAAATTTAATTTGTTTCCGTCATCTTCCTGCGATTGAAATATTGGTGTGCTCCTTCTATGTTCCAAGTTTGTCAAAGAAAGACAGATCCTAAGACTGGCTCTCAAGGACCTTAATATAAGTTGGCCTCCAGATGTGCTTTTGAAAATTTCTGTAAATTTATTGTTGACATCTGTAATCCTTCATGACTGTTAAATTTTCTTCTTTTTCTTTATGTAATGTGTTACATACTTACTTCTGTAAGCCCCGCGTGATACTTTGTGGTGCACGGGGGATTTATAAAGGTTCAATAAAAAAAGTTTAGTTCAAAAATTCTCAGAAGATCGGACATGTGCAACCAGGATATCGGGGCAGTGAGTTGGTTTTTGTTGTTGATGCGGAGAGTACATAAAACCGTCGATCCAATAGAAGGAGGAGTTGCTGCGTGGTGTTGAAGTGGGCAGTGTCATTCCTACTGTTCTAAATTATTTTTTACAAAAAGTTATCAACAGTCGTGGTTTATAAAAAAGGTTGCCCATAATAAAAATGTATCGCAATGTTATCAATGACTGTCTGAAGGCTGTGTCGAGAATTCGTTACTGTATAGGACGCTTACATATGAACGAAAACGTTTAATGTAGATCGAACTGAGATTGTGAATTTGCTTAAAAATAACACAGGTCGGCTATACTTTCCTCAACATAAAATTGTCATTGCAGATTGCTGATTTCTACAACATATCTGGCCCGGCTATAAGGCGCATACGTCACGTTTATTGAGAGACAATTTCCCTATCGTGTTGCATGACAATGCTCTTTGTCATGTTGCACAAGATCGTTTGCGAAGATCTTTACTTGCACAAGATCTATGTTTTTTTGGTCTTGGGTGTTGGAACATTATTGTACTCATCTGAAATGAGTTTTTGTAACTACTACCTGTTTCCCAAGTTAAAAGAACAACTTCGAGACATTCGATTTCCTAACGTGCCGTCTGTGAGCAATAGGGCATGCCATTGCTGACATCAACAAACAACACTTGGCGATGGTATGCTACGGCTTCCTGGCATCTGGATATATATGATAGGGATTATATTAAAAGAATGTAATATATTTTCTCTTGTATGTTCATTAAAAAAGTGTTTTCCAGGTATGTTGCCATTACATTATTTACTATAACCCTTTTATATAAACTGGTGATTCATAATTCAGTTTACCAAACTATAAGGAGGTTTATTAATATTTTCTATGATTGAAATGTTTATCGGCGATGTGCTATTAAGAAATAAATGTATGAGATCTGGAATTACTTCGACCAGGAAAAGTTGATCAGCAATTCTTTTTACTCTATCATCTTTATTTCTGGTAATAATTAAGAAGAATGTGTGTGCCTGTCTTTAAATGTGTTTGCATTCTACAGGACAAGCCTTTTGACCTAGAGCTTCAAATTTGGCACAGATGCGTTTTAAAGAGTGAGAATTTGCATCTGGCAACTATTTCTTGTATGATTTTGGTTCTTTCACTAGAAATTTACGAAAATTTTATTGCATATAACTGGTTTTTATATAATTTAAAATTAAAAAAAATTCCCCCGTTAATAATACTGATCTAAATATAGAGCAAATTTTAATAATTAAAAATATTTGTTGTAGAATTTTCAACGATAGATTTCATTATTGAACTGAAGTTCAAATTTTTTATAATATTCCATTTAAACACTAAATCGCGTAATTTTCCCTCATTACTGCAAGGAAAAAAATAGGATATTGTTTATAATCGATGTACTTCATATCAGAAAAAAAGGGAAGGGAGTAACAATATCATGAAAGATTATGACAGATTATTCTGGATGCTACTTTTTTGTAATATAACTATGATGTCATGGGGTTTGACTCTTTGGGGATGGTTCAAATACTCAATCAGCAGAATAGATCAAAGGTTATTAAAATATCATGTTTCTGATATTTGCGTAATTATTTAATGTTTAAAAATATTTTCTTAGGGAAATCGTTAATATTAAGTTACACAATATAGAATATTTTACTTAAATTACGCATATTTAAGTTAAAATATTTTTTTTGGAATTATATATGCAATATACCGGTTTGACCAAGTTTGGCACATATATATCTTGGAGCATATGAATATGTACCTCAGAGAAATTTCAAAATTTTTAATTTTAATTAATTAAAAATTTAACTTAATTTTGTTGCTTTTTACTATAATTTACAGAAATATTATTGCATAAAAATGAATTTTACACCTTTTCAAAGATTTAAAAAAATGTATTTATAATTATACATGTTTAATAATAGTGCGAATTTTTGCTAAACTGTGACAATTTTTTAAAAATATTTTTTTTACCTGATTTCAAGCAATAGATTGAATTGTTATCCTAACATTTAAATCGTTTTCCTTCTTTCATCAAATATTTAATCTCGTGATTTTATTCCATTGTTAAAAGTTTAAAAAAAAGTGATTCTGTTTAAATGCTACATAATTTATAAGATAAATAAAAAGAGTAGAATTACAATATCACATTGTTTAGAAAAAAGATAATGCTATTGAAAATGTAAATATCCAGTTTATGTTATTATGGAATTGTCTCTATTAGGAAAATTCATGCACGCGATAAACAGAGTTTCACTTGGAAAATTAAAATAAAATAGTTTTAATGTTCTATTTGGCAGAATCATGAAAATGAAGTTATAACTCTTTATACGTTATAACATTGAAAACAAATATAACCAATATTCCCAGCTAGTTAATAGGTAAGGCGAGCTGAGGAGATTAGTATGAAATAACACTGGATGAAATCAGATCATTCTTAATTATTTTAAGTTCAAAGATGTTGTTTTCATATGCTCGGAAGCATGCGTAAAAATATTATAAAAGAAAAGGAATCAAATAAAAATAAAAATAAAAACCATCCAATAAACGTGTCGTACCAGAGAAGGCTGTACGTAGCATTGGCGTACAATAGTTACGAAATATTAACTTTTGGCGTGAATTTAGCATTTTTACTGAATCCATTGTGCGAAACTTGGTGAGGTTTTTGCCTGCTAATTCCTGGCATGCAGTTAATAGTATCGGAAACCGAATTTGTGTATTACAGACGTTTTTCTCAACCAATTAAAAACAAAATTTGACATATAATTGCGTTTGTATTCATAAAATCCCATACCAAATTCGATACATTTAGATCATTACGTTTTTGAGTTATTTCGTTGACATGTGTTTGAAAATACAGACCGACAGACGGTCAATTCATTGTTGGATTTGGCTCAAAATTTGATAGGTGCCTACATTATAGATGCTAAATATGTGTTCTGAATCTTATCTATCCAGCTCTCCTTGTTTTGTAATTATTGTATTGAATTATATTCTAACATCCGGACAGACGGACTACCTCTTATTAAATTTTACTCAAAATTTGATAGAAATCTGAAAATTTGATGTATTAAAGCTTTTTTAGTTAACTTCGTCATAGACAGACAGACAAATGGATGGACATTTCCAAAAATGTGTTTTTCGAACTCAGGGAGGTCTAAAACGTGGAAATTCAACAAAATCTCTTGTTTGAATTTTTTGAGGATTGCTATACTTTCTTTTTATTACGTATACGAAATGAATTCTGTGAGTAATTAAATAAATTTTTGTGGTTTCACTCTTAAGCTAATCAGGGAGTATGACAGTAAAGATTACTATTATGCAAAATGATCATCATAATGAAAGCATGTTAGGAATTAAAATTTTTGGAATTGTTGCTGTAGATATTAAGGGAGAAAAACTTTCTCAACTCTTTGCTCCAGTTACGCAATATTCATCTTTCTTAAACATGTAACACTGATTCATGAAGTTCATCTGATTACCCCTCCCAGTTCTCGTACACTCTCAAACTGTTTGGAAGCTCTTCAAAATACCATATTTCAACGGCATGCAGGAGCGAAAAAAAGAGTAAACTGTCTCCTTTCTTTTTATCTTTCGAGCAACAAGCTGGAGAATCTTCTTGGCTCCATTCCAGTACAAAATAAAATTTGTAAAATTTCGAACGGTGCTTCCTTAAATAGGTCAACAACACGCTATCGAAGGCGTCACAGGGTTTCCTTACGTAAGAAAAACAAATCGACATTGTGACATAATTCTATCTTCATTAAAAATTAGCCAACTTCCTGAGGTTTATCAAGAAATACTATAAATCATGCATTTTCGCACTAGGCTACGTGTTTATCATTAAGCTCAAGGTTGCTAGCAGCTAGGACGCACAAAGCACTCGCCCAAAGACATCTGCTGTCAACATAAACACTTCAGAATGACTCTGCAGAGCAGAAAATTTTCGTTTCTCACGATTAATTCAGTCATCTCGGAGTAAAAAGAAAGGAAGGAGTTTATTACCGCTTTGTAACTTGGAGAAGTTTTTTTCTTGTTTCAATTTGCATTGTCAGGAGACTAGTAAATACTTTTAAATGTCTCGTAAATGGGCCACGTTGACACTTCTCTAAAACTGCTTTCATGACGTAATTTTATTTCACTTTTAGCATTAACAGCAAGAAGCTGTAATGATCAGACATAATCGCTTTGTCTTATCGTTATAACTTATGCCCTAAATTTTATTTTAGAAGTTAATAATTCATACTAAGAAAATTTTTTAAAAACAATTAAGCAAATTTCTTATTTCAAGAAATTCTTCCTTCTGTTTGAAAATAAATGAATTCCTGAACAATTTTCTTCCTTAATCTTCAGTAAGAAATCTCTGCTTATAATAAAAATAAATGTGTGTGTATATATTGACACTTTACAAACCAGACTGTTTGAGATAGAACTACCTAAATTTGGCTCAGATATAATTTGAAGGGTGGAAATGTGTACTTTGGAGAGTCATTTTTGAAATTAGAATTCTAATTAATTGAAAAATATGTTAGATTTTCTCGGGATAATTTTCGAAAGTATCACCACATAAAAATATTTTTTACATCACTTTAAAATCCATAAAATTTCTTTTGAATGATGTCAATTTTGTTTTTGTAATATTCTTTAATGGGGATTTAATTACTTTTTTAAACATATTTGTAAGCATATTTCATAACAATATTTTCATTTTTGTTAGTGAAATCAAAATCATTTTTATTGTTTCATTATTTATTTGATGGCGTGAATTGTTGAAAGTTAAAAATGGATTCTGTTTAATATCTATATAGTTTACAGGACGAAATTAAAAATAAAGTTACAAAACCGTTAGACATCAACCAGTCATAATAATGCTATGATGTCATTGAATTCTTTTCCATTAGAAAACTTTAAAGTAATATGAACAGAATACATATAAGTACTATGAACAGAATACATGTAAGTACTATGAACAGAATAAATGTAGCATGGCTTTAATACCTGAAAATTGGTAAAAGTGAATTTTAGTGTGCACCGAGCTGCGCCGACAATGCCAAGTCGCCAATAAAGATGGCGGACAAAATAAACAAGTACTTCCGCGGAAAAGTTACGGATACCATTTCCCGCCATCTAATTAGGACTTTTTACTGATAAGTATTGTTTTTTTTTTCTTTCATACTGCCGGTGCCTTCTACAGAAGAAGGCACCGGGCAGAATTTTTTTAACTTAAAAAAAAACCTCCTACGGCTTCGTTAGCAGCGGGAGCGGGAACCTAGTAGCTTCGCTAGCACATTGAATATAAAGACTGTGTGGATAACAGAAACAGTACATAACCAAGAGAAAAGAATAAACTGAGAAACAAGCAATCGGAACATACTCCATACAAGATTTCAAACAAACATACTTTTCCCACCTTCATCAACTCGTAAAAAAAAAAATATTCCACTCACCCTTCATCCATTCTGCCGGTTCGACATCAAACCATTATCAATACAAAATTTCAAACAAACATCCTTTCCTAACTTCATCAACTTGTAATATATATATGCATATTTAACTCGCCCTTCATCCATTCTACAGGTTCGAAATACTCCCGACATAACAAATTATGAAGGGAACCAACCGTTATAACACCAAAAGAATTACGAGAACTGCGAAGAATTCCATTGCAGCTGTCTTTTTAAAGTGAGAATGCTGACGATTTTTTTAAAGAGCATGCTGACAATTAAAAATTGCAAAAGAATAAATATTTTCTGTTCGTATTCACATTAAAAAAAAGAAAGAAGAAAATAACTTTTAATTATAAGCTTAACTTTCTTTATTTAATAAATTTTAATTATAATAAAGAACAAAATTAAAATCTTTAATCCATATTTTTTTAATAAATTTAATTTAACATTTTTCATAATGTAATTGTAGTTTATGTACTACTCAACCATTGCAAAAAGTAGTAAACAAAACAGCAGTACAGTTGCTATAAGAGGGATCCGATGGGTTGCAATATTGGCGACAAACAGCTGGTGCACACTAATCTTCACTTAGGCCCTGAAAATTTAATGAATCATTGATTTGAAGTTTTATAGAATAGATTTAACTGAGATTAAAAAACAAGTAATATAATTTTTTAAAATTCAATTCCTACTTAGGTCAACAAAGAAAATTTTATTTTAGTTATTTTTTTATTAAATAATTATCAAAAAAATCATTAAGTATCCAAAAATTATTGATTTTTGCAAGAATTGAACTCGCATTCTTCACCTTAACGTTAAAAATACTGAAATCCTTGTATTTTATGATTGAGTTACTGCCTGTTGATTTCAATTTTCATTACAAACTGCTAAAACTCAATTTAAAGTATTAAAAATTAATTAAATTTAATGAATGAATTAATATTTGAAAAAATTGTATTAACATCAAGTGTCTTCCACTACAAAATTAAAAAAATGTATTTGAACTTGAGTGGATGAATAAAAGGTATTTTATTAACGATTGAAAATTTGAACAAGATATATAAGTATATATAGAGAGAGTGTGAACTAATAACAGGAATTGAATAACCAGCAACAAGTTTATAATGGTAATAATGATTAGTGCATGAAACTATAATTCGAACAATTTTTCTTCAAACTTGAAACTTCATACTTGGTATACAGAAAATAACTCGACCGTTTTTTTGCTTTAAATTTGATACTTCATCTTTGGTTCATAGAATTTATAATCTGAAAACTTCAGTAAATAATAGCGTTGTTGTTTCATACTTGGTGTATTGAACGATAATTCGACTACTTTTCGCTTTAAATGTAACACTTATATTTGGTTTGTGGAATACAATATGAAAACTTCTCATTTTGCATATAGTGACTGATTTTGACAACAAGAGGCGATTGCAAAACAGATTTTTGGCAAGTCACAAGAATTATTTTAAGGCAAGGACATCTCCTAGAAAAATTCCATTGATGTTAAAAACATAATTTAATTCATTTTTTAATTTTACAACTAGGTTCATTCCTTAATATCATTATACATATAATACATTCATTAAAATTCATTAATGAGTTAGAGATTAATGAGATCTTTTACCATTCTTTAAATTAAATAATTTAAATAATTTTAAAATATATATCAAAGTATATTTATAGATATAGACAGAATATAAATATAGATATATTTATATAACGCGCTTAATAGATATAAAAAATTATGTACATGTAACAAAAATATATATATATATATATATATATACATATACAAAAAGGTTTCTAGTACACGCTATTATCTATATTAATAATAAAGATGAATATGTGTAGGTATGTGTTTGTACTGTACAGACCATCTTCTTTACAGCTAACAAATCTGACACACATATATCTTGACGAATGGGAATGTGCCCCTTGAAGAGATTTTTGAAATTTTAAAAATTTTAACTAATTAAAAATTAAGCTGGATTTTGGAGTTCTTCCATGATAACTTCCGAAAATATTATCGCACAAAAATGGACTTTAGATCGTTTGAAAATTTAAAAACTTGTCTTTTTAATGAAATCAGTTTAATAATCTTGAGAATCTTTTTGAATGTTTGTCCCTTTTTTTTAAATATTTCTTTGCTTAATTTTCAACTATAGATTGCATTGTTGCCTTGAGGTTACAACTTTTTATCCCTTTTTTTTAGCTAACTCTCGGATCACATGATCTTTTCTCGTTGTTGAAAATTAACGTAGAAGGAATTTGCTTAACTTCTGTGCAGTTTACGAAATGGATAAATGAAGTTACAATACAGCGAATTTAGAAAATAGATGAACCAGATATTTACGTTTTTAACAGAGTTATAATTTTATGGAATTTGCGCCATTAAAAAGGGTCATGTACACAATTTGCAAAGTAAATAAGACAACTAAAACAGCGCGTCTTTAATGACAAAAAATTCAGCGGAATCACGGACATGAAGTTGTATCGAAACGACTTTTCTAAAAACAAATATAGCCAATATTCCTGGCGAATTAGCTGGTAGCTTGAGGCGACTAGTTTTTATAATGAAAATCAAATTTTTTCAGTTATTTTTTAAAAATTATTGTTATAATTAAAAGAAAATATTAAGCTTAAATAATATAAAGAAAATGGAATCATGGCTCAAAATATATCAAGCAACAATGTATTGCATGGAAGATTCGATTTTTAATTTTTTAAAACTCAAGCATCAGGATTCTTCTTGGTGTTCCAGCCGTTTGGTGATAAGGATTCAAAATATAGGATTCACCCGGCTTATCTGTTACTTTAGTCATGAAAAAAGTTAATGGGAAATATAATTGCGGAAGTTCATGGATTGTTTTGTGTTTTTCATTTCATGAAAATTAAAATACTCGCAAGATACTGAGGCTGGAATTAGAAACATTTTTTCCTTGTGTTAAAATAAACTATTACTATGGACAGGAAGCAGATGTTCTGCCGAGTTTAGTTGTTTGTATTAAAACACATGTCTGCTTATGATTTGCGTTCGCCATCTGTCGTAACTGTCAACGTGAGAAATTCGTGGACTATTAATTGCGATTTTTTTAAGTCATTATTTAATAGTGCTAGATTATTTAATAGTGTTTCATATCGTTATTTTCTTAGAATACGTTACGCCATCTAGTGTGTTGAAATAACATAAAATTTTCTTTTATGTTAGAATGAAATATCTTCAAAATACGTATTTTGAAAAAAAGGTACTTACGTATTAACGCCACCGCAGCTACAAATTTGGCGCAAAAATTTTAGGTGTAGATTGGCGGTTTTTAAGTGCCGCCAATCTACAAATCATAAAATAAAACACTTTATTTAAAATCAAAACACTTTCAAAATTCAATACACTTTATTTAAAATCAAAATAGTCAATCGGATTTCAGTGGAAAATGGGCCGATAGAGAGTTTAACATAGATTCAAAACAGTCTCTATTTTCTTTCACCTGATGCTGTCGCCATATGAATTCTGCTAAATAAGATTCCAAATGATGTCTCTCTAGTCCCCTATGTCTTTTGTTCCTCTATTTAGCACTGCCCCACATTCTCTCAACTGTTTGAGTATGAACTCCTGTATCAGGATCAATAAAATTGTATTTATAATTCACTTTAGCATGTAGGAATCCTTCTATTTCTATTCTATTAGTTTGGTAACCTTTCCAACAGTCAGAATAAATTGTGCTACCATCTGCAATGTTTTCAATAATTTTGTCAAGAAGGGTAGAGCCAGTTCTATTAGGAACAGTGACAACAAACGAATATTTTGTTTCTCTACATATACCACTAAACACGCACTGTTCGGGTAATACTCGACCACAATTATTTTTACGTTTAGTAAACACACTTTCCTCTACTTACACAATGCAATCTGGTCCACCTACTTTCTTGTTTGGTTTATTCTCCATATCCAAGACACATAATTCACACATGTAATTGTTCCAATCTATAACAGTTTTATCCGATAAATCAAGTTGCTTTTCACAAAATTTAATCGATGTCAACTTCTCGCACCAGCAGTATATGAATCTTAAAGCTGAACAAAATGGAATTCTGCTTCCCTCAAACCAGTTGTCTTTTCTAAGTCCCACTTGATGATCACACTGTCTTAAATTACATTTCTAAAACGTACGTTTACCAAAATAAAGTTTCATGTCATGGGAATTGGTACATTTGCGTTTTTTTTTTGGTAAAATATTTCGCACCTGAAAATATAAAATTGCATCTTGTTCTATATTTGGCAAATCCCAAAGACGCATTTTCGTAGCACTAAAAAATGGCGTCAAAAATCAGCAAACAACATGGCAACAATTAAAATAAAACACTTTATTACAAATTTTTTATTAAAAATGGCGTCAAAAATCAGCAAACAACGCAACAAGTAATCCAAAGAGATAACAGCGTGCTAACAACGGAGTTGCTTTGTGCGAACAGGATTGCTGCTGCGGTGGCGTTAATACGTAAATACCGAAAAAAATTAATAATTTTATTAAGCATATTTCTAAACTTAAGTTTTATTTTCTCTAAACTGAAGTTTAGAAATAAAAAGATAATGCGTTGTAATTATCAAAATATTCAGCCATGAGATTTAGGTGAATTTTCATGTTTTAAACAAACATTTCTAATTGCAATAAATCCTTTTTGGGTTTTAACATTTATGTTAAATTTTGTGTTTAGGTAAGCGCAATAATTAAAAAGAGGAAATTTGGAAGGCAGTGAATGCACTATACTGGTAGATGTTTTTTTAAATTCATGTTGAAATTTGTTATCATGGAGTCTGCCTGTCCGTTAGTATATATGTGAAAATGACAACTCGGAAAGCAATAAGGTTTAAGAATGAAATTTAGTTTTTAGCCAAAAAACTATAAATATGTATTAAGTTTTGGTCAAATTATAAAAAACATATTTTGGAGAAAATGTCAAATGCATATTCAATTCTATTCACTATTTTACGAATCTGAACAAAGAGCGCCATTCGATATGCATATAGAAAGGTCAAGGGGTTAGCGTGTCGTTGGAGGTTTCCGTATAATAAAAGTAAAATGCGTCATATTTTTAATATCTCAAATGCGAAGTATACAAATTACTGTAACTATTCAAAAATTCCAAATTGATATTTTGGCGAATTCGAATTTTGAAGAAGGGCGAATCTCCATGTTTCAGATTCCCTAAGTTCGAAAAACACATTTTTGGAATTATTTCTGTCTGTGAACCGTCCCAAAATAGCCCTAGTGTTGCTTCAAACGGGACGTTAATATAACTAAAACTAAATGTCTGTGAATACAGCCGTGTCTGTGAATATACTGAGCTTGATAGACGAAATTTGGATTTTGAACTTTACATGATATATGTAGATTTTTTTTATCAAATTTTGAACCAAATTCGTACAGAAAAATTCTTGTTCAAGTATAAGCGAAATCTATAACTACAAAAAATAAATAGCTAAATAGATAAAATTTAGTAGAATTAGGCATCTAAATAAAATATGGATTTGTATCATGTTTTGAATCAAATTCGACAAGGGACTGACCGTCTAGATATATACTTTTTCCATGCATATAAACTCAAAACTCAAAAACGCAATGACTTAAATGAAATTCAGCAAGTGATCTTTTGATTACAGTCGTAGTTGTGTGCCAAATTATTGTTTCAATCGGTTGAAAGAGAGGCACCCAAAACACATATTTGATTTTCTGGCATTTGAGTACTATTTATATATTAAGGATGGCCAGAAATCGCCAAATATCATATGTTAGATGCAGTAAAAACATTGAATTCACGCTAAAGATCTATGTTTCATTACTATTATAGACCAATACCACGTAAGATATTTGCGGCCTTATCTAAGATCCCCAATTTTATGCTGGAGGGAGGGGGGGGGATAATATCTTTAATAGAGAGTGTGTGAGAATGTCTTGAAAATATCCCTCCCTCTTGTTTAATATTAGAATCAATTTAAAATTTTTTGATGAGGGTACTTGTGACTACAAATTTATGTTTGATCCTTCGCGTATATCATGTTATGTGACATCCACATGTTAAATCTTGTAAACCAACAGAACACTATAAGCGACTATTTATCAATATACATGTACTGCTCTAAAATACTGCAACTAATCAGTCATTAAGAAAAACAAGTTTATTATCTTACACATCTTATATTCAATAAAAGGTTTAAATATTTTTAAAAAGTTAAAATCTGCTATCAGAAATTTCAAGCCATCATGTAAGAACATTATTATTAAGTCATTATTTATCTTAATTAAAGTCATTAACTAGTCTGTCGAGCTCCAAAACTTTTTCTCGAGGTCAGAATTTTTTCTTTCTTTGTTTTCGAAAATCTGTTCTAAACTAGTTTGGAATGATCATGTGACTATTGTATTGCGCAATTGTTAATTTTTAAAAAATCGATTTTCTTCCCCTACCTCAAAATTGTTTTCGAGCTCCAAAACTTTTTTTGCCAGTTAGAAAAATTGAGAATGAAAGTTAAAAAAATATATATAATCATTATTATACACCTTTCGATACCTCTCCTCGCTGCTTCGCGTTGATTCCCGTTTTCTTCTCTCTGCTTCTTCCCTAAGGGGATCACCTTCTTTAGGTAGGTACGGGTGTCCGAATCCCGAGATCCCAGGGATCTTTACTCTCCCCTACGCCTTTTACTGACTGCTTGATCCTTCCATCCCTCGACGGTAAGCGAGGGAACTCTCCATGAGAAGCTGTCGCTGCTCTGTTTGCTTCTTGCTTCTCATAGACAGCCAAAAACCCCACGTGTTGGCCGTGCATGGCGACCCATTAGACGGGTGGTGCACTCTGGTCCCCGGTGTATCAATCGTCCGGTAGCTAACCACCTGAGTGGTTATTCTGCTTAGGATCAAGCGAAAGGGTCACCTTCTAGGGCTTTGTGCTAAGAGTGGTAGACGTTCCTGGAAGTGGCTCTTAGCGTATAGGTTTCGATTTGCATCAAGGTAAGCGCCGAAGCTGAGGGTGCCTATAGCCGGTGGCTGCCCTCTCTTGTTGGGCTCCATGGTGGGCGGTGCCGTCGAAACCCGAATATGAATTGTACTTTGCGTGGGTTTTTTCGAAACGTCTTTTTACGGATATTCGATTACTGAAAATACTCCCTTTATCATCTTACACACTGACAAAACCTTCCATAAAGTCTCGCCTTTTCTGATTCAGAAACTTATTGCCTCAACCATTGGCGAAGTAAAGGATATTAACAAACTTAAATCTGGAAATTTATTAATTGAAGCAGTCACAAAATCATAAATATCTGTACTTAAAAAATTAAAGTATTTAGTAGAATTTCCTGTGGAAGCATATGCTCATTAATCATTAAATTATTGCATTGGTGTTATTTCTGAACTTGACCTCGAATCTGTTTCAGAGTCTGAACTTGTAAGTGAGCTAAAAAGCCAAAAAGTTTGTGAAGCCCGCCGAATAAAAATAAAACGGTCAACTAATTCCAATGAAGCACATAAATTTAACTTTTTGTACTCCTCAGCTTCCGAAAGCTATTTTTGCTGGTTATGCGCGATATAAGATTCGTCCTTATATACCTACTCCATTATGATGTTTTAACTGTCGGAGGTTCGGCCATTCGAAAAACGCTTGTTCAGGTAAACATACTTGTTCCCGCTGTGCATCAGTCGGACATTCGAGTACAGAATGCAATGCAGAATCCAAATGTGTTAATTGTGATAAACCACACACTTCAGATTCAAAGAAGTGCAATAAGTGTAAAATGGAAAAGAAAATTCAAGAGTTCAAGGTAACTAAAAATTTATCATATTCTGAGGCAAGGAAACTTGTGTATCCTCAACCTTCTGATGCACCAGCTTCGTTACCATACTCACAAGTAGTCGAAAATACTATTTCTGGTTGTACCCAGACACATGAAAAATTAACTCGAGTTGTTCGTCCTTCACTTACAAAGATACAACCTTTAACAACTAATATATCACAGCCAGATACTAATCCCTGAACTCCTGTTATTACTCAAAACCTTCCTTCACGAACTACAAAAGATCTTAAGAAAAAAGGAAAATCAAAATATAAAGAGAGAACTAAAAGAAAGGAGTCTCCTGTTTGTCAAGAAATGAGCCTTTAGAAACTTGCATTTGATCCAGCATTTGGTGGAACTGATTCCAAAGTTACTCCTGGCAATGTTAAATTATCACATCCGTTTAATGCGGACCTTAAAACTTCTAATACTCTTCCAGCGACAGATAAACTTGCAAATTCCGATACTGGAAGCGATATGAGCACTTCGAGTGTTTCAGATAGTGACGATATTCTCGAATATAAAATGACTGAATCACTTGACGATGAAAAATCCGTCCTCGAAAAAATCAAGAGTCAATAATCTCCAGTCTTCAAATCTTAAGCTGGGAGCTAATATTTCTTCAAAAGGAAAGAAACTTTTGCCTGGCATGTTAACTGGTTATTCAAGTACCATTACACCAACAAAATATAAACATTGAAAGTTTTTCATTTGTTCTGTTCTTACCCTGTTTTGCTTTTACTTTACTTTGAAACGTTTTGTCTTTTACAGAATAATTTTACACTAGTTTTTATCTAGTAATTTTAGATTTTTCTCTTTGTGCTTTTCTTCATAATTGTGTGAATTTTTACGACTACATTGTGCATATTTCTCATTATAAATTAGGTTTTAAATAATTTTGTGTCCCAATTTTAACATGTATTTATTTGTACATTCAACACATGTTTGGCGCAGCATAGCTAAATTTGGCTCTTGCACCAGTAAACCCAAATATCCAATCCATCCATCGGACCTTCGCGCCAAGCTGTAACTTTTTGTTAGCGAGAAGTCGCCAAAGATGACACCCTTTTTTTTTTATAATTTTCTAATAACCCTAAAAGCGGAAAATTGATGCCTCAAAAGTGATAAATCGCCAATTTTCTACCCCTTCCTTTTGTGGCTTCAAAAACTTCAATACTTAAAACCCAAAACATCAAGTTCTCACATGATAAAAACATTTTAACATTAATATATTCTGTTTTTTATTATGGGTACTATGAGTTTAAGGAAGTCTTGTTTTTCAGTAGTGATAAAAGCATTTCGCAAATTTAATGATGATTCAGCATATTTTGATCTTGCAGATGATATAGAAAAATTGATAAAACCTAATTAATTTTAAGAAACTGAATCACGTTGCTGAAATTTTGCATAAGAATTTTTATCTGAGGAAAAAAAATGCGGACAATGACCCCTTAAACTAGTTTGAAAACTACTGAATGACAGATTTATCTGGTTGAGAAAAACGAGAATCCGAAATTTTACTTCATTAGAGTTTAGAAATCAACTTCTCTTTCATGCGCAGATATCAACGCAAGTTTTTATTAGCTAGAATATTCGATAATTCTAGAATATTCGATTTTGTCTTTGCCATAATATAATACTAAGAATTTAATAAAAGTAATTGGCATATTTCTGGAAGGAAAAATTAAAACATGAAGCCTAATATGGTGAATGATGGAGCCATTTTAAATTCCTGAAATGATTACTCAAACAGAAAAATCTAGCAACTAAAAATATGGAATGAGTAGTTATTGTTATAAGACCACAAACAATAAAATGAATAACACTTAGCCTAGTTAGTCTATTTTAGAGAAACCGATTTACCCTATTTAATATTTCAGACACTTAAAATTGTTTTTTCAGATATGAATTCACTGTTGAGTTTTCTGAATTCGGTGACATGCTTTAGATGTAATATTTCGTTCTTTTTGCAGGAAGTCGTTTCTTCCGGTTATTGTTCCGGATATTTAGTTAATTTTTTTCATAGAACTCTAATTCTTAACAAAATTTGCATGGATATAGATTAGCAATCTAAAAATTAAAAAAAAAGTGAAAACAAAAATTACCTGCATTTGATTTAAAAATTTATATACCATAAAAGAAAATACAAAACAAAGGAGACTCGAATATCTAATCCAAAATATTCCATGATAAAATTTCAGATTGATTCATCTGTTTTTTTTAATAGATTCTAAAAGTTTATTCTTTTTTTATGACAACGACAGAAAGAATATATATTCAACAGCATCGCAACGTGCGTGAGAATAAATTTGACCTCTATTCAAAATTACAAGATTTGTCCTGAAACTATTGTAATATTTACTTTAAAATAGACTAAAAAATATAGCTGAAATAAGTAAGAAATGAGTGAAAAATAGATTATCCAATTTAATCTTGATTGCAGACGTGAAATAAGTGAAATTAAATAAAAGTTTATCATGAAATCGATAAATACAATTATGATGAGTGCAACTTGTTGTTTATCAACATAAGTAGAAACATTTAATTTTAATTTTTAAACATTATTTTTAATTTTATAATACAAACAACATATTTATATTTTCTTTTGTCAACATTTAAGTGTTTTGTAATCAATTGTCTCCATATCGTTCAAAACAAATGGAATCTTTCATTTCATTTTTTAAAAACATTTCTGCTGATTCTAGCAGATTTTAACTGTTTACTTTTGACCTATAAAATTTTGAAACAACTTCTCCGTTGCCATTTTCTTTTCACGAGTAAAAAAAAAAGATCAGATCGATCAGATAAATCTTGAAGGAGTTGCTGAAAAACATAGGAACTGGACATTGCAACGTCACTCCACAGTAAGAAGTTCGTTAATTATAACGTGGTGAGCTGTCACTTTTAATCGTAACCTCTTAAATTCGGCGGAAAAGAAATGATGAGAAGATAAATGAGCAATTAAGCCGTTTGCTCTTTAGATTCAGAGTTGTGAGAATCAAAAAGAATCTTTTTTAACGAGATGAAAGGGAAAAACAGGAGTAGAATCAGCTGAGGTATCGAAGGAAAAGATTTGCTAAAAGCATCTGTAAAATGTAAGTAATAATTCATAAAAATGAATAAAATTTATTATAAGTGTTAATATGTAATATAAAATTATGAATAATCTATTGACAGAAAAGAATGTTAGTGATTTAATTTAATTAGTAAACTGTGTAACGGAGAAAAACACTTATGATATAATTTTAAAAAAATGTTTGCACGAATTTTATTATTTTTTCTCTCTTTTATTTCTTCTTGTTTTAATGCTGTATTTATTCTAATATAATTTCTGCAATCATTCATTATTTAGTAATTAGCGAAATAAAAATATTTCATGAAATAATATTTTGCATGAAAAAGAGAAATATTTTTTCCTCGATAACATGGTAGTGAAGTATGAATGCAATCTAAAATGCAGAAAAATATAATTAAGCAATTTTGCCGATTCAAATTAATAATATTAATGATGGCAAATGTCTTTATTTTCTAATTATAATAATAATTGAATAGATTATATTCAAATAAGTACTCGTCGATCAACTGAAAAAAATGTATGCATATTTAATTTATTTCGACTTTTACATGCTATGAAATCATTTTATATAAAAAAAAATTCTTTTATTCTGAATTATGTACAAAATTTTCTGTATACGAAAACTAAACTATTAATTTTCTTCTAGCTTGAATTCAATTACTATTATAGTAAATTTTTAGCTAGAGTAATTGTAATTTTTAAAGGATCACACTAAATTTCTACTCTAAATTTGATTTTCGGTACCAACTGCTGTTTAAGTTCAAAACAGTATTTGTCACTACAGAGGAGATATAATAATATTAAAAATATTTTCTTGTTGAAGAAAACATAAAATAAATTAATAGCTGATTAAAAAAAAGAAATTTAATGATGAGGATGAAAAATTTTTGAATTTACTTGTTTGTATATAAAAAAAAGCAAACGATAATTTTCGAAGTTGTCAATAAAAATACAGCCAAAAATGCAATCTAAATAAAATAATTCAGAAATATTACAAAATGAAATTTTACTTGGAAGCAACATGAGCATTTTACCCTTTATTTACCAACAGTACTTTAAAGTACCGCTTAACTCCGGTTGATATCTACACAATTTGATTATTTTTTCGAATAGTATTTGAAAAAAAACGAAAATTTTTTCCAGAAAAAAAAAAAAAAAAAAAAACAAGGTATCATTTAAAAAAATAACATTAAAAATCTTTTATAATTTAATTATTTAAATTATTTAAAGTTTTTTTTCTTCTTCCTGCGTTTATTCTGTACCAAAAGGTAACTAATGGTTCAAAAGTAATTTTTAAAAATTGATGGTAAATTAAATCGGTAAATAAAGAGTTAAAGTTTAAAAGAGATACGATCATCTAGTTCTAAATATTGTAGCATGATAATGTTTGCCATTTGAGAATTTGATTCCTTTTAATGGTTTCAAAGAATTATTCGTTTCATTATTATTCATTCTTTTTTGACATAACATAGTTTACAGAAATTCTATTAATTCCAGTTTGAAAAATTCCTAGGAATTCCTAATCCTAAAACGTTATCACTTTAAAACGCTTCCAAGGTTTTGAAATAAGCTAAGATATTTGTAAATAATAAATTGAATACTTATTTTTATTTAGAGGTCGGAGAGCTATTAAAATGTCCACAATTACTATACAAAACCTTGACATTTTATTACACCATTTTGTATAAAGAAAAAAATTTGGAAAAAAAATTGCAAGAAAATAAAACTGATATAATTAAAAAAGCTTAAGTGTCTTAATGTAAAAATGATTTTACACGATATGCACATTAATAAGCTCTGGAGTTATAGAGGAAAAACTTTAAAATTTCTCTTAATTAATGAAAAATCATATTAAAGTTAAAAAAACTCTTTTTTTAGAAACTCCATTTGCTTCCCAAGAAGTGCAATTTCAATAACTAAATCCAGCGGTCATTCATGAATATAATGAATGATTTTTATTTAAATATTTCATTTAAACGGAAAATTGTTCAGAACTCAAGTTTAAGTGACCACATCAATAATTCATTATTATGGCTAGCATTTGCTGTTCTAAATAATTATTTGCTATCAGCATATTCATCGCTTGACTATCTCGAGAATTCAAGGAATTTGTTATGACTCAAGAGGCCATCTCAATTTATTTAAAAGGCCAATTGAATTAGAAATATTAATTTTTTTAATACCTAAATTATTTTTCTCTATGGAAGAGTTTTAACAAATAAACTATTTTCTAATTAACCAACTAATTGAAAATTCCCTTCAATAAAAATAGAAATAAAAAATGAATGTGTATGCTATATTGCCATCGAACATTTTGAGCAATAAGAATCAAGGATATCCAATTGTATCTAATTCTAACAAGATAAGTAGTTTTTAATGAGCAAAAGAATGTTTTAAAAGCGCGTTCATGACGTGTGAACGACCTTCTGAAGTAAAATGAGTGTCATATTTTTCCTAATTGAAAACATAATTGCATATTCTGTCTTTATAATTGAAAACGATGGTAAGCGGGGAGCTCTTTAATGCGGAAATTTCTTTTCAATTCGTCTTGAATTGTAATAATGTTAAAATTAAGGACAACCTATAAATATAACAATGTTAGGAATAGATAAGATGGTAAAGTGCATCTTGAGGATTACATGATACAAAAACTCTTCAAACTGGACAGACACTGCTGCTAACGAAATTTGGTTCGTATTATTCTTTTAGAAGAACTCTTAAAAAAATTTTTTTTTAATTTGAATTTGATAAAAATTAATTGGTATTGCTAAAGTTCCTTAATAACACTGGTATATATTCTTGCACAAAAACTATTTTTCTTCATTTTAAAATTTAAAAGTTACAATAATATTAATTATATCTCTGTATAAAGGTTTTCTAATTATAATCAATTTTTAAATATATTTTAAGTTTGTTTTACAGTAATTCTTTTCATGTTTTTAGTTACTGCATTTATAAATTAGTACGTTGCAATGATGTTTTATAGATATTTAGTGTTCCTCATTCTGTTATATAATCAAAGAAAATTTTAAAAATAAGCCAATGAGAGTGGTCTCTCCAAAATTTTCTCGGATACTCTGCAATAAATGTGCTTACTTGCTTTTGTCTAAAACATACTTTCTATAATCTTTTTTACAACAAATATTCCTTCTAAATGAGTCAAATAATTAAGTATTTTCAGAAAAAAGATAACTGAAACTGAATAATCATCATTAAATTATATGATGATTATTTTTATATTTTTATCATATTAACTATTCTATTTTAAAGAAATAATTATTATATTTTTATTAAGTAATTTATAATTACTTATTATATTCTAAAAAAGAAAGTAAATTGAAAGAAAGAATCTGGTAACGAATTTAAAGCAATAAGTATATGAATAATTTGTACAAGAAAACGATGTTACCAATGGCCATTTTATCTCTAAAAATATCTTAAAATATTATTAACTAAAATCATTGTTGAGGATATGATTTGAAAAAGACATTTAAACTTATTTTGTATTTCTTCTCAATAAATGCACCGTGCTAAAAAAGATTAAACAAGAAAAATTTATAAAATTAACAGTGATTTTTAAAGAGTATTAACAAATCATTAAATTTATCAACACTACTATAACAAAAATACAGAATGTACAAAATTATTTTTTCCTCAAGATATTTTGAATTTATTTTACTCTTGAATCTTTCAAGATAAATAGAGATAAAAATTAGCATTGTTAAATTATTGAGTCATATTTGATATCTATAATCATGAAATTAAAACGCTTTTTGGCATTTTCAAATCAAGTTAAAACCAGAAAACCAATTATCATTAGTTGACTGAAATTCTATGTTTCATTATCTTTCAAAAATTATTATTTGATTGCTGAGGAAAAAAATCAAGTTAAATGTTGTATTTTTATAAACCATTTCCTAAAAGATGTTTGACGAAGCTTAAAGATGAGCCGTCATGTAGTGACCGGATAAGTGTTCGCTGAAAGATACAGATTGCGTACTGTTCAATGCCCTTGGAAAATGTCCGAAGTATTATTTTCGGTTCAGCAATTGCTTGTTTTCACAAGCGTAAATTTCAAGAAACGTTCTTATCGAATTTGAGAAAGATAATTAATCAAACTGTTAAAACCGTGCTTTAATATTTATTAAAGTAAGAAATTTAAAATGTGCACTTGTAAATATATTATATTCTTTAAAAGAAAAAGATAAATTTTGCTACCGTTTTTGTGATTCCTTCAATTTATATAGAAATACACAAGATCTCTGAAATTAATAAGTAATTCTGATCATTTTAAGCACGATTAGTAAATATTTTCCGCACAGAAAGTTGGCAAACTTTTATTTTTATTTAATGAGATTAACAGACAAACGATTAAAGTTATAGGAATAATTTCTATTCATTTTTTCATTTTTCGCTTACAATAATAATAAGCGTTTTTTTTAATTATTTTATTAATATAGTTTCAAAACCATTGTTTAAAGCACAAAAGATTTATTAATTCTTATTTTGAACAGCAGTTTTTTTTAATGGAACGTAGAAACTTTAAAATCGAACGATATTGCTTTCTTCATTTTTCTGAAATATTTCATCTAATGCAAGTTGATTCGAGATTTGTTGCCATGACAACCAAAAAAGATGCAGACGACTGATTTGAAAATTTAATTTCAATTTAAAGGACAATGGAAATAATGTAATTTGTGTCGTCTGTAAATGTTTCCTTATATGGATTTTCGAAACTAATTAATTACTATAATGAATATTTAAGTTTAATCTTTTATAGAGTGCCTATTGTGACAAAACAATACAATTTTCTCGGTATAATTACATGGCAGGAATTTAAATAACATTTTTTAGATTTTCAAATTTACGTTGGAGTGAAACTTTTTTTGTTAAACCTGTAAGGCTTTTGAAACTTTTCGAGAAATATTTTTAATAACTTTATATAAAAGTACAATGCCTTGAGAAATTATCAAAAATATTAAAAAAATATTCAATTTTACATTTTTGGAAATTACTAAGAGTTAATCATTAATTAAATTTAGAACTTTTCAACACCAACTACTAAAACCCTCAATATGTTGGAAGGGCAATTTTTGAAAAATTGATATCAAGAATTCATAACGGAACACATTTTGCATTTCAATAGAATAAAAAAAATAATTGTTTTAACAATCAATATGTATATTTATTTGTGTACTATTTTTTAAAACTTTGCTAAAGAAAACTCAATAAAATCTTAAGGAAAACATTTTAAAATTTCTAAAGAATACCTACTCCAATATTTCATTATTTCTATCTGAAATATTTTCTATGAAAAGTGTAAGAAAGAAAAAGAAATAATTATATATTTTAAAATTTTTATATTTTGGTAACGAAATTTTTCTACTTTCTTAAAATTTGTAACTTATACAAAGAAATCTTTCAAATATTTTATCTTTGAAATGAAGATCAAAGAATTTTGATTCTCAACTTTATAAAATGGAGAATTTCGTATAACAAAAAATGCGTTCCGATTACTAATATTCAAAATACTATTTTTCATTATACATTTAAGAATAGTTTAGTTTAAAACATCTTTTTTTAGACCAATTCTTTTCTTAAAAGTAGTTTTTTTAGTTACATGGTTACTAGAAAATTTTTGACTCTTATAGTTGTTTAGAACTCAGAGTGTTTTCTTTACTTTATCCAAAATTCGAGTTTCTGTCACTTTCAAAAAACTTTTTCTAATTTTATTGTATTTTTTATAAAAACAATATATGCAAATTTCTAGTAAAATTTTTTTTACTGTTTTATTTGTTTATCAGAAATTTTTTTATTTACACAAATTTTTAAAGTTATTTGCAAAAATTCCTTACTTTTCCAAATTTTATTCAATATGGATAAGAGCTATCTAATTATAAGTTATTTTTGTCCTATATTTTGATATGATAATGAAGAAAATCTCTTTGAATTTCCGCTCCAATGATTTATTTTGAACACTCAAATTGTATAGATACTAATTTTGAAGTTCTGGTAAGTTAAGTTGAAAATGAAGATGGGATAATTAGAATTGGGTAGATGTTTTTATTAAATTAAGTAATAATTAGATTTCTTGTATTTGGATTTGTCACTCAAAATTTCTTTGCAGTTGAAACTCCTTATTTGTATGGTTGGATTTTCTTGTTCTTGGAAGTAAGATATTATTACCAGTGATACAGCTAGTTTATTTTTTAATTCATTTACATGAATATAAACACGTTGTCAGAGTTTCCATCACAATATTTTCTGGGTAACAGACTGTTTCAAAATTTATTTCCCGTTTTCCCTGTTGAAATAAAAGAATCAGCAATAATAATAATAAAATAATAATAATATATAATACTCACCTTTGTCATCAGCATCTTATGAATTTCTGCATTCACTTGAAATATATATTCCGATAGAAATATGTACTATGAAGTAAGGATGCTTGGTTGAAAATCTTAATTTAATACAAAAATTGCTAATTAGATTAAAAATATGCTGCAATTAAATAAACAACTGATATATTCTTACATTTTATTTTTAAATAGTGAGAAGCACATTAACTAAATTTATATAAAGGCCGTGCAGGAAAATGAAATCCATAGTTAGCCATAGAAAAAAAACATAGGGTATAATTTGTAAGTCATAACGTTTTAAGTAAACAATACATATACATATGTTCTCGCAAATTGCTGTTAATCCTCCAATCGAAAAAAAACCACGTATATTTTAAAAGTATTATAATGTAAACATTTAATAAAAAATGAGTATAATGTAATAAAGGTAATTGAAAAAAAAATGATAGTAATGGATTTTATGCTTTTTTCTGAAATTAAAAACTGAATGTTATATGATTCATTAAGAATTAATTTATACATTATGAGTTATAAAAAACAATAGTTTCAATACATAATAATATAGACATAATAATCTAAGTATAGACATAATATCGTATAGATATAATAATCTAAGATAAGTTTTTACCTCCAAATTTGCAGCGAGCATATTCAATATAAAGTACAAAGGGAATAATAATTTCCATAATCATATTTACAGTTGCTTAAATACATTCCAATAAAATATATGCGAGATGGAAACAGTTTTCATTTCGGAAACACTGAAATGAGAAAAGGGAGATTAAATTAAGAATTGATAGTTAATATATTAGAAATGTTGAGAGAAATATTGTTAAAAACTAAAAATATTGGATCAATCGTATTTGAGCATGAAAAAGCTTATATATATATGTATATAAAGAGATAAAGAGAAAATTTCAAATTAAAATCACTTATTTTGAAAATAAAAAATTAAATCAATAGCATGTTTTTGATGTGAATTATGTGGAGAAAGAAAGAGTTTTGCATTTGATTTTGAATAGTTATTTTTATTTATTTATTTTTACAAACTTTATTTAAATAAATATTTCATTGGAAGATGCAGTCAGTATAAATCTTCTGAAGTCACAAAATTTTCGTGCCAGATAAGTTACCTTTTAAACGATGCCTTCCAAAATAAATCGACTCTCCGCATTCATTTGCGCTTTACTAAGTCGAATTCGAAGTAGGCTTAACTGAAGTATCTGATGGTATGTGTCATTACTCTAAATAGGAACTACCTGAAGTTGAACGAACTATCTTGTAATAAATTAGAATGAGAGATTGGATAAATGCCAAAAAACAAATAGCATAATTAGAGAGGGTCTACTACACTATTCAGAATGTTTCTTAGTGTTTTTCGAGACCTAAATGCTTAGTAACTATTTAAAAGAAATATTCTGTATCGTTTCAAATTCTATTTTATTCTAATGCTTGCTTATAGATATAGTCTCTAAAATGTAAAGAATGTTAAGTTTTTAATCTAGGCTTTGTAATAACTGTAACTTTGATCTTGATATTTTCACAAGTTCTGCAGGAACATTTTTAGGAAAACGAGACGCTTGGATCCAATATTGAAAAACATTTTGGCATTGAGAATTTGTTTTTATTAATTGTGGGTTGGAAACACCTGTATCTCAAAATATATGCTGTTTGAAAACTCAGCATAAAATCTGTTAAGGAGGGTAATGAGAATAGCGTAAGAATATATGATACGAAATGCCACCCTGGTAAGCTAAAAGATAAGGAAAATACAATGCGTGAAACTTCTTTATTTTGCGATGCCTTATTCTGAGGCGTTGCGAACAATTTAAAAGAATAATACTGTTCAACAAATTTTCATAAGCATTCCTGTAAATGCCTTCAGATGAGATTATTTACACTTTTATTCGTATAAGGGCACACAAAATCATCATATAATTAAATCATTAATTCTAATATTTTAAGTAAAGATGTGAAGAGCCAAACTAGTAAAACTATAATCCATAGTTTCATATAAAATCTGTCTGATCTTTTCACTACCCACTTATTGAAAACTTACTACAAAGTTTCAGCTTATGGTATGTAATACGTAATAAATAATTGAATAACCATATTTTTTTTGCGATTTTAAGTTGGACACTTTCTCTGAAATTGGCTTTTGTATCGCACTTTTTTTGGGAGGGAGTCCTCTTGCTTGTTCAACAATTATATTCTTTTATTGCCGAGTTCCGTTTCTCTTTATATATTATCTCTAAAGCAACAGTATCCAGATGGAATCTCCAAATTTGATTCTCCCTGCAGGAACCGCAGTTTTTTAAAACAAGGTAGGCATACAGAAAATACAGAAAGAACATTGTGGATATCTTCTTGCATAAGCGTCTCAGCTGCTGGATTTTTGTAATTAGATACATGTTTATTCTCTACACTAAGAATGAAAACAGCGACATTCTAATACCATTCTTTCTCGTGAGATTTTATTGAACCCTCTTGCCCTTGTTTCCTTAATTTATTGGCCTTAACTTTGCTTAACTTAATTAAGAAATTATTTGAAACTATTTTAATTTGAGAAACTATTGCCAAATATTTGAAACCTTCAGATTCTTGCTGCATATTCTTTTCAACGTTTTTCAATTGTTCTAATTTGCCAAACTTGATATGCAATTGAGAGAATAAAACCTTCTAGAGAAGGGAATAAAACTGTCTTTTCTTCCGTGTATTTGTTATATTAAAATTCACCAAAACCGACTCTTGAGAAATAGAAAGTAAAGCCAATTATCAATTTTGATTATCTTTTTCATTTCTGGTAATTTTAAATCTAGATGAATTGTCCACCTTCGTCCAGTTTACAATTTTTAATGACGAGCAGTGAAATGTGTTCACTTCACATTGGCAACACTTGGAACCTGACATTTTATGGATATCTACTTTAGTATTGGAATATTACTATTATAAAAAATCAATCGGATATCAAAGTTTTAGAAGGTATCGCAAAAGATGAAAACAATTAACTCCTGCCATATATCGCTCTGTGGGTCACACGACTGGTAATTCAATCACACATTCATTTATTCTTGTGTGATTTCGTCTATTCTGCCCTAAAATTTTTAATTTATGTTTAGAATAAGACCATGAAAATTCTCATAGTTCAATCCAATTTCTGATCATGTTTAATTTGTTAATAGTTTCAGTATAACATAGAAGTTACAGATAGTAACAATAAAGCATACATAACAGTCAAAACTATTTTCCTTATGCGCAAAATGTTTAACTCCTTCAGGTTAAAATTTTTTTAACGTCACTTTGGTTTTTTTAGTATACATTTTTGTTTCCTTTTAAGAGAGATTTCTACAAAAGCGAATGTGTTATTTATTAAAATATAGACAACTGTTTTATATGCAAGTTTATAAATTTTCATAAAGTGTATGCATGTTTATTATTTTATATATTTAAATTGGTTATTCTTCACTTTAAATCGCTTTATAGTCCTTAAATCGTATTTTATTAAAATTTTTATAGCAAATGTATATAAAGCAGTAAAGTTCTCTTTTCTTTTTTATTTCTCAAAAAGACTACGAATGTTGCTATAAAAATGTGTTTAGGTATCACCATGAATGCAATTTATCTAAATTTGTTTGTAGCCATCAACAATATATATAAATGATATTCAAAAGAACTGCATATTTAAACTAAAGAAATTTCATTAAAGTTTAAATTATGCGAACTAAGTTCAGTTAGTTTAACTTTAGTGTTTCAGTTCAGAAATATAAAAAGATGAGAATTTCGAATGGTATTATTTCAACGAGAAGCTATTCTAAAGTAATGCCCTTCATGGCAACCAGATAAACGATCTGACAGATGAGAAAAATGATTATATCATGTTTATGTTTTGATTTCACTGATTTTAATTTTCGCATTTTCAATTTTTCAGTGTTGCTCTTGCAATTGCAAGATGACTGCAGACATCGAAAAGGAGACGCCTCAGCAATCGAAAGAGGATGCACCCGAAAAAAAACTGGATGTTTTCGATATTGTGGGGGGAGACGGTTTATGGCAGAGATGCATCTTTCTCTTGGTGCTCTTTTTCTCCATCCCTGCTGGAACGCACAACTTGGTCATGTCCTTTTTCGCACCTAACCTGGACTACTGGTGCGCGAGACCTGAAGGGTCCAACTGGACTCTGGATGAATGGAAGAGTATAGGTTTGCCAGAGGATGACAAACAATGTTCTAGGTAAATTATTCTAAAATATTTGCTTATAAACGGTGTAAATGCTGAACTAAAGAGTTTTTTTAATCTCCATTTCAATTACTATTAACGTCATACCATAAGAAAGTAGAATTGCATCCTTCCATATTCAAAGGATTTGAGCGACTTAGTTGTAAGAGTTTGGCTTTCAAGCGGAGCATTTCATGTTCGAAAGTCGATTACATAGATTCTATCGTGTATATATGCTCCGTGTAGCTTAATATATTGTTCATATGCAATTTGACGCAGAAATCATCTCATATCTCTAGCTATTTTCATAGTTTAATATTAAAGTGATGATACTGAAATGAAGATATGATAATAAGATTTAACTTGTGTGTGATCAATAATGTTTGGAAATGAAAGTACGAGGTAACTGATGAACTATCAATTGTGTGTTAAATATGGCATCTAGGATCTTCTGTAATGTTGTATTGAAGCTTGCTGGGAAAATATGTAATGCCGATTCAGATATCGTCCACGTCATTTGAATATTGCTTAAAACACTGACATTTTCTCAATATTAGCTCAGGTAAAAAGTTCAAAATTCGTTTATTGACTAATATGTGTGACGAATTTCATCAGAAGTTATACCAGTATAAAAAATCTATTTTAACAGTTCACATGAAGTGCGTGCAAACCGAAATAGATTTTAGATAGCATTTAATTATCAAAACGCATCATATGGATTCGGTAAGGAAATAACAAGTAAGGAAATATTTCTTAGCAAATTGAAGGAAGAAAAATGTACGAAATTTCTTCGGAATTTGAAATAATGGTAGATTTTTTTAAAATGCAAATAAGAACAACGTTAAAAAAGAACTATATTTGGGATTATATTAACTTCTCCATCAAGCAGAAAATGATAAATTATTTCAAGAAAAAAATAAATATAGAATTTTGTTTGATTTTGAATAAGATGAGAGAAATGTATATTCTAATAAGACATCAAATATGCATATTCCTTTACAGTCAAACAACTATTTTTTCAAAACTTAAAACATAATTCATACCTTAATTAGCTTACTTAAATAAAAATAATAATGATAATCCATATCACCTACCTTTTAATCCTTTTACATTAAATTACTGATAAGGAATTTTCTAAGGAACAATTACAATTTATTTATTTCTGTTCAAAAATTCATACGAATACAATTAAATTCAAAGATTAAAAATAAAATATCAGAACGTTTCCTACAACCAAAAGATCATAAAGAATTCTTTCAAAAGATTTTTATTTAAAATAATTGACCAATAAAAATCTTTTATTTGCACATAAGCGAAAAATAAGACGAAACAATATTTTTAAAATTTATAATTTTAATTAATTTCTACTGGTTTTCTAATTTTTATTAATTTCGAATTATATTCTAACTTTAATTAAAATATCAACATTTGCAGATGAAGAAAAAAATGAATGAGATATAATAATTTTAAAACATAAATTCGCTTTCGATTTGTGTAGCTAATATACATAGAAAAATAATAGAAACATTTGTCTAGATTATTTAAATTAGCAAATTGGCAGCTTTGGCTTAAATTATTCCGCAATTAACAAACATCTTTAAAATTATTTTAGCACTTTAAAAATATTAAAATGATTGATTAATTTTTAGATGCTTAAATTTCGATAATTATCTTAATGTATTTTTAACCAAAGTACCACAGTATCCTTCTAAAGTCTCTTTTAATATTTCGTTAATACTCCTATAAATGTAATTTTTTATATAAAATTTAAATGGAATTGGATAATATTTTTTTTACAATTTATTTTGTCCGTCAAATTATTAATATTAAATTTCTTTTTTTTTCTCCGAAATATGTAAATAATTGAAATTATACAAATAGGTTAAAAAATATTTTAAGATTTGTGATATGTTTTAAACAAAATGTAATCTTCTGAAAGTGTGGTCGTACTATATAAGAAAAGAAAATGTCACATGAAATGCAAAATGTTCCCTTGACAATGTCAAGAAATTTTTGTCTTCTAATTACTAGTAAATATTTTGAAAATAAACAAAAAAAATTATCGTTTGAGTAAAATTTTGTTGAATATAAAGCATGTATATAGATTTAGTATAGTAATTTTTAAAATATCCCATTAAATTCTCTTATGATCCATTTACCTACTAATTCATATTCAACTTGGTTATAGATAACACTAATTATTCTAACACTAATTCTAATTTAGTTTCATATTTTGGGATAAACACGAAACCATCGAGATTGGTCCCCTCAAAACTTTCTCGTATACTCTCTAACGAAGATGCTATCCCCTTATTTCCTCTAGCATAAAATTGTCGACTTTGGTCAAGACTGTGAAAGCCTTTCAGGTCATTATCGAGCAATAATTAAGAAGTATTGAAATGTGGCACGAATTTAACTTAAAAAAATCTGTTGTGTGTAGTTTGACGACTTTTTGGCTATTAATCCCTGGAATTTAACAATAGTTTGATGGAAATCGAATTCGTGCCTTAGACACGTAGTTTGAAGAATTCAAATTTTATCCATCCAATATATAATATATTTCATGTGCGAAAAGATAAAAATTAGCTGAAATTGTCAATTAGTAAATAATTTGAAATAGTAATAATTTAGTAAATAAGCTGAAATAAAAATTACATCATAGATTTATTTTATACTTTCAGATTATTGTCTTTTTCTATTCTACATTTTTATTTTATATTTTATTCGTTGTATATTTTTACAGCAATAAAAATAAAATTTTCCTGAATTTTTTTTTTGAGTTTCAGAAAACATTTTTATCTATTTTTTAGGTACAAATTTGTTAACGCTTCGTATCCAATCGACGAAAACAGTACAGTGTTTAGAAGTGACGAAGTAATTTCTTGTGATGCTTGGGAATATGACACATCATTGTATAAATCAACTGTTCTTAGTCAGGTAAGGAAATGTCGAACTTTCTTGCATTTAAAATTGAGGGTTTTTTTCTTGGAAATGTTGTTACTTGTTTCTGTTAGAGACATTGTATGAATAAAGGAAGCATCGAGATGAATTCTGAGATTGTGCTGGACATTAAATCTGAAAGTGAGCTTGCTTGGAGAAAAAAAGTTTAAGTGCGCTACTATTCCTAATAAGCTTGCTAGAAGAAAGTGGCTTATGTGCGCTATTATTTATTCCTAATAAGCTTGCTAGGAGAAAGTACTTTATTGTGCTACTGTTCCTAATAAACATGCCAGGAGAAGGTAGCTTATGTGCTCTATGTCTAATAATTATGTCTTATGTCTAATAAGCTTACTAGGAGAAAACTATTTATGTGCGCTACTATTCCTAACAAACTTGCTTGGAGAAAGAAACTTATGTGCGCTACTATTCCTAATAAGCTTGTTAGGGAAAAATAGCCTACGTGAGCTACTATTCCGATTAAGCTTGTTAGGGAAAA
>JAPMOR010014342.1:412655-433080 GCA_026543865.1 Argiope aurantia
AAATAGCCTACGTGAGCTACTATTCCGATTAAGCTTGTTAGGGAAAAGTAGCCTACGTGAGCTAATGTTCCGATTAAGCTTGTTAGGGAAAAGTAGCCTACGTGAGCTAATGTTCCGATTAAGCTTGTTAGGGAAAAGTAGCCTATGTGAGCTACGATTCCGAATGAGCTTGCTTGGAGAAAGAAGCTTACGTGCACTACTATTCCTAATAAGCTTGTTAGGGAAAAGTAGCTTATATGTGCTATTATTTATTCCTAATAAGCTTTTTAGGAGAAAGTACTTTACTATTCTACTGTTCCTAATAAACTTGCTTGGAGAAGGTTGCTTATGTCCGCTATTATTCCTAATAAGCTTGCTAGGGGAAAGTAGTTTAAGTCTGCTGCTATCTCTAATACGCTTGCTAAAGAAAATCGCTTATGTGTACTACTATTTCTAATAAAATTGCTAGGAGAGTAGTAGCTTATGTGCACTACTATTTATAATAAACTTGCTAGGGAAAAGTAGCTTATGTGTATTTTTTCTCAAGAAATAAAATTAAAATTCAATTTAACTCAAGTATCTTTATCAGATGCTCAAGCTTTTATAATTTCCGTTTGAAGTATTTCGAAGTTAAGTGTTCTTTTTGAGTTCCTGTTTGAAGTTCTCTGTAAAAATTGAATGTTTTACTTTTTAGCGCACATGTAAAATTTCTTATAAAAATGATTATATTTATTATATTTTTAAATATCAGTTGCTATTAAGATTATAATTTTCTTCTGGTGACGTAATTTTAAGTATTAGATTTTTGAGACAATCATGGTATTCCAAATTCCTGAGGATACGGATTTTATTATTATCTTAGGTTTGGAATGCATTCTGCACCACTTACTGAGAATTGTCTTATTTTTAAACAAATGTTAAGTAAATATATTCATAAAGGAACCTGATCAATTTTTGGAAATATGATAACCACTTTTTTACAAGAACCGTTAGACTATAAAAAATGACAAACGTAGAGAAAAAATTAATTTGTAATCAAAATTGATGTACAATTGTGGTTACTTTACGTCAGAAGGGTTCTTACATTTGGCATATCAGTTGATAGAATTCCACATCCCCTCTTTTTTCAAATTACACATTCCCGCAAGTGCTTTGAAAAGTATTTTAATGTTCATTTGGAGCTTCCTATTAATCTTGCATTGCAGTTTGTTCTTCAATTCAGAGAAAAAATTAAAATCACTCGGCTCTAAGTCGTATTTTCAAAAGCATAAGATTGTCACAATAAAAGATCTTTAACCAGTTTGAAATTAGGGGGATACTGAAATTCCTGATAACAAAACAGCCGATAAGTATGCCAAAATTGCGACTTGCGATATCCAATGGTTAGGCATTTCTGTTCAATATTATTTCCTTAAAAGAAAATTTAGAGTTTTCAGCTCAATTTTTTTTACTTGAATTATAAATATTTACTTCAAAAATTTGAATATAATGTAAAGTATTTCATTAGGAATGGGTTAGTATACATAAATATTAATTTTAAATTTAAAATATGCGTAAGAAAAATCAAGAATAAAATAAATTCACTTCAAACATGTGAGTAGAGATGCGTGTGAATATCATTAAAAAAATTTTTTTGATTACAAAAATTCATGAATGAATTCTGTTTATTTCGAAATACATAAATACCTCGAGAGGAACGAGTTAGTGTAAATATTATTTTGAAATAAAAAACAAGTTCGACAGAAAATATCGTTTTCTTATTTCTGAGTTGATAAGGCATATTCGTTTCTTCGAGAGCATGATAAGAAATTCCGGAGATGATTTAATGGATGGTTTTCTGATGTCAAACTTGTATAATTGTTGAAAACTGAAATGTTTGAAATGTTATCTTTCAAGATTGCACTTATCACAGCGTTTTTATTTGTTTTATAAAAACTTGAAATTAATTTAAAGGATACACGGTTACTATTCGATTATATTGTGTACGCATTTTTCTACGAAGGTCATCTAGGATATTTCATTTCATCAAATTAATTTGTTATCAATATTAGCGTGAAGATAATTGAGTGATAAAATAAAACTAAATAAAATAACTAAATCTATACTTATAATAAAGCTCAATTTGTGTGTGTGTGTGTGTGTGTTGGCGCTCTACAGGCCAGACCATTCAACATACAGCTACCAAATTTGGCACGTGTATACCTTGGAGGTCGGGAATGTGCAACTGGGGGTTATTCTTTCAAATTTTTAATTAGAATTTTATTTATTTAAAAATTAAGCGAAATTTTGGCGTGTTTCTGCTATAACTTCCGAAAATATTACCGCACAAAAAAGATTTTTACATGAAGTTAAAGATCAAACATTTATCTTTTAAATGATACCAATGTTTTAACCTTAAAATTAAATTTCTATTTTTAATGAATTTTTAAATATATTTTTCAACAAATTTTTTCGTACAAAATAAAAATAAAATTTAAGCTGCACGAGCATTCGCATTCATGGGAAAAAATTAGCTTTTTTCAAAGTGTTGCCATCACATTGATTAAAGCTTCAATTAAAAATAAATTAAATCTTTTTGGAAATGAAATCGGCAAAAATATAATTTTCGGCACGTGTCTGTAGGAAAGGAAACAAATATGAAATATTATTTTTTCTAAAAAATAAATTCAAGAAAAACTATTTTATGATCTTTTACACTCTCTATATTATTAATCCAATAAATCGGTTTTATTTTAAGGCAAGTTTTGTTTAATATGAGCAGGATATACATTCAAATCAGGGCCACACAGCTAATTTGTAAACCTTTAGTAAGACACAGATCTGCTAAAATAGTCTAAATGGAAAATGGTTATATTTTATGTAACTTGATTCAATAAATGCTCTAATAAATAACGAATTTTTGATTTTACATAAAGCTTCTGCTGTGGAAATCACGATTAACAAAATGTTCTTGAAACACTAATATCTATATCTATACTTCTAATATCTATATCTATAACTATACTCTATACTTATAAATAAAGCTCTCTGTGTGTGTGTGTTGGCGCTCTACAGGCCAGGTCATTTGACCTACAGCTACCAAATTTGATACATGTATACCTTAGAGGTCGGGAATGTGCACCTAGGGTCTCTTTTTTAGAATTTTTAATTAGAATTTTAACTATTAATTAAAAACTAATTTTCCCGCCAAAAAATCTTTCATTTTCCCCACCGTTAAATGAGTAAGGCTTCATTTCCCCCCCCCCCAACAGTAATGAGGCTGGGGTTAACATTTTTCGGCCGATTATTTCAAATAATTCTGTTTATTTTCTTAATGTTTTGTGCATTTAAAATTAAACATTGTTAATTAATTGATCTTTCAGATTCATTCTGAAGTACTTTTGAATTAAAATAACACAGAATAAAGGAAATTAAAAATGTCTAATCTGTATAGCGTTACTCCAACTGGCGTAGAAAAATTCACGCATTTGCGTTACCGTAACTGGCGTTGAAAATTCACGCATGCGCATTGTGTTCTGAGTGTTGACATAACAACCATTATCAACGGATGATTTAAATTATATTTTGATTAGTTGCATGCTTTTGTAATTAAATTGTATTTATGTTAGTTACATATTTTTTGTATATGCTTATAGTTTTAAGTACATCGTTTTTTAAGTAGTTTTTTTAACCTGTTTTCAATGATTTAAATTATTTTTAGGTTAGTTGCATGCTTTTGTAATTAAACTGTATTTATTTTAGTTATATATTTTTTGTATATGCTTATAGTTTTAAGCACATCGTTTTTTAAGTAGTTTTTTAAACCTGATTTCGACCGATTATTTTAAACGATTCATTTTATTTTCTTAGTGTTTGATGGATTTAAAATTAAACATTGTTAATTATTCGATCTGTTCATGATGAATCTGAGAAAATTTTGTTGACAAATTCTTGAGATATTACATAAATTAAGAAAGATATTCTTTAGTGCCCATAAAGTTTAAACGCTCAATGACTCTGTTATCAATAATTATATTATAAAAAAATGCTTTATTTCAGTAAAAAGTATTATTATATTAATTGCAGATTAATTCTTTCCACTTTAATTTAAAGAATAAATTCTACGAGAGGTAACAGAAAATTAGAGAGATACATGTTACGCTATGACTGAAGGCCTTTATAATATTATGAGTGAATTATATGACTACCAAAATTTGAAATTTTAAAATATTTTGATGAAGAATCTATTAAAGTTGGAATTGCGTAAAATATTTAATTATTAAAATTTAAGCGAACATTAATATTGACGAACCGGCTGGTCGCCAAAGGCGACTAGTAGACAATAAAATACATTTATTGTGTGTTTAAAGACAGATGTAAAAAAATTACTTAATTTTAATTTAAAATTGATAAAAAATAGTTGTAATTTCAATAAATAATTTTAAAATAAAAAAGTATTAATTAACGTATTATCAAAGTTAAAAGATAGTTTTTAATTTATAATCCATTATATACATATGAAATCCTACTATAATTTTTTCCCAAATTCGCTATTAAATGGAGTTGTTTATATGGAATCGATTAACTATCAATTACATTATGAAAATATTAGATATTAAAATAGTTTGTCATTGAGAACAGATAAAAATTACAAAGAAACTGGAAAATCCATTAAAACATTCCATTTTTGCAAGCATGTAACTAGTCAAAGTAAATAAAATAATGTAACAAAACAATTACTAGTTCTCTATTACAGATAAATATTTATTTTGCTAACATTTTCAGTTGAGATATTTATTTTCAGTTCACGTTTTATTCAAAAATAGCTAGAGGAAGGTCGCTACATTCAGAAATATCCACTTCCATTTGTGGCATAGAAGAGACGGCACCACCACAAATACAATCCGGCGCTTCATATGTCAAATATAGAAAGCATATCTTGGCTATAACTTCTTTTAATACTTGACGCAGAAGTATGAAATTTCTACTATATGAAAGGGTTGCGATAACGTATTATCAATGAAGAACTGCGAAATCGGAAGCAAGCTGCCTTCGCTAAAAAAAAGCTAACAGGATATTTGACTTAATATATGTTCTTTGATTAGTTTCTGCTGAATAAATTCTGAAGATTAATTTTGTTTTATTCTTGACTAGCGCTGATACATTTGGCGTTGACCGGGATAAAAATATTGTCTTGTTTTTTTTAAGTAAATAATACTTGTTATATGAAAATACATTTATGTAAAATATTATAAAGCATAAAAATACAATTATTTCCAATTTATTTTTCATTAAATAAAAAAATATATTTAGCTCCAAACGATTTTTTAATTTTTTAGCTTTTAAAAAATTAAATTGTACCAAACAGTTTTTAAAAACAGTTAAAATCTAATTTTTGCCAAACGATATTAATAATTTTTAAAGAGTAATTCAAAATTTGATTAAAAATTGCGATTTGTGATTTGGAAGATTTAATGATTTTTAATATCTGTAATATTTCCATTAAATTGAGCGGGCCACACAGAAGATAAAATAATTTGTTTCTATGAATTTTTATGAGTACGAATTATTTTTGAATATTCCTTTTATTTATATAGATAATAAATAATATTTTAAAAAAGAATCTCTTTTAAAAATATTCATGAAATAGATTATAAAAGTATTATACAAATATATGCTTTTGTAAATGATACATTTATATATAATATTTATATATTTCATAAGAACTGGAGGAATGATCCATTTAATTATTATTCATTAGCTTTTGAAAATTATAAGCCGTTTTTTTTAAATTTACTTTCTCGGTTTTCTTTTAAGAACAGAATTATTTATCAATTTTCGTAGCAAACGACTTATTTGCCATCCTTAGACGCTGATTTTATTTCACTCGTGGTGTGGTCACATGCATTGATTAAACAATTTCAAATGTGATATTTTCATGGTTTTTTTAAACGACAATGATGATCTTGTTGAGAATATTATTCTTAATCTAAAATCATAGTTTAGATAATTCTTTTGATTTCAAGAGAGGAAGACGAATTTTTAATATTCGATAATCCACTTAAAAATCACTTAAAACTGAATGTAACATACATCTCAACTGTGATTAACAACATTCATATTTGAATTGAGACTGTTTATAATCCTGTTTATGTTGAAAAAGTCTATAAGAATATTTTATGGAAATTTCCACTTATTACTACTAATTAAGCTAAAGAAATATTCATTAAAACTTATGTTTCTAAAATTGAATGAAGTCATTTCTTGTTTTTGTAGTGGGATTTGGTTTGCAGTAGAGAATGGCTGGTGTCATTGTCCAAGTCTGTTTTTATGGCTGGGACATTCGTCGCCAGTTTGCTTTTTGGACAATTAGCTGATTCGTAAGTTACCTATTTTTTTACTTCTAATGTAGATATTAAATACTGTTCATTCTCCGCTTCAGAAACTCTTCGCGTTTTTGCTCATGCGTCAGGAGATATCAAGAAAAGGATGAGAGTAAAGTCGAAAGGAGGAAATTTTTACACCAAGCAATAGGGCGCGCTCAGATTATTCGGTTAGTTAGGAGGCGTAATAACAGCGCAACTTTCTGAGTATCATCCTTTAGCAAAGTGCAATATTAGTCTTGGGATCCTGAAACGAACAGTAGCTGTTTTCTAAAAAATCTATGTACATACAAAAAAGTGGCAGAACTTTTTGATATTTTACATTCGAAAAAAAAAAGAATTTCAATTGTGTTTAAAAAGTTTTTATTTTAATCCTATTGCTTTATTTTAATTAATAATGAAATTTATTAAAGAACAAAAAGATGCATGCATCAGGGATAAAAAAAGTTAGCATAGCTTAGTTTAGTTTAGTAAGAACGAAATCTGTTTTATGTCTTATCTTGTACATTTGAACAAAAGTTAATAGAACTCATAGCTAAATTTAATGCAGAGGTAAGTATTATATCTCTGAGATAAAGAATATTCAAGGATATCAAAATTTTTAATGTAATTCGATCTTTAATTTTAGCAATAAAATTAATGTAAATAATATTATTCAAAGATATTATTATAACAAGCAATGGATCATTCACCATTTAATTGCTTTTTTTATTGAAAAGACCCGTGAGCACAGAAGTCTGAATTATACTTCATATGAAGATGACACACACACACTCGTTTGCACAACCCCTTTTTACAGCAAGGTTCTTTCACACCTCGCGGATAGAATACAGGAAAGAGAACCATCCCCAAACCAGGACTCGAACCCGGGACCCCCAGATCATGGGGAAGACACGCTACCCTTAGGTCAGGACGCCATGCAGAATTATTCTGAAAATATTTTATACTTTTGAGAGCCGAGTTACTGTCAATCTTGTTACAGAAAAATTAAAATTTGCTTTTGCGTGGTATTAGTCATAAATTCCAAACAGCGTTCAATGAAGGGAGGTGTTAACTGTTAAGCAAGTACAACTCGAAAATTTGTGAAAGAAAGGATGTATATATTTTTTAAAAGTTGCTGAACGACTGTTTTTTCCCGTTGTTAAAAAAACGCTTCCAACGGAATTAGGATAATGGTGGTTAATTGCTTTGCAAATATTTGTATATGAAATCAAACCATGATTACAAAAATTAGTCTAACATCTAGCTAAAACAGTCATCTCTATTGCGAAATTAAACAATATGGTCAAGTATTAATAATCTGAAAAAACGAAAAAACTATACATGTAACACAAATAGTAAAATATTAAAAAGAATCGAAGAAAATATTTTCCAGATTGGCCGACAAGAAAGAATTGAGCATAACATGCATGATTTTAAAGAAATTTTAAATTGAATATCCTTTTGTAAAAGACTTTCTTGAAGTTTGTCTGCTCAAGGTAAAGAACAACGGGATAAATATTAAATGCGGGTAATGCCTTCTACAATGAAGAATAATATATTATACTCATATACGCACGAATATATAAAGTAAAACATGCGAAGTTAGAACTTTTCTCAGAAATGTGCAATGTGACTTATGTCGTTACTCTGTAAATGATCCACCAGTAAGACATCTCTTGGCATGTATTAATGAGGAGGTTCACAACGATAAAAGGAAGTATCGTTGCATTTAGACTGCACAATTAATTTTAGGAAGCTATAGACAGCTATTGAACAATTTTTGAAACACATGAAGTATACCATTTTTCAGATATGCCTTCTTTCATTATTCTTTAAATTATCCATATGTAAATCATTTCTTGTCGTATATTTATGAGCAAGTCACGACGATCAAAGCAAATGATGCGTCATTTAAACTGCACAATGAGTTTCATGGAGCTATGAACATCATTTTATCCTTTCCCCTCCTTCTGTATTTGTAAAACACGCGAAATTTGCCCTTTCTTCAAATGTTCAGTGTGGCCGTTTACATTATTCTGTAAATGATCCACCAGTAAAACATCTCTAGACATGTATTAATGAGGAGGTTCACAACGATAAAAGGAAGTATCATTGAATTTAGTCAGCACATTCAGTTTTATGAAGTTATAGACAACATTTCACTTTTTCTACTTCTGAAACACGTGAAATTTAGCTTTTCTTGGATGTGGTTTCTTTCAATATTCTGGGAATGAATCACCAGTAAATCCTTTCTTACCATTTTTAATGAGGAGGTTCACTTCGATAAAACGAAGTAAACTTACATTTAGACAGCATGATTAGCTTTAGGAAGTTATAGACAACATCTGAGTAACTTCTGAAACATATGAAGTTTACCTTTTCTTTTCGATTTGGCTTTCTCTTTCGCTATTCTGTGAATGAACCCCTGGTAAATCATCTTGTGCCATTGATTAACGAGGAGGTTCACTTCGATAAAACGAAGCATCTTTGCACTTAGACAGCACAGTCAGTTTTAAGAAACTATAGACAATTTTCCACTTTTCCATTTCTGGAACCATGAAGTTTATCTTTTCTTCGTTGTGACTGTTTTCGTTATTCTGTAATTACCCATATGTAAATGTTCTCTTCATATATCTACGAACAAGTTCACGTTGATAAAAGCAAATGTCGTGTTTCTTATACTACACAATTTCATGGAATACCATTTCATATTTTCTCCTTCTTCCATATTTGTGAAACACAAGAGGTTTGTCCTTTCTTCAAATATTCAGTGTGGTTGTTTTCCTTATTCTGTAAATGATCTACCAGTAAATTTTCTCTTACTATGTATTAATGAGGAGGTAGCGTGGAAGAAACGATGCATTGTTGCATTTAGACAACAAAGCAGTTTTAGGAAGCTATAGACAACATCTGAATAACTTCTGAAACACGTGAAGTTCACCATTTTTATCGATGTGGCTTCTTTCATTATTATGTAAATGATCCACTGGTAGATCATCTCTTGCCATGTATTAATGAGGACATTCACATAGTTTTAAGAAGATATAGACAACTTTTAATTTTTTTCACATTTCTGAACATTTGAAGCTTATTTTTTTTCGTTGTGGCTATTTAAATTATTCTGTAAATTTCCACGTCTATGTTTTCACATTTGAGCTCATTATATCCTTATGTTGTATTTTGGATTGTATGTACCTCTACAGAAAAGTTTCTTTGTGACTATGTTCCTTATTTATTTTAATTTTTCTGAGGATGTTTAGATTATCTTACACGTATAATCTAACCAATAATTTTATTACAGGTTGGGCAGAAAGCCCACAATTATTGCTTGCTGTGCCATTACATTGTTTTCCGCCGTTATCTGTGCCTTCTCCACTTCATTCATCATGTTCATCGTCACCAGGTTCTTCGTTTCGTTCGGCATTTCTGGAGTGTATAACGTTTCGTTTGTTTTGCGTGAGTATAACGTTTTACAATGAATTTTAGTTCATTTATTTATTTAAAAAAAGAATCTGAACTTCAAAATCAAAATTGCAATGTTTCATGATACAAAATGCACATTATGTGTTCGGCGATATAAATAATTATCTGATCAATTTAGATCAAATTTTATTTCAATTGATTTTACCTAATTGTGCTTTACTTGATATAAATGTTTTTGTACTTTGATTTTAATTATATTTTCAGCCTAAAATGCAAAAAAAATGATAATAAAAATGAATAGATAAAAGAACTAAATATTTACGATTAGTCGATAATTTTTAATGATTTGGATGGGTAGTTTTAAAACTAGAAAGAATCTTGATTCGTCTCTGATTATCAGGAAGTATTTTAAACTTCAGAGAGGCCAATTAAAATATGAGGACGATTATCAACAATTCTATCTGCCTTTTAATAAAGAAAGGAGGTATAGGATTAATACTTAATTTCCAAAACCACATCTTCGGTAATAACAGTGCTAAACTTGGTTGCAGTAATTTCTGGTAGAGACTGCCTTTGACACATTTAAAGGTATATGAAATAAGGAAAAAAAAACATTACGGATAGCGCTATCATTGTCATAACTCATGTTAATACAGTTAAACTTCAGTAACACTGACCAATTAAATCTTCTTTGAGTGTGAAATCGTAGATGAAGGATGGCTGTTTCATGGTATGATGCATGACATAGTATGCTCATCATACATCATACTCAAAAAGGGTAAGTCTAATTTATGAGATTGGGAGGAAAAGAGCATTGAAAACTATTGAATGTGAACATTTTTTACAATGCATTTTAACTATTTTCCCATTATAACTTAATATTTTCTCCTCCTACAGCAATAATCTATACTTGTAAAATTTGATGAAATGCATGTGATACATTTTTGGAGGATTGCGGGTTGGTTTTATATTAGTAAGAAGTATGTGGTATCTTTGAAACCCTTTCAGAATATTTCAAGACAAACTTGAAGAGCATGTGAAGTATATGTTTAGAAATCATTTTTACAATAAAACATGGCATAGCCAATAGAAATGATGACCCTCGTTTGTCAGTGAATTAAGTAAAAGAAAGGGGTGCAACACTTGTTTCATGGAATATATATTTACAACAATACAGTTACATAAATAACAGCATGCAAAGCGTGCAGCATTTAAACGGATTGTTTTTTGACCACTTATTTTAAGTTACTCTAACTGTAAATTGTTGATAACGCAGTATTTTATATACCATACTGCATACGACTTATAATGTTATTGTTAATTGAATTAATAATAATATTGCAATACCCTAAATTGTGCAGTTGCGATGTCTGTATATAGCTGGTGTATTATTTTCTTTTACTTAATTCGCTAACAAAGTATGCTTGGTTCTCTTTCACTTATGATTCTATATTCTGAATGCCGGCTTCCTGGCCTTGGGGTAGCGTGTCTTCCCCGTGATCTGGGCGTCTTGGGTTTGAGTCCTGGTTCGGACATGGTTGTTCTGTACCCTGTGTTCTGTTTGTGAGGTGTGCGAAAGAGCCTCTCTGTAAAGAGGGGTTGTGCAAGCGAGTGTGTGAGTCTCATTTTCTTATGAGCTAAAGTCAGACTTCCGCCCTCGGGTGCTCAGGGGTCCTTGCCCTCAGAAGCTACTGCATCGCTCTTTCCCCGATATCCCGACCAAGAAAGACTTGGTATGAATTGGAGTTCAATCCAAGAGGGATAAGCAACAATAACAACATATTCTGAATGGCAACACCATTCAAATAATCATGAAAACGGATAGCAAATAAAAGAATATTTTAAAATGTTTGAATTCATCGAATAAGAGGCATTTTCTCGATCAAATCGTTGCAGGATAAGGAATTTTTAAGAACTCAAGAAACGAAAGTTTTGACAAAAACGAGATATTTCAGTATAGAAAGGCAAAAGGAATGGCAGATCATTTCATTAAAGAATATAAACTTTAAGAGTATAAGCGAAAGAAGTAATTGAACCATTAAGTGGGAAACGAACGAATTAATGTTTAGCTAAAGCATGCGATTATCATCTTTTTATTTTTATCACCATCGATTACGGTGTTTCGGCACATCTATGACATGATGAAAGAATATCCCCATGGCTACAGATTAAGCTATAACCATGTGAATTCTTTTTTTGTGTGCGACCATGCAGCTAGTTTTAATACAGATTATTTGTTTTCAGTGATGGAACTTCTTGGACCCAGCGAGCGATCCATTTACGGAGTGGCCATTAACTTCGGTTGGTGCATCGGTTTTGTGTCCCTCCCAGGGATTGCCTGGCTCCTGCGAGACTGGTTCTGGATTCAAGTCGCTCTGACTGCCCCTTGCGTCATCCTTCTCACCTCTTGGTGGTAAGAATGTTTTGCTGAGAAAAGTTTTTAAAGCGATAAACTAAACGATATGTAAATTAGTCCATTATTAACCTCTTCGTCGTCCGTAACACGTCTAATGGGGCCCCGGTGATCTAGCGGTAAGATCTCAGGAACCGGAGGGTTTCAAGTTCAATGCTCGATTCCACCAAAGAATTTCGTGTAAGCGTGTTTGGTGCATGTTAAATCCGTCGAGGTCAAATGTTCTTCCGCTGATATGGTGTGGAATTTCGGATAGGGGTTGCCAGTTCAGGTGTCGTCCTCATCACCTGGCCAAAGTGCAACATGACGAGATCCGTCCCAAAATATCCCTAGTGTTTCTTTGAAACTGGACGTTAATATAACTAAATAAATTAAACTAATGCGCCTAGCGCGTTCAAGTGAAGCTTCTGCAGGGCGTCCGTAAAGCGCTTCAAGCGTTCTTCTACATTTAAAAACTTTTAAACGTTTAAAACGATTTGTAAATGTTTACTTGTTTGACTTTTTATTTTTGTTTGTTTTAATGTTGCGAGAATAGAAAACAGAACATTTCGAGGACAGGAGAGGACGGCGACAGGGTTCATAGGCGTACACACTTTCAACAGTTTCATTATGTGGTTGCTCAGTAGAAATATTACATGGCTAGTACTACAGAATTCATTTCACTCCACATTGAACACTTATTATTGAAATAAAATCTTAAAAATGCAATTTGTTTCGTATATATATTCATTAGTTCCTGTAATTACTCCCTCTATTAGTGATTTTTTTGTAATAATTTTTTATCCTCTCTTCATGGCCACGGTGGCCTGATGATTAGGTTTCGGCTGAGGAGCCGGAGGGTTTTTAGGTTCGTGACCCGATTCCCTCGAAGAACCGCCGTGTAAACGGATCTGATGCATGTTAAATATGTCGGAGCCAAACTTCCTCCAGCTGGTGTGGTGCGGAAGTTTGGAAGGAGTATCGGATAAAGTGTCCTGTATCAAAATCTGATCGAAAAATTTGATCGCGATTCAAAATTACGAAGTCGATCCGAAAATAGCCTTAGTGTTTCGTTAAAAATGGGACGTTAATATAACTGAACTGAACTTGTCGTCTCTTCAATTAAAAAGGAAATTATGCATAGAGTGAATGCTTTTTCTATAAAACATTTTTCCCTTCATTAAATTTCCGATTTTTGTATAATTTTTAAATATGTTTCTGGAATTTTTATTTATCTGATATAGCTAAATTAAGCTTAGTAAGATAGATTGATACTATTTTGTGAAGCGAAAAATTTATTATTTTTTTATTTTAATAGTAATAATTTATGGAATTTTATATAATGAAGAGATAACATTTTATAATTTTGAAATTGAAAACTTTTTTGATACAAATTTATGAAATGAAAATTTTATTAAGTAATTTTTTGATAATAATAATAATAATTTGTTGAATCCTATGTGACTAAGAGCTAAATTTTAATAACTGTTTTAAATTGGAAAAATGCGAAATTTCTTGGTAAACGGTACAATAATTAAAGAGTTAATTTATAACTTTTTAACATTATCATCATATTTTTTTCATTATATTGGTTTATTAATCTTTAAAAATTCTATTACAGATGCAGGAATTTTTCCTAAAATTTACTCCAAATTGAAATTCATCGTTCAAGTTAACTACATTCCTTTAAGTTAAATTTTAGTCCATATTTTAAGAAATTTTGTCCTCCTCCGAGGATTGGTCATAAAGTTTCGACTCAAAGATCTTCCATAATCTGACTTTGACGGTCAGTTTTCTCATTAATGTGTCACGAAAGTCATGATCATTGTTTGCTGTTATCATATGACCTCGGTTCAAAATTTGAAGGTACGCCTTAAAATGCGACCATGTGTATTCAAAATGGAAAGTTATGCAACTAAACGAAATCAAATCAGTTATCAATATAACTAAATATAATTGATATTTATATTAATTTTTTTTTATAAAAACTATATTTTGATCCATTGCACACACACTGATATAAACTGCTTTGCGACTTCAATGCTTTTAAAGAAATGGAAATGATCCCCTCGTTTTTCCTTGTATTTTTTAAAAAATTATTCATTAATTCTTTATTATTAATATTTATCCTGATTTGTCTTATTCTTCAAAGGATTCTTCCGGAATCCCCTCGTTGGCTGATGTCCAAAGGAAGAGTAGATGAAGCCCTGAAAGTGTTGAACAAAGCAGCAAAAACTAATGGCAAAAAGCTCTGCGACATTGACACCAAGCTGAAGAAGATGATGGTGAAAGCAACGGAGGTAAATTTTGAATATCGTACTAATATAACCCACTCTATTTAAATATTTAACAAGAGAGTTTTTTTTTCTAAACATTTATGTTCCCCGTCTTTTCGCATTTGATCATCCGAACTATCACATTGGGTTAATTCAATGTGTGGCGGTTATATTAACTCTACATCCTTCTCTTTTGGTACAACAGATGGCGTTACCTTATTGACATCAAAGAATATTATTTGCCAACGGATTCTAAAACACTCTGCGCTTTTGCGCCGCATGTGTTAAGAGGGGTTTAATAGTCAAATTAGGGGTGGGAGGAAAAATTAAAGGAGGTGATGTTTTCATTTAACAATAAAGTAAACTCGGATTACTCGCAGACTAAATTAAAATAAAGTAATAAGATTAGAAACGACATGATACTCAAGTACACATGAAAAAAAGATTGAAAGAAAAAGTATCTAATAGGGCAGTAATCAAGAAAAACGAAAAAACTCGGAAATGCGCTCATACTGCTGCCTTTCGCCCCTTTGTGAGATAGAATTGTCGAAAAGTGGTCAGGATACTGAAACGAACAGTATTTCCCATGATCCTCTTGGAGGTCATTATTCGATTGTATTCTAAAGGAGTGTCTTGTTTTTGATGTTCGTGTTTGTTTTGTCCTGTGAAATGTGGAACTTAGAGAATAATTAAATACCTGCTCCTGAAACTCGTCTTTTATTTTCATCTATCTCATAATGAAGTTATAAAGAGTCCTCCCCTCTGCAAGCGTTATTTACAAGTAAATAGTGAATCGTACATATGTTTCTAATTTATTTAATTATAAAACACACAAAATAGGATACCTACACAACAGAATGTTTGAAAGTTTGGAATTAAAACTGGGGAAAACTTGATATAAAATATATTATAAATCGGAGTAGAGAACATGTCCGTCTGGGCGGGCTATTATATGATTAATGCTATTTTGGATATGATTGTTATAGATTAACTAATTAAAGTTGTAGTAGAAAAGTTAATGGCTGAATGCATAAGAAAAAAAATTGCAATTTATTGCGTACTTTAAAAGTAAATGTATATTGCAAAATTAAAGTGAATATTAAAGATCTGGCATTCTATGAACTTATAAAGTCTGAAATCAAAACTAATTTTTAAGGTATGTGATTATGTTCAATAATGAATTTTTTGAAAAACGTCCAAAAAATTGTTATATTTGGAATATTCGTTTAAAAACGATTGAAAAAACATCTATGAAACCAAAAAATGACAGTTAAGTGCCAAACGATTTTTAAAAATTCGAAAACAGCTTTGTTTTGTTTTTTTGCCAAAAGAAACAAAAAGCAATAAAATCTTCTAGTTTAGAGCTTTATCAAATGATTTGCTTAAAATGTTGCATACAGCTTAAGGAAAGTATTATCTAGTTCCTGAACTAAAAAATAAGCTGTATTTCTATCCATTCTTTAAATAATGGGGTTCAACTGATAAATGAAATTTTCAATTTTTTTCAAATTGTGAAGCCTTAAAACATTTCTTTATGAATAGATAATTTATTCTCCATTACAGGAACTACAAAGCATATTAAGAAATTATACCAAATTTGAAAAAAAAAATATGTATTAGATTTTTATTTATGAATTTTTTCTTAAGAAAATTCTATCATATTCTATATTTGAGAAAATGGCATCTAAACATGTAAAATAGCTTTAAATGCAAACATAAAAAGCAGTGTAGTTTCTCAAAAAATAGACTTGGAAGCAAAATTCTAACAGTTTAATAAACAAAAACTCTTCAAACATTAAGAATATTAAATAAAAAATCATAGTTTCATAAAAAATCGACTTTCCAACAACCTACCTTAAAAGCTGACGTAAAACAACAGTGCTCTAAAAATGCAATAAAATATGCAAAATTAAAAATAAACTGCCAAAAGAAAATAACAGAAAAAGCTTCCACCTGTCTCGCGAAAGTAGAATAGAATAAATCAGCGTAATAAAAACTCCAGACCTCAACTTTTTGATTTTTGTTATATTTCAGCGTAAAAAATATTAAATGCAATCAAGATTTTAAACTTATGATCCCATATCTAATCTTTATACCTAATTATCGATAACATAAACCTGTAATAATTATAAAATATCAATTAGTTCACTAATTTTTATTTAAAAATTCATTATGTTAATGGAAATGAAATTTATTATGTAACATCTAATTTCTTCAACTATGTTATATTTAATTACTTTTGTTTGTCGTGTAATGTTTTAAATATCATAATTAATAAAACTGAACATTAGTATCGATTATAGATACAAAATAATTTAGTTTATTTCTCGCACATAAAATAAAATAAACATACTTGTCTGATCTTCTAGACGCTAAAACAGAAGTTGGGTTTATGAACCGCGTTGAGGGAATTCTTAAACTCCTCTACGGACGTCGCCGGTCATTTGTATATACTTTTGATTATAATGGAACAGTTATGAAATACTCTCAGCATGTAGACATATATTTTAAAAGTTTTCACTCTTATAAAGAAAATTTTTCTGTTTATATTTTGGCCTTTCATTAACCAGGTCAAAATGCGTAAACAAAAGCATATCCATAAATCTGAGAGACTGGAGTATCAATCCATCTTTATAAATTCGATTTAGAGATCTAAAAATCACATGATCAACGTTATAATGCTACTTGTTAGAAATGTGTATGAATGTTATTTGATATTCTCTATCTACTTTCATATATTTTCTATGCACTTGCAAAGCCTAACATGATTTTGTTCGATTGACTAAGATTTTAAATATGATTTCTTTTTATTGACTAGCAGTTTAAATCGCATGATTTTGCTCGATTGATTAACAATTTAAGTAACTCCATTTGATTCGATTAACTGATAGTTTCAATAACATGATTTTGTTCGATTGAATGATAGTTTTACTAACATGATAGTCCGATTGATTAACAGTTTAAATAACATGATATGGTTCGATTGACAGATCCATGAATCGGGTGAAGCCAGCGGAAATTACCTGGATCTTCTGCGAACTAATGGCTTGTGGCAAATGACACTCAACATATACTTCTTGTGGTAAGTTCGATTTTTAATTAATTTTCATTAAATAACAATTACTAAAAATTAATAACGCATTAATTAATAATTATTTTTTATGTTTCTAGCTTGAATATATTTATGGGGTTTAACATAAATGTTAATATGTTCAAGTTTTAGAAAAACCATGTTTAATGAATTTTTATTTTTGAGTGTGCGATGTATATATGCTACGGTAAATTGATTAATCCGCTGATTATGCATAATTACAGGTGATTATTAATAATAACTATTATACTTATCGGTGATTATGCCGCAAAAGCGCCCCATACCATAACCGAGCCACCACCATATCGACGCCTGGAAAACATTTCCTTGGTCTTCCACAGATCATACCAAAAATAACAAAAACCAACAGGTCCATTAAGATTGAACTTTTTTTCGTCCGAAAAAATTACATCAGCCCACTTTTGACCAAGAGAAATGTATTTTTTGGCAAATTAAACTCTTCTTTTCTTATGATGATTTGTAATAGGGGGGGCGTGATACTAATTTCCCGTAAGAAACTTGAGGATGTTTACTCAAAACATTTTGAACGGTCCTTGTTGAGCGTGGTAAACTGAAATTTTGTCTAACTTCATTTGCGGTTTCTCTTTTCTCGCAAGCTCTCCTTACAATCATTCTTTTTTGTCGACGAGTGAGAATTTCTGGTCCCCCAGTTCGCTTTTTCATACCATACATCCCAGGAGTTTTTCGAAAATTATAAACCACCGTTTTAGATCTCTTGATTCTTTTTGAAATTTCCCATCCACTTAATCCACATTCTCGAAAAGCAACAATTTTTCCTTTTTCAGAGTCAGAAAGTTGAGTTCCTTTGGGCATCTTTCAAAAATTCACACTGAAAGTCGCCGAGTGGGAAATTCTTTTCGCAAATGAATCTTTTAACTCGGAATTGTCATTTTATGCTTTCAAATATGCAAATGTTTAAATAATTACTGGAGAAAAAGCAATGTCCTTATACTTTTTTCCGTTTTCATTTAGGTTTAAAAATCAAAATTTAAATTTTATCAGATTTAAAATTGAAAATTTTAATTACTTTAAGTATAAAATATTTTAGTTTTACTTCTATTTTTGCTGCAAAAATTTGCATACGATTCTGTAAACAATGCTTCTAGATTTGGCGATTTTTCGGGTGTCCTTATAATTTTTTCGGGCACTGTATTATACTTATCGGTGATTATGAATAATCACTACTATACTTATCGGTGATTATGAATAATCACTACTATACTTATCGGTGATTATGAATAATCACTACTGCACTTATGGGTGATTATGAATAATCACTACTTTGCTTATGGGTGATTATGACTAATCACCGGTAATAATACATAATCATCAGTTTATTAAATTTGCTGTAACTTATATAATATACAAAGAAAAAGTATTATGGCCTCGAAAATCTTGACATGGAAAATTTGATTTATCTCCATGTTTTAGACCTACTTCAATTCGAAAAATAAATTTTTGGAACTACGTTTGTCTACTCTTGGAAATTTAATTACGGTAACTGAGAAATGACACTTACATAGCTGAAAATAAATTTATCATCGGTATTTGTAACAAAACCTTGGGGAAACACACTGTAATTTCTTATTAAATTTTGTATAAAAGATATAAACGCAGGATTGTCTCCGTGTAGATGTAAAAGGGATAAGGGAAAACTGCAACTAGTTGCACCAAGTTTGTCAAATATAAAAAAATTATAGCAGGACAAAACAAATTTTGTTAATGGAAATTTCGTAGCTAGATATTTTTTTTAACTAGGTACTTATTCTAGCCAAATATGAATATGGTATGAAAGATTATTTCTCCGACTGGTAATTCTTATTTGTAAGAGCAATTTCATGTTTCAATTATTTTTTCATGTTCATGATTTCATGTTGAATTAGTTTTTCATGTATGAAATCAAAGAAATTAAGTATTTTATCTGAACAAGAATTATTTTCATCTTAGATCAATTTTGGAAACAATCATTGCAAAAAAAAAGTCCAATGAAAAAAAAATGCAGTGAAGAAAGGTCACTTGCCAAATAGATAACATTAACTTCATCGCATTTCTTATTATTTTTTATTCTTCCATTGGAGAGTACCTCAGAAATGAGGATGAGGAACTTCTGATATTTTGGTTGATTCTTGCCACTCTGGTGGATACAGAAAGGGTGGAGGGTGTTACCTCCCATCGAGGATGGAACATACTTCCCATGGAAAGTGTTGTGCCGTGGCCGGTGATGGCCCTAAGTACTCAACCACAGTTTCCGGCAGTGCAGCTGTAGCTGCAATCCCATCATTCAGTTTTTACGTGTGCTACAGGGCAGATCAATTCATGATTATTCTTTTGTATTCTGTATATTTGAAAAATATACATATCTCCTTATTTCTATGTATTATTATTATTTTTCTGCCCTCATAATTTTTCATCCCGACCTATTTTACTCTTATTAGAATATAAATTTGAGTTATGCAAATGTTTTTGGTTTTAACATCGAAATGATAAATTATCTAACTTTGGAATTATTTAATCATTGAAAAAATTATACTGTTCATTGAGATTGTTCATTGAACAAAGTTGCTGTTCTTTGAGATGGTACATTAATCATTGAAAAAATTATACCTTTCATAGAGATTGTTCATTGAAAAACGGTACTGTTCATTGAAATTATTCATTAATGATTGAAAAACGGTACTGTTCATCGAAATTATTCATTAATCATTGAAAAATGATACTGTTCATTGAAATAATTAATTAATCATTGAAAAACGGTACTGCTCATTGAAATAATTAATTAATCATTGAAAAGATATGCTGTTCATTGCGATTGTTCATTGAAATAATTAATTAATCATTGAAAAGATATGCTGTTCATTGCGATTGTTCATTGAAAAAAAAGGTGCTGTTCATTGAGATT
>JAPMOR010014342.1:433090-449055 GCA_026543865.1 Argiope aurantia
TCATTGAAAAAAAAGGTGCTGTTCATTGAGATTATTCATTAATCATTCAAAAAAAGATGCTGTTCATTGAGATTATTCATTAATCATTGAAAATGGTACTGTTACCTCGCTGAAGGCTAAACTCAGAATTGTGATGAAGCTGGGAAGGAAACGCACTAAAATATGAATTATAAAAGAAAAACAACGAATAACATTTCCGATTTTGTCATAACTTTTAATATTGCATTGTGGAATGAATTCATAGATTTTAAAACCACAAGTAATGATACAGTGATACATTAGCTTGTAACAAAAATACAAAATCTAACTGCTAATTTTATTCGAACAGGTTTGTCAATTCCATTGTCTATTACGGGCTGTCATATAATACCAACGAACTGGCCGGCGATGCATTCGTGAATTTCGCAATCTGCGGCGCTGTAGAATTTCCAGCCTATTTCCTCACCATCCCCGCCATTCGTTCATATGGAAGGAAGAACCCACTGGCCGGTGCTATGATCATTGGTGGAATAGCTTGCCTGCTCATGTATCCACTACCTGCCGGTAAGTTTAAAAGCTTATATTTAAAAAAAAAACGCCCACTAAACTAAAGAATTAGGATTTTAAAAGTTAATTCATTTTTGAAACAAATTTGATACATTAGTACCTTTGATACCTTTAATTAATTTAATTTAAATTTGATACCTTTAGAATTTTCACTTCTTAATATACTATAGAACAGCAGTAGTTATTTCTGAAAAAATGCAATATTTAATTCAATTCTTGTTACATTTAGTTTTATAGGCAGAAAAATATCTTGTAAAATTATACAGAATTGTGCTTATTTATTCAAATATTAAAAGAAAATAAATTTTATGTAAGACTATATAAAAATACAGACGACAGTTCATCATGAATGACCATTGCCAGGTTTCAGGAAGATAATCTGATATGTTTGGTGCGTTTTTATTATTTTCTGAATAAAACGATTTTTTTTATGTAAATGAAAGTTATTCTCAATGTGTTATTTTTGTAAATATGTATTTATCCAATTTTTCCATACTAAGTTTTTTAATATAATTTTTTATTTTCTAAATTTTTACCACTAATTCCTGTTTAAATAAAAATTAATGAAGGCAGAAAAATTCAAAACTGTACAAATAATTTTATTTGCATTATTAAACAACTAAATAACATACTGCGCATACTTGGAAACAAATTTTAATTTTCTACGCCTTTAGATATTATGACAATTAGAATAAATTCAACGGAAATCTTGTTAGAATAAATTTGAAAGATCGATTATTTAACAATATTTAGTTTTCAAAGCATAAAACAATAAAGAAAATTTTCCTTTGAAATAATAGGCGTAACATTTTTTAAGCCTTACCTCACTGACGTAGGAAAAAAATAGCCAGTCTCTCAAATTCTATTGGCTGAAAAATAGTTAAAGCACTGCACATGCGCGAATTTTCTACGCCATCAGAATAACCTTACCTCATTGGCGTGGGAAAAGAATCAGCAGTATTTCCCCATCAGCGTGAAAAATGAATCATTTTTAATTAATAAAAAAATAATCATTCTCTTAATTATCATGTAATTTTCCAAAAACTTTTTTGGGATTTCAATGTATTTGTATGAAAAAATCGAATAAAATCTCAACCATAGTTTTCCAGTAGACAGAAGACACACAAAAACGAACATTGCTTAATATAATACATGCTTTTGTTTTAGATCCTTGGTGGTTGAGTGTGACAGTATCTATGGTTGGAAAATTCTGTATCACTTGTTCTTTCGCCATCGCCTTTGTTTTCACAGCAGAAATCTTCCCAACTGTGGTGAGGAACATTGGTCTCGGATCAGCTTCAGTCTTTGCTCGAATTGGATCCATCTTGGCACCATTTGCCAGGGAATTAGTGAGTTGCTGTTATAATGATTTAGAAATAATCTTAATTTTAATTATTTCTATTTTGTAAATCTAAAAATATTCTTCGTAATTTTTAGCCCTTCTGTGTCATTAAAACAACTTAATAGATTTTTGTCTTTTGCATCATTTTATTCTAGAAATTATTTTAATTTTTAATTTTTTAATGTTTAAATTATTTTTTGTACCCATGCCTTTTTGGAGTTTCATTTCAAACTTTACTGAAATATCTTTATAATATTTTAATCTAATATGTTCTGTGTAATTTATAATTTTACATTTTATTATTTTTGATTTCAATGTTTTGTATTTAAAATTACCTACATTTTCTTAATATCTACTATTTTATTCTAGAAATTATCTCATTTTTTACCATCAATCTTTCAGTGTCACTTTTCTTTAAATTACATCAATAACATATATACACACACGTTTTATTTACCTGATGCTATTTTTGCTGTTTAAATTCCTTTGTTTCATGTTTGTTGAAATCTGCTTTTTCTGAAAAATTAGTTAGAAATCTTAATACAACATCATAAAAACGTTGTTCTCCACTTTATTTTGTATAATTTTTTTACCTAAGCTTTTTAAAAACATTTGTTTAATCAGCTTTAATTATAAACCGGACCAAAATGTTATGTTTTACTTTGTTTAACATATTTGTGCAGAAGGATGACGTTTTAAATCACTATGAAGATAACCTGGAGAATTTTTAAATATTCTTTCTATGAAACACAAAAAAACAATATACAGAAAAAGCATCTATTTTCAAATAAATATGAAATAAATTCCCTAAAACTTTCCAACACATTTATCAACAATGTGACTTCATCAGCTTTTTTCATGATTTTTCTTTCAATATCTTTACTATTGTTCTATTGCATCGAATGCATTGCTGGCACACTTTGAATAATAAAATAAAATAAAGCTGTCTGCTACAAATATGATTTTTAAGTATAAAATTTTGAGTTATTTTTCTTTGAGTAATCTGAGTTAATCATTTGAATTCATAAATCAAATTAATAACTTATTATATTATATATGCTTAACCTGTAATTCAGTCTATAAGTGGACATTTTTCTGTCGTGTATATTTCGTTTAACTAAATGAATAAAATTATTTTATAAATTACTCTATGTATAGAAGTGAAATAATTCGATTTTTTTTCCTTCTTAGGGAAATGCGACTCATCCTGTGGTACCTCAAGTGGTCTTTGGAGTCCTCGCTTTTACTTCCGGATTGTTGGTATTCTTTCTCCCAGAAACAAGTAACGTCAGCGTGCCAGAAACCCTCGCCGAAGCAGCTGCCAGGTAACAACATATTTATTAGAATAACTGAGAAGCAAGAATTACGAAATTTTTAGAAATTATTCTTAAGTGATTTTTTCATCTTTTTAATTAGTTGCATGAGGATAAATGGTATTATTCAAAATTAAATAGTTGATTTAATATATTTAAAACCAGCGAGAGAAGTCTCTACTAAACTTTCTCGCAAACTCTCTAATAAAGGCGTTATCCCAGAGAACGCCTTGAATGACAATGGCATATAATAGTCACGACATATTAACTTTTAACGTGGATTTGGCACTGAAGCTATCGTGTCAATTTTTGGTGAATTATTTGGCGATTAATCCCCGGCATGCGTTAATAGTCACCGAAAATCGAATTTGTGTTTTAAAAGCGTTTTACCCGATCGATTGTTATAAAAATTAGACACGGAATTACATTTGTGGCCACAAAATCACATACTTAATAATATATTTTTGTCGCTGCAACTTTGAACTGTCGTGTTTACGTGTTTCTAAAAGTACAGACTGATAGACAATCCATCCTTTGATAGATATGGCTAAAAATTTGACATATGTGTAGATTATCTATCAGTGTATCGAATTATCTATCTTGCTTGTACATCGAATTTTACAGTTGCAATTAATACAAGTTTTAACAGCAAGATAACACAATTTTCTAAATAACAACACATAAAATCGTATGTATAGTTTTGGACTGTAAATTCTTGGAGATCTTACTTTTAGTCCTCAGATGTTTTGTTGTTGATATTGAACTTATTTAACCAACGTATCAGTCATACTAACAATTATACTAAGATTATTTTATTATTTATCTTATTGGTTTAAACTTTAATAATTATATTATTCCTTAAAAATTATAATGTCTCTATTCATGGAATTGTATTTTTGTGTCATTGTAATTTGCATTATATTAAATGTATGATTTTCCTTATCTGATCTGTTCTTTTCATTTAATTATTTCATTGAAATTTGACTCTGTAATGACTAGTTGTTTTTATTGTCTCTCCACATTTAAAAAAATGACTACTATATGATCAGTTTATTATTAAAGTTTGTTAGCAGCCATTTGATATCCCCTTATACCTTATTACATAAGGTTGCATTGGAAATTCAGCAAAAGGCGCAGTGACTACGTATGAAATTAGCACTTGTTAAAGATAATAACAAAAATGAATGTTGATACCCAATGTTTCATGTATTTAACAGGGGGAGACCTAAGAAAAAGACCAAAGAAAACGGTCATCATGTGACGGTCAAGCTGTCCAACATGAGCGACGATAAGGATGTGATACAGGACGATGAACTGACTGTAATATCCCCCTCACCGAAGCCCCTGGCCAATGGTAAGAAGCTGGAGAATGTCCCTGAAGAAGATGGCCACAACGAAATAACTAAAAACAACCCTGCCCCCGAAGAGAAAACGGAACAGTCCAGCCCCGATGAAAGCCAAGAAATGATCCCAAATGGAAAATCAGAAGTTACCGTACAAATCGAGAACGCCGACTCATCGACTGGCGCTCCTGATGCTGAAGAACCTGACGAGAAGACAAATCTTTGATTCTTTCTTAGGTTGGAAAAAGTCTGCATATTTTAAGGAATTGTTTTTTGTTCCACCCCTCATTATTACATACATTTGGATGAATATTTTTGATACGATTTTTACTGTCGTTTTTTACATGAACCGGTGAAGAATAGTGACTTCTTGTAAATACTGATGCGATTTCCATATTTTGAAGGAAGTTGTATGCATCACTTTGGTTTGAGACCATTGTCAACCGAACTTTTGCTCACTGTTGGTTATATATATATATTAAATGTGTTAGTGTTATTTCATATCTCATCTTTTTTGTTTTATTACCAGTATGCTACTTATTGAGAAAATGTTTTATATGTTCTAACCATTTGTGAGATTATTTTCTTAATATACTGGAATTTGTGGTGAAATTCTTTATATATATATTCATATTTACGGCATGCGAATATGTTTTAATTTCACAGAAGATTATTGCTATTTTCTATGCTAGTAACATTGTATTGATATGAACTGTTTAACTCGCCTCTTGAAATGGTATACAAGCAATGCAAAATTGTAACTAGTTATTAATATGTAAAAATTAAATTTAGATAAAAATACAAAGTGTAAATAATTAAGATATTTTCATATTGCTATATAAGAATATATATTTCCTTGAAATCTTTTTGCTTACATAGTTTTTGATAAAATTTTAACTAATTACTTTTTATGCAAGTATTGCGTTCTATTTAACTTATTGCACTCTACAAATCGATGCTATATTTGTATATACTAACAGATCCTAAAATTTCAAAGCAGAAAAATTTTGTATAAATAAATCTGTTTATTTTGTAAAAATAATTAAAACCTGAAATTTTAATGATCATTTTTATATATGATGTGTATTTTTTAAACTAAATATTTATCAGGTGCTTAATAACAATCGAGTGATAAATTCCAGATGTTATTTTATTTTTAAATAAGATGCATGTTTGTATAAAAACACTTTAGTTTCAAATAAAACTATTTTAAAGACAAAGTGTGTATTTTTCTAAGAAAATTCCCAAAATAATGTGTTTTTTTTGTTTAGTAGAATCTGCCCTTTTTGTGTTTAAACTCAGGAAAGATAAAGTTCTTATTCCTACAGTCAAAGTTATTCGCATTTTTACTTGTCAGAATCGACTGTCAATTGAAAAAAGCTTAGAAAGAATTAAACCAGAGGGAGTGCTATTCCCAAAATCGTCTCGTTGTATTCTGTAAAGGTGTTTTCCTTTTCTTCCTGCATAGAATTGTGAACCATGAAGAAGCTGCGTTTGGCAGGAGTGCTCGTATTTTCTTTTTTAATCCGTACAAGATACGCAATTGAATGTTTTGCCATGGAGTCAAGAAAACGATACTTGTTAGTAAAATTGCATACCAATGGCATTAATTAAGAAACATCCAACTTTGGCGTGTATCTAACTTTTTTACTGAATATATCTTGCAGTATTTAGCAATGAATTTCTGGATTGCGGTTAATACACAAATGCCAGAAAATCAAATATGTGCATTTTGGATACTTTCCTTGCTTCTGATAGAAATCAAAAATTGATTGAAAATACATTTATAATCACAAGATCACATATCAAATTTCATTTATTTAAGTTGTGTTTACAATCATGGGAAAATACAGATCGACAGACAATCACAGTATTGTCAGATTTGGTTCTAAATTTGATATGGGTCTACAATTTCAATGTTAAAAGTTCATTTAACATCTAAACATCAGAGAAAAAAAAGTCAAATTTTTTCTACACTAAATTGTAGAAAAAAAGATCCAAATTATTTTTTGTATAGCTCATTACGTTTTATAGTTACCATGCTCACTTGCCAGATAGCCGAGCAGAGAGACTTCCTCTGAATGAAGTTTGTTTAGAATTAAATAGAAATCTATAAATATGTTGTAAAAATCATGCACCAAATTTTATTCTTGTGGCGTTTTTCTTCTTGTTGTGCACTTCCGCTCACCCCGCCAACATTGACGAGGCAGTATCGATAGGATTTTTGGTTTCTGTCCTCTATCTTTAACATAATCCATCCATATTACCGCTGAATTATCCGAACTGGCATCCTCTTCGAAGCGATTGGTCCTAAGCCACAGGTGGTCAATCTCTGACCTTCCTCCTTATCTTCCCCTACATTTGTCATTCTGTTTTAAGAGCAGTAGGTCAATACTTTGAGAAAACCTTTTAAAAAATTTCTGTATTCCTCGAAATGTGCCTCCCACAACAAGAAAGGCAAATATTTTTAAACTTCAATTTAAAAAAAAAACATGTCAATTTTCAACATGTCTTTCAATATTTTAGTATTTTCTGGCACTATTAGTACTGAGCTTAAGTCAGCTTTTAGATTCTTTCTTAGTTCTGAGACTTCTAGCTCACTTGTCATCCTCGTCATCTGACCGCGGTTCAAAATTACGAGGTCCGTCCCAAAATAGTCCTATTGTTGCTTTAAAACGGGACGTTAATATAATTAAACTATAAATTCGTTTAAATACTGTACCGATTCCTCCACATTTATCCTTGTAGTTCAAAGGATTTTTTGAGTTACAGGGGGATAGACATAATTCCTAAAATTTAGGCACGTACTCAAAGTTAGGAATATATTGATACTAATGTTTCCTAGATTTGGATTTGAAACATAGTCCTGTTCTCTGTTTGTCTCTTCATTAGTTACAAATCGCAAGAAGAAAAAATCATTATTAAAAAAATCTATATGAATGTCACTTTTATTATTTAATTAATTAATTAAATAAAATACAATAATATGTAAAGTTTTTTTAAGTATTTTATTTGATGGTTAGGGCAGAAATGGGAATTTACACAATACTAGTTAAATATTATTACTAAAATGAATGCTTCTTAGGATATGGATTTGAAACAAGTGTCCCCTTCTTTGTTTGGCTCTTGATAGTTACAAAATTTAAAAAGGGGGAAAAAATAAACATTAAAGAAATTCTACATGAATGTTATTTGTGTTATTTACTTATTAAATATTAAATAAAATGAAATAAGAAATAAAGTACATTTTAAATATTTTATTTAATGGATTGACATTTCTCAATGCTACTAAAATATTGTTACTAAAATAAAAACTTCTTAGAATATAGATTTAAAAAAGTCGTGTTCTTAGTTTGGCTCTTTATTAATTGCACTTTCAGAGTGGAGGAACCTCTGTAACACTTTCTGCCAGGATGGTACTTTATTTCATTCCAAAGCCGTAATTACTTTTGATTCTTCCTTTTTATTGCAATCATTTAGTAGCTTTCCCATTTCATATTCCTTCATTTCTACCTTTTTCTTCCAAATGGGCTTTTTCCTAATGAAAATTGAGAAAACAATTTTAAGGAATTGAAAAACATAAAAAACCAATAATTTGGTAGTTTTCCAGAATATTTTGATCAAAATGAAAGAAACATCACTTCGTTCACCTGCTACTTCCTGTTTCAATGTATGGTGTCGCCCCCTATATCCTGTTAGAAAATACTTCACTTTACCAATCTTACTCATACAGAGAAGACGTACTTTTACTTTGTTTGTAATTGTTGATCGTTTATTATGAATGTTAATAGTAATAAATTTATTTTTATAATTAATATGGATTAAGTCCATTAGCCTCAAATTGTTCACTGTCTACGAATTTATTACTTCCTGGCATACCGCCAGAATTAGGCCTACCGCTATAACAATTCCATTCATTTACTAATTGTCTAAAACAATACTTTTAACTCTTCACTAAGATTCATGTACAAATATACATCAGAATGCTCTTCTTACTTAGTGCTGATTGGATATGAAACGAAATATTGAATAATCAATCTTGCTTTTATTTTCGAGTTGGTTCCAAAAAGTTTGAAATATTGCTAAAATTCATTACATACAAAGACCGAAGAATATGAAAAACCGAATTAAGATTAGCTTTTGAAACGAAATCTTTACTTTTCTTCATTTAATATTTAGGAATTTTGAAATAAACATTTAAAAAAGCAATTAAGGCAATGGCTGTATCTGCGCATACTACCGTCGCGCCATCTGTATGAAAAAAGAGTTTTTGTACCATCGGCTCTTGTCAAATTATTGAGTGTATATTAAAAGTGAATTACAGTCCGCTAAATGAGCATTTACTTATTAAGTTTGAGTTCTTTTCATGAGCATCGACGACATGTGGTCCGCTCGTATGGAGTGAAACAGTTTAATTATTATTAGTGTGAAATAGTTTCGATTCGCCATCAAGTTTCGTTTCTGGAGTTACTGAGATATCTTGCGGATAACAGTTCTTCATATGAGGTAGGATTGTTTGGTTTTCTTTATTGACTGTGCCGTATTTCAAAATGTTTAAGACTTGTAGAAAGGCTGATTTAAGGTTTATTGCCAAAGAACTTGGTTTGAACACAAGTGATGAAATGACAGTTTTAGAACTAATTGATATGATTAAAAAAAAGGGGACAAATTTAAAACTGAAACTGAAACTGTAAGTGACCTTGCAAATTTAATTGTTGAGGAGCGCAAGGAAGAAGAGGAAAAAGAATTAGAATTTGAGAAGTTAAAATTAGAAAGAGCAAAAACTGAGCTTGAAATAGCGCGAATTCGTGCCGAGGCAAAAGAAAATAATGCAGAATCACTTGAGCCTAATGATTCCTTAGACTCATTAGTAAAGAGTATTAGAACTCTAACAATTAATGTACCAAGCAGACCTGAAAATTGGGGTTTCTTTTTTTCATCTTTAGAGCGAGCATTTATGGTAAAGAATGTACCAGAGAAATATAAATCTGAAATTCTTCTTAACCTGCTAGGTGAAAGATCGTCTAATATAATCACATACATAGCTGAGGATGATCTAAATAAATACGAGAAAAGTAAAGAAATTGTGCTGAGAGAGTTTCAGCCAACAGCTCAGTCCTGTCTAGAGAATTTCAGAATGACTACGCGGCAGTTAAATGATACCTATGTTCAGTTCGCTTCCCGTTTAACCACAAGCTGGGAATATTACTTAAAATTAAGGAATGTGTCAGATTACAAAACATTAAATCAGCTTATAATTAATTTCTGATAAACTTTTCCAAACTTTGGATAGAGAAACCTCTTCACATATGTGTAAAACAAGCAGATACCTGATCCAATTACGTTGGGAAAGGAAATTGATTTATATTTGTCATCTCGGGGAAAATCCTTATCAAAGAGTGTTGTTCCTCATAATAAAAATTATAATGTGAAAAATGTATCGAAGACCTTTTTATCCGATGTAAAAAGTTCAAAATGTTTCCTATGTAATGATGCTCATCCTCTTTATATGTGTTCTAATTATAAGAAATTACCTGTTAATGAGAAAGTACAATTTGTGAAAGATAACGATTTATGCTTTAATTGCCGTGGCAAACATAAAATGAGTAATTGCAAATCAAAGTATTCTTGTTTCTAAATGCAATAAAAGGCATCCTATTAGTTTACGTTTCACCCGAGATCAGAATTCTTTCGGGCAATTAAAAGAAAAAGAGGAAATCTTTTCTTCGAGTACGTTATCAAATAAAAAACAAAGTGAAAATATAAATCTGTCACCCTCCCTTCTCTCCCCATTAGCTTCCACATTCATACCGGCAGAGAGCAATGACACGAACACTGGCGCCGACGTCTTTTCAGCTACGAGTAGTTGTGTCTCGACTCAAAACAAAACAGTTCTCCTGAGCACAGCGATTGGTTTTTTTATGTGATCCCTGTGGAAATGAATGTGAAGTACGGATTTTGATGGATTCTGGCTCAATGTCTCAGTTTATTAGCAAAGAATGTGCAGATCGACTTCAATTGAGAAGAAATAAAATAAATTATCGTGGTGTCTGGGTTAAATGACTCAGCGATTTCCGTTCGATCTCAAGTATCCGCTATTTTGTGTAACAAGGCCCGAACCTTTGAGACTGGATTACATTTATTAGTTGTTCCGAGAATTACGGATCTTACTCCATCAAAGCGAGTAGATGAATGTGTAGGGGGGGGTTAGATAATATTAATTTAGCTGATGAGCATTTTTATATTCGACAAAGAGTTGATTTATTGGTTGGAGCGGAAGCCTTTTTTGAGCTGTTGAAACCAGGGCAAATATAGTCCACCAAATTCCAATCTAATCTTACAAAATTCTATTTTTGGTTATCTAGTGAGTGGGAGTATTCTAACAGGGAAGAAAATAAAATACATTGCGGGTTAGTCAAAGAAAGTGTTGATTTAGAAAAGACTTTAAGAAGTTTTTGGGAAATTGAAAATGATGAAACGGAATGAATTGAGAGCAAAGAAAAAATAATTTGTGAAGAACATTTCAAAAATATGTCTATGCCTTCACAGCGGACATAAAGAAAATGTACCGAATGATCTTGATTCACCCAAGCCAGAGAAAGTTACAGCGCATTCTATGGAAAGAAAATGAGAAGGAACCAGTCAAAACTTACGAACTAAATACTGTGACGTATGGAACGGTGAGTGCACCATTTTTAGTAACTCGTACGTTGAAACAAATAGCGATTGAAGAGGGAGAAAATTATCCTCTAGCTGCATCCGCCATTGAAGATGACTTTTCAATGGATGACGTGTTAACCGCTTCTGATAATTTAGTTACCGCCAAAGAACTTCAAAGACAGTTAGTTGATATCTTGGAAAATTCTGGCATGCAACTGCATAAATGGCATAGTAATTGTGAAGACTTAGTATCAAGTAGTGAAGAAATCTATAATTTTACACACTCCGAGGAAACACAAGTTTTAGGAGTTTTTTGGAATACCAAAAAAGACAGCCTTTACTTTAAAGTCGATTTCAAGTCGTCTCAAGGGAAAGACTGTCGAGTCACAAAACGCTGCGTTATATCCACTATAGCAAGACTTTTCGATCCTCTTGGATTACTATAACCTGTAGTGACGAAAGCAAAAATATTTTTACAGCAATTATGGTGTTTAAAGCTGGATAGGCATGAGGTACTGCCTGAGAAACAAACTAAAGAGTGGTCAAATTTCGTCGAATCATTACAAAGTGTTAGTAGTATGAAATTTGAAAGATGTATACTTACTGAGGGAGTTGAAGTGATAGAAATCCATGTGTTCGCTGACGCATCAGAAGCCGCTTATGGTGCAGTTATCTACTGCAAGTGTATTAAAGATGGTCACTCATCAATTAAATTGATTGCCAGTAAATCAAGAGTGTCTCCATTAAAAAGAGTTACCATCCCAAGATTGGAACTTTGCGCTTCAGTGCTTCTAGCCATGTTAGTGAAAAAGGTGATATATGCTCTCAATTTAACAATATCCCACACCTATCTATGGAGTGACAACATAATTGTTCTTTCATCGATTCGCAAAGAACCATTTCTTCTTAAGACATTTGTTGCCAATCGGGTAACCCAAATTCAAGACCTCACTTGCATTGAAGATTGGAGATATGTCCCTTCTAATGAGAATCCGGCTGACCTCATCTCCAGAGGACTCGATCCTGATAAACTTCATCATTGCAAACTGTGGTTTAAAGGACCATCATTTTTGCGTAACAGTGAATACCCAAATAGAGACATCTTAATCAGAGTTATTGCAAATAACTTTTCTAAAGAGTTTAAACCATCTAGTGACTCTAATTGTTTTATAAGTGATAACAATAATTTTCTTCATAATGTTCTAAAAATCAGTAATAGTTATAGTAAACTTGTTCGTATTGTGAGTTATGTTCATAGGTTCATCAAAAACTGTAGAAAGAAAGCTGACAGATCAAGAGGTTTTTTTCCCCTGAAGAGCTCAGACAAGCCGAGGTTTCATTGGTAAGTTTAGTCCAACAAAGTGAGTTTGCCAAAGAGATGAAAGATTTAAGATGTTCAGGTGATGTCTCAAGGCAAAGTCAGGTAAAACATTTACATCCCTTTATTGATAAATCAGGTATTTTTAGAGTTGGTGGACGATTGTCCAACAGAAATTTGAGCTTTGACAAAAAGTTTCCGATATTGTTACCAGGTAATCATCGGTTAACGAGATTAATAATTACTAGTTATCACATTAAGCCTTTGCATATAGGATCACAAACATTATTGTTAAGGCAAAGATTTTGGCCGATTAATGGCACAGCTGATTGTAGAAAGATAGTCCACGAATGTGTAACTTGTTTTAAAGCTAAACCAGTAACGTGTGACCAACTAATGGGTGACCTACCTAAAGAGCGTGTGAGTCAAAACTTTCCATTTGTGATTTCAGGAGTTGACTTTTGTGGGCCATTCACAATTAAATATAAGCACCATTGTAAAGGCACATACCAAAAAATTTATGTGACGATATTTGTGTGTTTCGTCACAAAGGCTGTGCATTTGGAGCCTGTAACAGAGTTAAGTTCTCAAGCATTTATAGCTACCCTTAAAAGGTTTTTTTTGTGTAGAGGAAAATGCAGTATTTTATACTCGGATTACGGGACAAACTTTATAGGGAGCAATACTGAGTTACAACGATCGTTTAAAAATGGTCAACCATCCTGATGAGAGTTTAAGCGGTTACATAAGTAATGAAAATGTAAAATAGAAATTTTTGCCTCCTAGAGCCCCTAACTTTGGTGAACTTTGGGAAGCTGGAGTGAGATCCTTCAAGTTTCATCTGAAAAGAGTAGTGGGTGGTCAGAAATTAACTTATGAGAGCTTTTTAACAGTAATTAATCAAATTGAATCTATTTTGAATTCTCGACCACTTACTCCTTTATCTTCGGATGTTACTCCTTCTCTCACACCAAGCCATTTCCTGATCGGAAGAACGTTTACTGCAATTGTGGAACCAAATTTGACAAATATATTAGAAAGAAGACTGCGTATATGGCAAAAAACCGCAAAGTTTGTGCAACTAATATGGAAAAAATGGCACAATGACTATCTTACAACCCTGCATCAAAGATCGAAATGATACTTTGATAAACAAAACTTAAAGGTAGGAGACATGGTTGTAATAAAAGAAGATAACATGGCTGTGTGCAATTGGGTAATAGGTAGAATTGTGGCGGTCTTTCCGGGAAAGGATGGCAAGATTTGTGTTGCTAATATTAAAACAAATAAAGGAGTTTTCAAAAGTCCAATTTCTAAACTTTGTATTTTACCTATTTACTCGTAATCTAGTGCATATATCATATTTTATTTTGTTAACTTATCAAATTTTTGTGTGTCATTTGAGATTATTCTGTTATATTATTCATTATATCGTGTCACGTGAGAAACTTATTGCATTTATTGTTATGAATTTTATATATGTTGATTTGAGAAAGACTACAATTTTGTTGAATGTTAAAACATTGCAACGCCCGGTGGTATGTATCTGCGCATACTATTAAAAGTGAATTACAGTCCGCTAAATGAGCATTAATTTATTAGGTTTGAGTTCTTTTCATGAGCATCGACGACAATGGCTTTAGACTGAATCTTTGTTCTTGGTGTCACATGCTAAACAGATGAAATTTATATCACTTGCTCATATCAGAACTATTAATTTTAGTTGTTTAAAAATAAATGAAATCTTAAGAATACGTTTTAGTAGGTGACTTCGCTATAAAGTCGAATTTTTTTTTTTTCTTTTTTTTTTTTGCGAAAATTCGAAATTTATTTTATTTAGTACTTTTAATGTTTCAATAGTTTTCTTTATAAAATCTTTTGATTTTTTTTTCTGACTCCACTTTTGGAAAATTTTGCTGATATTTTTATATTTCTATTTATATGCGTTTCAACGATATTTTACAATTTTAAATGCCATTTTCTGCCGGCGTCCTTGCATAGGGATAACGCATCTTGCCCGTAATCTGGGCGTCCCGGGTTAAAATCGCGGTTCGGGCGTGGTCGTTCTTCGTCTGTGTTCTATCTGTGAGGTACGATAATGTGCCCCCCGGTAAAAAGGGGTTGCAAGCGAATGTGTGAGTTTCATCTTCATACGAGCTAGAAGTCAGATTTCTGTCCTCAAGTGCTCAGGGGTCTTTACCCTCAGAAGCTACTGCACCCCCTTTCCGTGGTAACGCGGACACGACATCATTATCAAATGCCATTTTCTCACATTCGAATCTTTAGTAGAATTTTCTTACGAAAAACCTCATAATTTAAAATCTGATGCATATTTTTTGTTTCAAATTTTATGCATCGATTTCTTAATATGTTCTGTGGGAGCCTTAGGTTCAATGCCTGATTCCACCGAAGAACCGTCGTGTAAATGGGCCTGGCGCATGCTAAATCCGTCGGGGGCCAAACGTCTTCCCCCTGGTGTGGTGTGGAAGATTGGAGAGTGGTGCGCCAACTCAGGTGTTGTCCTCGTAACCTAACAGGGGCTCAAAATTATAAGGTCCGTCCTAAAATAACCCTAATTTTGCTTTAAAACTGGAAGTTAATAGAACTAAAGTATTACTTAACTGTAAATAATATGTTCTTTAGTTCCTAAGCAAAAGAATAAGTAATTCATTCATTTAGAAATATTCTACAATCCGAAAAACTTGAAAACTTTATGTCAGTTATCTGTCAAACCCCAGTATTTAAAGAGAAGATGGATATGCAGTTTATTTATTAGTTCAGAAACCAGGTAATATATTTCATGAGATATCTGAGATATTTCAAGCAAATCATTTGATGAAATTCTACTCTAAAAGATTTTTATTTGTCCTTTTTATTAGCTGGAAAAGACAACTTTTTTCCAATTTTCAAAAAACACTTTTGTAATTTAACTGGTATATTTTTATTTTTTAGATGAATTTTTCAAACTTTTTCATACAAAAATTAAAAAGTAACTATTTTAGAGCATTCTTCAAAAAATTCATCCCCAAAGTAAGTACATACTTTGATATTAATAAATCTTACCTTCTTCATATCACAAATCAGGAATAGTATGATTTGATTAGATAAATTACTATCTCATTAAGAAATACATAAGAAGCTATTAGAGTCAGAATTCATAATATAAAAATGTTATCCAGTAGCATACGATTATGAAAGGACAACTGATGATTAAAAATACTTTATACTCAATGTTACCTCATGCATAAAATATCCTTCATAAAATCAAAATTCTTATAGCTGTGTAGTCTTGAATGATTTGAAACATATCCGATACATAATCTGTAGGAGTACTATCTAAAAATAATAAAACTTCAAACTCCTTGTTTTAGGCATATATGCCGAGATTCATATGAAAGCAAAAAAAATGGTGATATAATTTTATTAACCAGTTAACTGTTTTT
>JAPMOR010014342.1:449455-491657 GCA_026543865.1 Argiope aurantia
CGTATGTTTAGGGCAATTTAAATACGCATTTCCCAAGTGGTCGAAACAGTTAACTGGTTAAAAGTCATATTTCATATATCAGTTTTTTATGGTTCTAACATCTGAAATAAAGGAGAGTCGTTGTACGTAGCCAAGAAACTACATCATACATATTTTTAATTTATTTTCTATTATAATCTGAAAAAGATTTCTATTTCCAAGATGGAAATGACTCACTTCCTGTTGCAGTTCCCTGTCACATTAAAAAATTTTTTGCAACTTTATATAATTATTAAAACAATGGGAGTGTCTCCGCAAAACTTTCTCGTATAGCGCCAAATAAATTTGTCATGCCAGAGAATGTCTGAGATGGACCTGAATGGGATATTGAATTTAGTTCGCCGTTTTGAGGAAACGGGAAGATTAGAGGATCGGCCACGAAGTAGCAGACCATCCGTCAGCGCTGACGGATGGTCTGCCTGTTGTCCAAAGGGTCATGAGAAATGTCGCAGCCCAGACTTCAACGGGGAGTTCCAGTGCACGTGAAGCAGGTAAAATAACAGGAGTTCCGGAAAGGTCGATCCGACGCATTCTGCACGAAATCTTGAAACTGCATCCATTCAAGATAGAGGCATTACACCAGTTGTTGCCAGCAGATTGCGAGGAAAGACAAGTCTTTTCAACATGGGTGCTCGCACCCACAATGGTTACTGAACCTCATGTGGACAGATGAAGCCCACTTTTCATTGCATGGTGACGTCAGTCGTATCTGGGCAGCATCAAACCCTCGTGCGTACACGACCAAACCACTACATTCTCCACATGTGACTGTTTGGTGCGGTTTCACTGCGTCCTTCATTCTAGGCCATTTTTTTTGAAGAGCGTTGTCCTTTATCCGGTTGGAAAATTTATTCCGTCACTGCAGAACGTTATCTTAGGCTTTTGCGAGACCACGTTATGCCTGCTTTGCAGCAAAGACGTGCGTTATCTTCCGTCACCTTCATGCAGGATGATGCTCCGCCCCACGTTGCTAGTTCCGTTAAGATGTTCCTCCTAGACACAATCACTGAGGACAGAGTGATAAGCAGAGGATGTAAGAATGAGTTGCCCTCACGATCGCCAGATCTTTCTCCAGTGAACTTTTGGTTGTGGGGGATACCTGAAATATCGTGTATACCATGACCCTCCTGCCACTTTGATGGAACTGAAAGATGCCATCCAATTGGCCGTTAGTGGCATCGATGCCGACATGTTACACGCAGCTGTAATAGGCGTAGTGACGAGCCTCACTTGCTTAATACCTTGTGGTGGCGGTCATGTTGAGCATCTTTTGCTTTAAATATATAACTATGATGTTACTGTGCTCTGTTTTCCTGATTTGCATAAACCGTCTCGGTATGACCGTGTGAGCACCATCTATCGGTCATTTTAAATAAATTTTTTAATAGAAATAACGAAATCCAAAGGCTCTGTGAACATATTCCCGCAAACCGCAATTTTTTTCAAGCATTATTTTTTTTATTATAATTTTTTGAAGTTTGCACGAATTTATGCCGCACCCGGTATATATAAATATATGTAAGTTTATTTTGGTTGAAGCAGAATGCAGGTTCGAAGACATTGAAGAGATATTTTACATTTTTATATTAATTTTAATATCCATTCCGGGAAAGCATAATTATTTACAAGCAGAGAGACGGACAAGGCACGTCCTCCACAGTGTGACATAAAAGCAGAAGTAAGAAAGGGAGAGAGCGGAACAAATGATCACTAGTCTTATATAACATGGGACTTCCGGCCACGTGACGTTTGAATACAAGTGTTGACCTTTGACAAGGACAACGAAGAGATAATTTTCACTTGATACGTAGAACTGATTGCGCAGTATTTTTTACACAGCTTCATACGTGGAATGGGATCAAGAAACAAGAGAACACTTTGGAATGACCCCGACATAGGCCGAATTAGGCAAAAAATTTAGGAAATTAATTTGTTTTAAATTAGATATTAAAATATTATTACATATATATATATGCGGCGAAAGGGATATAAGATCTTTATAGGTGTATGTGGGAAAATTCCGAGGAGCTCACCGCTGGTTTTAATTAGATTTCTTAAATTTATCCTGTCGAGACGAAAGTGAACCAAACAGATGATGTTTCATCACTTTACTTGAAATAATGTGTTTCTCCCGGCGTAGATGTATTTTCCCACTCTTCTTCTGTAAAGTTGGAACCTTCAGATCTAGAACACCAGAAATCCTGACTGGGTGCGTAAAAGGACATTGCCATGTAGTTTTGTGCAATGGGAATGGTTGAAAAGATCATCCAAAGGAAGATCCATCTTTGGTACACTCCATCGTGGCCTATGATATCTGAGATATCTTCATTCTTCTGAAGAGGCTCTTCTTTTGAATTTTTTCTAAGATTCTTTGTGATTTGAATAGAATGAAATTGATCCTGAAAAAAAAAAAGAATTATTTCCGTATTGGATAAAAATTTAAAAGTATTCTTCTAACCTTTTACATAGGTTATGAAAGAATGGTGCGTAAATTATTTACATACATAATTAATGAATAAGAATACGATGTTATATATCCTAAAAAAATACAAAAAATATTTCCGCTTTACATAAAAATGAATAAGGTATTCTCATGACATTTTACTTAGGTATGAAGATATGCAGTATATACTTTTTACCTATACAAATAATAAAGAAGATTGTATGAGGTGGCGTTATAAACATCAAATGGTTTCTTCTTCAGCTATCATATTTGGAAACCCATGTATTTTAGCTATCATAAATATGCACCTCAAAGCGATTTTTAAAAAAAATTAATAGAATTTTTTTAGTAAAAAAAAGCGAAATTTTTGGAATTTTTTTGCATTGTTTTAAAAAATAATATTGCACAAAAATGATATTTACACCTCTTAAAATGAAGAAAAAAAATACTTTTTAATGATGTCAGCTAAATTTTACCATGCAGATTTTTTCAGGTTTTTGGAATTTTTAAAAAAAAAAACCTTTATTGCTCAATTTTTAACAATGTATTCAACTGTTGCAGTGAAATTTAAACAACAAGCGGCTATATCTTTCGACTCCAGGTTTTTGTCTTGAACATGATTGGCTGTTCTGGTCATGTGATTCCCTGACGTTTGTAAGATGAATCTTCTATCAGTAAGATTAATCTTACAACACATTTTAATTACTATTCTTCAATAATTTAAAATTTTTCTTAACATTTCAATTAATTCCATAAATTTAAAACAAAATATTAAGATGCTATACATTTTTTATTTATGATTTCAATGAAATATATGCAGGCTTCTATAATAATTTCTGATACTTTAATTATTTTTTAAAGATATTTTCTAAAGTTAGATGGTAAATATTATATGGTAATAAGAGGTTAGACACAAATTATGATATCATCGCCAAACTTGATTTTTTTTCGATAATTCGCCAAATTTATTATTAGACTTAGCTTTGTAATTACATTAACATATTTAAAATATTAACGAAAAGCAGTCAAACAGTTATATAATTCCAATCACTGTTCCAAGTTTAATAAAATTTTAATATTTCTATGAGATAATTTCGAAATTATTTCAGCATAACTGGTGCTTACATTATAGACTATATTTTTAATATTACTTATTCTTGGTTGTATAATGTTTCTTCTATTTTTCATAAGTTAAAAATATATTTAAACCTATTTTTTTTTTAAAAATTCAGTTTATTTTTGAAATATATCACAGATTATTTTCACAGTTACTTCTGTTATTTATTTTTGGATATTTCTTCCATTGTTGATGAATATTATTTGAAGATTTGACAAAATTTTCCATTTTGAGTAGTTTTAATATAATGCAGGCTTTGAAAAATTTATGAAATTTTTTTGTATTTGCAATTAATTTCAGAATGAAGCAATTGTGTAAACTTTACAATATTTTTAAATATTTATCTATTTATTTATTAAAAATATCCAGAAGATTGACTAGAAGTCATTAGATCTCTACCCTTCCAATATTTCTGAACTTTCCAGTTTAAAAACACTAGCGCAGAGCACGAATCAAGATGAGTAAAATAAAAAAAAATGATGTTGTCCGCACTGAGTGCTTAAGGGAGAGTCAATAAACCCAAGCCAATACAAGTACGCAGGCAAACACTCATGGCCTGTATTAAGGAGGAAAAGTGCCACATCTGCACTTCTAGGAAAATCTGATATCAACTCTGTATCCTCATGCAGCGAGGCCCATGGCTTACCGGCAGAGTCACGCATTGCTCTCTGCTTTATCCTGGAGGCATATCTTCTTTTTATCAGGAGTTTGACTAAAGAAAATGAGAGGTTTTCCAAAGGTCTCTGGAGGAATCCTGCACCCCCTTTGGCCAAAAAGTTCGCGGCCTCATTCCCAGGAATCCCGCAGTGAGCTGGGACCAATGGAAAGAAACAGAGATTGACGTTGAGAGCTCTCTGCATTCCAGTATCTGGGCATTATCTATGTATTGTGTATTTGAAAGAGATTGAAGACCAAACAAAATAACCGCTCTGCAGATCAACGAAGCCAGTTCCTTTAATGCGAAATAAATAGCCTCGATTTCGCCACCGTAATGGGTGGAATGAGCACCTATTGGTGTATAGCACGAAAAAAGATTGCAACACACTCCGGCTCCCGCTCCGTCTTCATCATCAAACATTGATCCATCTGTGTATTCATGTAACCATGTGTCTCTAGGATATTTTCAATGGTAGATAGAGCAATGGCACGAACCTGTTATTCGCTCATATGACTCTTAATAATCTGCATATCCAGCTTCAGACACCCCGAGATCTCTCCATATCCTAAAGGGCAAACAGGGCTATAGAGAAGTTGAGGATTGAGATAGACATTCATATCAGTGGTTGCAGAATAAGCATATTTAAATATAGCTGATGATATTGTCACGTAGATACTTTACTATAGAACTGAATGACACACACAAGAGGTAGAGCTAAACCAATTTATTAACTGAACTCAGAACTGAGAATACAGTAACTGATAAATCTTCTGCTTTTATATAAGCAGAGAAAGTTCCAGAATACTCTTCTGGAGATAGTAAGAAAAGTCCAGAACACTTGTCTGGTAAGCTAAAGAAATGTCCAGTATCTTCTGGAACATGAAATCAAGTATTTACATATACCCTTAATCTCAGTGTCTCTAGCGGGATTCGAACCCAGGTCTCTTGATCACAAGACCAGTGCCATGACCATTCGACCATGGAGATTCGACAGTCTTTCTTCAATGCGGCAATATAATTGATTCGTACTGGCTGCATAAAGACATGGATAGGAAATTAAGGAAATGTATATCGCAATGAACCGAACGATGTAAGGCTTCTAAAATAAGGTTATCTGTTTATTAAATTTCACTTTAAAAAATATTTTACTGAAGAAACTATTAAGACAAAGTTATACAAAACATTTAATTGAATCCTTAATATTGTGAAACAAACTGAATGCCAGAGGTGTCAAGTAATTAATATAGATCGCAGGAGTAAAATTATTAACACGGTTTAAATATCTGTTATAAGCTGATGCTTATTTTATATTCTTTTATTATGATGATAAAAAGCAGAACGTTTCTGGAGTCATGAACATTAAATATCTTATCATCTTATTGAATCTATGTATAAGAAATTTAACTTTGGAATTTAAAAAAAAATATTCCCGATGAATAATATGGGTACAAAAGGTAACTAGTCAATTTATAACATAGGTCCATAAAATTGTAAAATTATATGATAAAAAATTATCAATATAGGAAGGCAAGGTGCAATGAATGAATTACAAGAAAGATTTACCGACAATTTAAGTTAGTTCGAAAAGGCATTGAGGATGAACGTTAGTAAACGTAAATTCTTATTATCCAACTGAATATTATGCCGGATTTACACTCGGCCAGTTATAAGACGGCAAGTAGGCAGCGCATGCATAGAAAGGGACTGATTTATGTTTGCCACAATTTTATAAAATAGATTCAAGTATTCCATGCTTGGCTATAAATTGCTATTTTGGCGTCCCTGAATTTCTCTCTTTCACTGCTTATCGTAGTAAAATGATGGATATTTACACAAAGAAACATGGTAGAATAAAAATAAAAATCAACATATCTAAATCTAGATAAGTGTAAAAAAAGGCATATAAAATGAAGGGGTAAAAAAAACACACCAACAACCTCGCATCAGAAAGAAAAAAAGATAAAAAAATGGCGGATTTAATCTATGACAAGTGATAAATTTTTTACGTCAAAGAAAGCAACAAATTCATACAAACGCATGCCCAGTAAGATTAAATACAATACAAAGGTTTGTGGTTGTCTCGTCGGGACAATTACTTGCCATCGACCGAACAGCCTTTTTCAGACTTTCTACGAATGTGCTGCTTGCTGGTCGTCTTATAACTGGCCGAATGTAAACCCGGCATTAATTATCTATATATATAAAACGCTAACGTACGTGGCACAGAAACAGAGTTTATTACTTATTGTCGAATGGCAACGGTGAAATATAAGCACAATATCATACGATTTTCAGACTGCTTCATTTATTGAACATTTCTACAGTTAAAATGAATCAAACGCTTCGCTTATATAATTAATGGAGCTGCAAAATATCATTAAGGTTCTCCATGTCACCAAAAAGAACATTCAGTCAGAGGAAAGACGATATAAAAGAAATCAAGAAATAAGCTTCAAACACAGAAGTTCACTCAAATGCAGATATAGGCGTAACCGCTGCCAGATAATTAATCGTGGGTATACTTAATACTAATGTTCGATTTCTCGCCAAGCAAGTCAGAACCGTGCCAGTCTTCTAGAAACTCATTAAAAGTCAGCAATCCTGAGTGCATGCCGGAACTGCTAACAAATGGCTTTTAAAATTGCAGTAAAAATTGTCACGAATATATTTGGCGAGCAGTCGCTCCAAAATGTTTCAATTTTGGCTCCCGTATATTATTAATCTTAAGTCTAGTCGTATCCGTTATGACTTGCTTACGGAATTTGATACTCATATCTTTCAAAAAAATTATAAAAATGCTTTGTATTATCTATTACAATTTTGTATTATCTATTACAATTATTGTATTATCTATTAAAATTTTGTATTATCTATTAAAATTTTGTATTATCTATTACAATTATTGTATTATCGATTAAAATTTTGTATTATCTATTACAATTATTGTATTATCTATTAAAATTTTGTATTATCTATTAAAATTTTGTATTATTTATTACAATTTTGTATTACCTGTTACAATTTTGTATTATCTATTAAAATTTTCTATTAAAATTTTGTATTATCTATTACAATTATTGTATTATCTATTACAATTATTATATTATCTATTACACTTTTGTATTATCTATTACACTTTTGTATTACACTTTTGTACTATCTATTACAATTTTGTATTATCTATTACAATTAGTACTTTGTATTAAAACTAAAACAATTCCCTTTTTAATTATATAAATTTCGTTTTCGTACAATATTTAATTTAACTTTGATAATATTTTTAATTCAATTTGGTACTCCTACCTGAAACATTGCTTTTAAATGCTATGTTGAAATTAAAGCTCTCCATCAAAAGGTTCAAGCACGTACTTTTGAGAATCATTAAATCAGTAGTAGGATTTCCACTTCCTTTTCTATTTCGTAATATATACATTTTGTAATTTGCAATAAATTACTTTAATTGAATTTATTTATTTTAGTCATATCAAATTAGAGTAAAAAAATGTTTTTTAAAGAAATGGATCCCATATTGATAATTATTAGCTTAAAAATCCAATAATCTAGGTGAGCGATCTCGTCGCCAAAGGTGGTTAGTATTATTATAATTTTTATATAATAAAATTAATTTTTTGTATTAATTATATTTATTTTTACGTGCACTTTATTTAGCATAATCTTAATAGAATGAATATTTTAAATGGCATGGAAATCTTTCTGATAAACTTTTTAAGTAATTAAAAGGAATTAGGAAAATTGCATTTTAATTCTATTTATTTTTGCGTGCACTTTATTTGGCATAATTCAAAATAAAATTTTGAAAAGACTAAAATCAGAGAAAACATATTTCGATTGTCAGACTGGCTTAATAGAATGAATAATATGAATGGTACCGAAATCTTTCTGATAAACTTTTTAAGTTATTAAAAGGAACTAGGAAAATTAGGTAATAGAATTATAGCAGTGTAAATGAAAAATATGATGCAACATTCACGGAATTTCGAAATACGAGTCCAATTACAATGAAACATCAGTTGTTCGGATATAGTATTTTAATATTTTCTTGGCACTTACATCCTTCTTGAAATTGTTGATTCAATTTTTTTTTACTAAATAAAAACTGAATTTTCTTTTAGTAATTTTTTATCATTTTATAATAAGCGATGAAATCGAATCATTCTACAAATAACTGATTGAGCCGTGACATAATTACATACAGGATTGTTATTGGCGGAAGATAATTATATTTTTGAAGTCTTACATAGCAGATATTTTTAAATAACAAGAGATAGAGAATTTCATGCAGAGATTCGCTGTTTATAGTCTCATAATTAAGCAAATTTATGTCACATTATAATCATTTATTGCACTTTGATTATTAAGTCCGTTTTTCTATGGCAATAAGTCCAATAATTTATGAAAGGAAATCGACAGGATGCCTTTTGCATGTACCAAGTTGGTAGATATTGACACCGCTAAAATTATTATTTGTTGAAGAAAAAACCTTTCTACATAACAGTTGCTTAAATGAAAGGATCTCAATTACACTTTAAAAAAATTTCTTTTTGTTTCAATAAAATGTTTAATCCTAAACTTTCAAAACTCCATGTCCTTTGCACAGAATATTGTGAAATATTGTCCGACGTTATTTAATCAATATTCCACAATGTTATACAATATTGCATTATATTTGTGCTAAAAGCGTAAATCATATCAATATTACCCCTTCCTCCCATGCTTAAGTTTTTGAAATGAAATATTGCAGTTGTGAAGCAGGAAATAGGATTTAAAGGGAGATCTCAAATGCAATGACGGAAAAGGTTGTTAAGAATTCAGTTAACCACGTGATCTCCCTGGGCGGAACTAGCTGCCAATCATGTGTCACGTGGTCCTCCTGTTTTTGTTTAGTATATTTTTTTTCTAGCAGAAGCGAACTGGACTCCTGTACTAGGGGGAGTGTTATCTCGGCTCGGCTCTCCCGAGAAAGTTTTAAGTGTAGTTCTCTAGGCCTTCTACACTATGGCGTTTTCATGTGCCATTTGTTGTTGATGTTACCAATAAACCCCAGAAAAGACAACATGTGTCTTCAAGTCATTTCACCCAGACCACAATCTTCACTAAATTAATGAATTATTGTGCAATCAAGAAACGCAACGATAAATTATTTAATTTACAAAGATCATATTCATTGCCATGGCTGAAACCTCTTTTTCCCTAGTAACACACAAATACTGTACAATATTGTATGGCATTGATCAATATTCGCAATATTGTATAATATTGTTGAATATTAATTAATATCATTTAATATTGCAGAATATTATACAACAGACTGTGCTACCTGGATTGAAGGCATCTGTTGACATCAGAGCAGTAGTAACTCAGAGTCAACAGCAAAACGAGAGTTTATTTATTGATACAGTAGCATATTGTCCAAATACTTGTAAATCCCTGATGGAGGTGCATAAGAATGCAAATGCTATCTTTGATACTTAAGAGAATTCAAAGGAATTTTAATTTTGAATTCAACTGATACAGTAACTAAGCAAAAAATTGAAACTCAAGAATTATGTAACGATGCACAAATCAAACTTATTCTAGATTGCAAAAAAAAAAAAAAAAAAAAAAAAAGACAACATATAATTTAGAATATTTTTTCAATGATCAATTCTGTGAATTAAACGCGTCGTAGAATGTAGAAAAAATAGATGTCGTACATCATTTAAAATCATCTATTTTCAGTAGATCAAACTTATCGTAGAATGCGAAAAATTAGTTGGAATATATTGTTTAAAATCACCAATAATCCAACAGATCAAACTTATCGTAGAATGTTGACAAAATAGATGGAATGCCTTTTAAAATCATCTATTTCCTGTAGATCAACTTATCGTTGAATGTGAAAAAATAGATGGAATACATTTTTTACGAACACCTATTTCAATAGATTAAACTTATCGTAGAATGTGTAAAATTAGATGGAATATATCGTTTAAAATCATTTATTTTAAGTAGATCAAATTTATTGTAAAAGGCAAAAAAAAAAAAAAAAAAAGGGGGAATATATCTTTTAAAATTATCTGTTTCCTGTAGATCAAACGTATCACTGAATGAAAAAAAAAAAAATAGATGGAATGTATATTTTAGAATGTGACATTATCTGACACAACGTTATGGAAAACGGCAAACAAATTTTGGAGAAGTTTCAGAGTGCATCTAAAAGGGATTTTTAATCAGTTTTTCATTGCACAGATACTATTTTATATTGTTTATAACGCTGAAAAAAACTTTTTCCATCATCCTTAAATTCAGATATTCAGTACATGTAATGATATCAAAGTGACTGTAGTATCATTTATTCGTCAGTCAAAAAAGTTTTTCTAAAATAAATTTTACATAAAATTTGTACAAAAATTTTCATGGTATAAACAAAAGTCATTCTCTTCTTTCCCAGTTTTCTACTTTTCTTTCCCTTTCTAAATTTTTTAAAAACTTATTGGTATACGAAATATACAAAATAGTGCAATCGTCAAAATATTGGAGCTCGAGATTTTGACAAATCTCCATGTTCCAGAGCTCCTTGTCCCTCCAAAATACACATTTAGAATAAATTCTCTCTGTCTATAAACACAATAATTCAAAAACATTTAGAACTGAAATTTTGTACGCCAAATTTATTGATTTCTGTCAACTTTTGAACGAAATCCATTCATACGAAGTTTATCTATCCATCAGTCCAAGTAGAAATGAATATTTTATCTATAAAATACACGGAGTCAGGTACAGAGAATTTAACACAAAGGTTGAACAAATAAAATATAGAAGTCTAAAAAATTTGGAACTACATCCATGGAAAAGTTCACCATTTGCGGTCTGCACTCTTACATGCAATGAGCTGAATAAAAGAAATTTGGTATGTGATCTTCTATAGTTTCGATTCTATGTGTAAAATTTTGGCTCCAATTGTTTGAAGCAGTAATATATTCATTCGTATTACTGTTCGTCAATGGCACGTGATTAGCATATAAATGCCAGCTTCATTTACAATACTACGAAGCATACACCTCACATTAGCGAAACTCTGAAAATAAAAATCGGAGCACTTGTGATGTTCACAGCTTTATACAATGCCCACGAATTTACGCTTGGTAAAAAGGCATAACATTTTCATGCGAGAGTATGTCAGAAGGCAATGGAAGTGTTTCACTGATTAATTTTCTAAAAGAACAATAAAAGAAGAGTTTTTTTTATAGCTCAGATATAAATTTAAAATTCTAAATTATTTTTAAATCAAAATTACATTATGTGTACCCTTAAAATATATATGTATACATTGTTGCACATCTTTTCCCCCTTGAACAGAGAGCGTTCCTTTGTGGCGTTTTACAGAAGACAAGCAGTTGAACGGCAGACATGCATCCTGAGGTCGACTTTTTCCCTATGCGCAACCCTTGCGCTAAGACCGAATGCTTTCGGCTGGAAACCGTGGAATCCCACCAAAATACTGTTTTCATTAACCTAATTTTCTATTTGTGTCTATAATAATAAGTGTGGGAAATTTTGTAATGTAGCTGTGTTTGTGAAAATTAAAAATAGTGTTATTTAAAACCAGGCAGTTCCTTAGAAAACCACAACACACCACTATAACCTTTTTTTTATGCACTGGCAATTTATAAAACAGGCCATCTGATCTAAAAGTTTTGCTTTTTATGAAATATGAGAGGCTTTTTTTTTTTTACTTTGTGACTCTTAAAAATTCGAATTAAAGCATTTTATGATTAAAAAAAACCCAAATAAAGTTATATTTTAGAATCAAAGCAAGAAAATGTTACTCATATATATTAGTTTTCATTAAATTTTAAATCTGTATTAAATATAACTTACGTATATTTTTGTGGACAAATTGATATTTAGATATGATAAAAAGTATTCATGCAAACTCAAAGGTTGTTTACAAATTTTTTGAGTAGGAATTACTACTTTGAAAGGAATCAGAAATCTTACCTACTTTGAAAGGAATCAGCAAACAATAGTTTTAATTAAACCAATTTTAATATTCTAGTTATAAAAGGCTGAGACTTTAATTCATGATCTCGTATTATAAAGTTTACCTTAATCATCAAAATTGTGATTGCAAATAAAACAGTGGACAGACAGCTATATTTTATTTCATTTTTCAGTTATTTGATTGAATTTCTGACGTCTGCAGTTTAAGCACGCGATGTTTTTGTCACGATGGAAAAAAAACAAACAAATAATGCTATCTTCATGTTTTTATTATGTAACATGTTTTGGCTTGAGGTTTTTGAAACTACAAAATATGCGATTAAAAAAGTAGCGATTCATCGCTTTTAAGGAATTAACTTTTTGCTTTTATGGTTATTAGAAAATGATAAAGAATATAAGTAACCAATCTAAAGTAAGAAATAGTTTGAAAACGAAACAAATTAGGAAATTCAAAAAATTAGGAAATACATTTTTGGTCTCAGAAATAATAAAATTAAATGGTTATTAAATAATAAATTCGGGGAATTAGAGTTTAAAAATTCGTACACAAAATGTATTGTTCTAGATCTAATTAAATTTAAGCTTAACATTGGAAAAAACGATTTACTTTTTAATAATAAAAATAATGTTTACAAAGAATTCTGTATGATTAAATTCTTGGATATTTACTTCGAATATCTAAAATTGCCCAAAATTGTACATAATAATAATATATTTTTTCCTCTATCAGATAAAACAACTGTTTCAATAGTGTTTAGTTACACTTCAACTTTAAAGGAAAAAATTTGTAATTATAATTACTATGGCAAAAATTTAGATAATATAAATATTACAGATTGTTACTGTAAAAAAGAAAAATATAAAGATTTTATAGATGTTGATAAAGGTCATATTTTTACAGGTAATTTAAAAATTATTGAATCCAACTCTTTAAGAGATTTAATGGGAAGAGGTACAAAATTTAGATTAAGAGAAAAAATAAACCATGAAAAAATCTTGATTTCTATTGGTAATGATTTGGATGTTTTTATTGCCAAATTATCTAGAAAATACCATTGGCCTGCGGAAGGTTTCAGAGAATGGAAGGTGAGAATTTTAAAGGAAATAAAAATAAAAATGAATTTTGATTTTGACAGATCTAAAGAACGTGGGATTTATTTTAGTAAAACATTGAAAAACGAAATAAAAAATTTAAAAGAAAAATTTGTTATTACAGTAATAGATAAATCAGCAAATAATTTCTGTTTAATTTGTAAATATCATTATAAAGAACTTTTAATTAATGAATATAACTCTAACGCAATTTATTTGTTAAAGAACACCGGGAAAAAGGAATTAGATAAAAGAATGCTAGCATTCGCAAAAAAACAAAACAACCAAAACTAAGACTTGCTCTCTTAACTATCCTTATTTATTCGCAACAGTTAAATTTCATAAAAATCCATTAAAATTCAGATTTGTGACCTGTAGCACTGGCAGTTATAATTACTATACAGGTAAACATTTCTTTAAATACTTAAAAATTATCCTGGACAAAATAAAAGATGAAGAACACTTTATTATTTCTAGAAACAAAGAAATTCTGGATTTTCTTAAAGATAACAACATTAATAAACTTAATACTTTTGATTTCGAAAATTTATACACTAATCTACCTCATGAAAAATTAATAAAAGTCTGCACTTTTGTCTATGACGAATATTTAAATGAAGATATCATTCCTAAAAATAACTGGCTTGAGTTATGTAATTTTAATATTACTGAAAATTACGTTTTTAATGGTATTAACTTTTATAAACAGGTTAAGGGCATTCCAATGGGAACGGCTTTCTCAAGTGCTTTGGCTAATATTTTTCTACATTACTATGAGAAAAAAATAATTAAATATAATTTGATAAACGGGTGGAGATATATTGATGACCTACTTCTGATTAACTTCGACAATACTAATATTGTAACTAATTGCTATCCAAAAGATTTAATTCTAACAGAAACGAATAAAAATCAACTTGAGGCTACCTTTCTGGATTTAAAAATCGAAATTGATAATGATAAAACAATAGTTGTTATATACGATAAAAGGGACGAATTCAACTTCAAAATAACAAAACTATGTAACTACCATTCCAATCTAAACTCTAAAATTTTCAAAAATCTAATTTTCTCACAAGTTAACAGGATCAAAAAGGTTTGCAATAATAAAAATTCCTATATTGAAGCATCAAACAACCTCATTAATAATTTAATTAAAAATGAATTTCCTAAAAATTACTGTAATGTCAATTTTTTAATTAAACAAGGTATGGTTTGGGATTAATCCTTTGGCTTAAATAAAAAATAGAACTTTCCTTGCATATTATATCACTCAATAGGTGGCGCTGCGAGCTTACAATTTTTACCTAAATTGCCGTTAGCTTTGTTTTTAATGGGCGGGAATCACAATCGATAGCTTGGGATTTTCTGGACTGTTGGAAGGTATGTTTTTTGCCTTTTCATTATTTTTTTTTGCCTTTTGTTATTTCTTTTGTGTCTATTTATGGTATTTTGGTGTTTTTTGTTATTGTATTTTTACTTATTAGTGGTTTTTCTTCTAATTGGTTGTTTTGTATTTTCCTTTCTGTTAAAATGGTATATCTCTTAGGCCTAATTTCAGGGGATTTTCGGGTCACGAAGGAATCATTATTAGACGTAATGTCTGAATTTCCTTAACAGAAAAAATCCCTTTTTTGAATCCCTGCCTGAGGGTGACCCTTGAAAAAGTCTTCAGGCCGGATTCTTCCTTTTTTAATCTTTTTTTAATATTTTTTATTTGGTTTATTTGTTTTTCCATTTAACTTGTTTTTTATACTTTTGTATAAAAAAAAAAAAAAAAAAAAAAAAAAAAAAAAAAAAAAAAAAAAAGTTGAATTAATTAAATAATGTGTGTATATATATGTATGTGTGTGTGTGTGTGTGTGTGTGTGTGTGTAGAAGCAGAATCATGGTCGAAGATAGGAAAGGCAATTTAAATTCTTAATTTCGTTTTATTCGATCTCGGAGGCATGATTTATATTCAATCAGAAGCGACGAGCATATCAAAACAGAATGACACAAGAACGGAATTCGTGTGATTATATACTGTGAGATTTTAATAGGGATTTCTCTACACATTTCGACCCAAACAAAGGAATCATAGGGATTTTTTAAAAGAATTTGTTTAGATCAGCAACTTTTTATCCCTTCACTCGGAGTGTGGAAACCATTGACCTAAGAATTCTTACAAAGCTTCAGTTGAATTAATTAAATAAAAAAGTGGAATGGGATCAGGAAATAAGACAATATTTTAGAATGAATTTGATATGGGCTAAATGAAACTGAAAGTTATCAAATTAATTAAGTTTAAATTAGATTTTAATGTATCATCATACACACACATTTATATATAGATATTTTAATGACAAAATAATATAATTTGTAATATTTTCAATTTTTCTAGCTGGCAAAAAAAGTCTAATTATCGTTTTCTGAATATCGCTGCATGCTTAAGCTGATAATCACGTGATTGTTTAAAACCGGTTTACACTAGTTTTTCCACGAAAAAAAATTCTGACCTCGAGAAAACAAATTTTAGAATTCGATTTACTTTAAAACGGGGAAAAAGAATTGTTTTTTAAATGTTGGTGATTGCGAAATATGAGTCATTATTTGTAAGTTGATTCTTTTGGAAAGTTACAATTTGGGATTTCTATATTTGTTCTACTATACGTTTTAATGCTTTTTCTCATTCTAAATGCTGTTTTCTAGAATTCTAAATTGAAGTAAAATTTTCTGATAAAAAAACATCCTAATTTAAAATCTAATGTATATTTTTTTGTTGAAATTTTGTTTAAAAATTTCTTAACAAGTTTTACAAGCTTTATTCTGTAGTTCTTTTAATGATTCGCGATGCGAATGAAATTGAAACTATCCTGTTATTTGTCATTTAAATCGCAAAGTTTAAAAATTGGACAGAAATGTAGCTTCTTTGAAATTCAAGAACTAAGTAATATACTTTCTAAGCTAACTGCAATGTTCTAAACAAATCGTTTGATAAACTTCGAAACCAAAACATTTTTGCTTTACACCTCTTTTTACTCAGAAAAAAATCAAAATTTCAAAAACGCTTTTGTTTTAAATGGTATATTTTTATTCAATGAGTTTTTTTCATTAATGCATCGATTTTCAAAAATTCCAACAACAATTTAACTACACACCTTAAAAGTATTGTTTTTCTTGCTTTTTTTTTGTCCTATGTGTAGATCTCGATGAAGAATTCTATTTTAATAAAATTTATCTGCTAATTTAGGAAAAAAAAATCTAACTATAACCGGGAAATTTGGCTATATCTAAGAAATTGTAATAAAAATAAGTGTTCCAAAATAAATGCGTAAAATTCATTTGCATGCATATTATTTCTTGATTAATAATAAAGAGTATTAAAAATTCTTCTAATAACAAAAGAATTAAAACACAAAGGCAGAGTAAAATCTATAGTACAGCACGACAGAAATAAGATAAATATACATAAAACATAAAAAGATTGCAGTGATAATTATATCTCAATAATTACTCTATATTTAAAGTGAATTCTATAAATATGGCAATTTGTAGTGTTATAACACGATACGTAACAATTTTATGCATTATAAACAATTGTAGTTAATAAATAACAAATATATATGAAATTTTTTAAAGTCAATTCCTTCTTATGTCAACAATTTTTTTTTATTTTAGTTACTTTTTATTAAATAATTACAAAATTGGTGACAAACTTGGTGACTATTTGACGACATGGCGACGTATTTGGCGACCAAATAGAAATTACTGGACAGATTTTATTATTTAATTAATATTTGAAAAGAAAACTGTATTAACATCAAATGCCATCGACTAAAAGTTTAAAAAAAATGTATTTGAACTTGAGTGGATAAATAAAAGTATTTTATTAACGATTGAAAATTTGAACAAGATATATATATAGCGAGAGAGAGTGTGAGCTAATAGTAGGAATTGAAAAATGATAGTAAAAAATAGTGAGTAAAGATAGTGAGATTGCCAGAAATTTGGCAAAATTTTATAATTTAATAAAATTATATTCAAAAGTGGAATAAATTTTGCATCTTATTAATATATCTAGATACTAAGAAATAGAAATCAGCCTTAATTTAAATTAAATGTGCAAAAATTATAAAAGCCGAAAGCTCAAGTCTTTTACTTACTAACTCTTCTCTGGCTTCTTTATCAAACATTGCTAGAAAATAATTGATTTTTCTAAAAAAAAAAAAAAAAAGTAACCGTACTTATTAAAGATTTTATTATATAATTTTCTAAAATACTATTAATTTTTAAAATTCCTATTTAGTTTGGTGATTGAAAATTGTGTTCCACTTATTCCATAGCCTCTATCACACTGAAGAAAATTCCAGTAATTTTCCTCGTCAAACAAATTTGGCAAAAAAAGCAAATACCTGCATTTCAAAAGACAATGTCTAGAAGAGAAAAAAAATTCTTAATGAAAACATGCTCATTATACACCAAAAAACCCCAACGTAATTAGGAAATATGACGAAGCAAATTTCGATCCATCATTATTTAAACTAGTGCAGAATGATTGAACTGTTTGCAGTTTTTCAGACTGTCAAATATCTTATCAAATTCTTTGAACTCAACCTTAAGGGAAAAATGACGTTGACATCATTTATCGAACATAAATAATTATTTGAATACTATAAAAGAAGTAGCTGAAATGGAAATAGAATTTTCTGCGTATCATTTTTAATAAAATTGACTTATACTTCGTGTTAAGATCACATATTAAATTTTATTTGTCTAATTTACTGTATATTTCAATTACCTTATAAACAGAAACGTGCACATTTGAAACTGTTTGTTCCATATAATTTTTTATAATTGCATTTATTGAATCATTACTTTTTCTCCGAGTATTATGTGCACACATTTCAAAGATATTTGCTTAATTATCCAGTAGATTAAGATGCATTCGTATTTTTGTTCGCGTATGATAGGGCTGCCATCTATCAGACAGGGTTGAATTAATTTATTATCAAATGGAACGAGTTAGCAAAAATGATATTCAATAGATCTTTAAATATTTTATGGGCTATTTATATCTCATATAATTAAAGAAGATTGAAGAGCAGACGTTTTTAGTTAATTATTTTATCATCTCAATATTTGTTTAGATCAGCGAAGAATCATTTTGTTTTGTTTAGCAAAATATATAGAGCCAAACTGCTCCCTTCCGGTTTGGATAGAAACATGTGAATTTTATTTAAATTTTTAATGCAAAGACAAATGGCAGGGATAAAGAAGAAATGAAATATACATATTCAAAACACAAAATAACAATAAATGACACAGAAAACAAAACAATTATACGATACAGCGAAGAAGTAAGAATATAAAGGGTGTCCTGAAATTGCATAGCGGGAAAATGAAATTTCAAAAATGGATTACAATTAAGGATTTAAAAAAAAAAATCTTGCACAGGATATAAATTTTTCTTCCCTCAAATTTTGGTTTTAGTTCCAAGAATCGTCGATAGATGGGGCTCAATACTCTTTTATAGTTTTACTGCATGTAAATCATTAAAATACGTAGCTTTAGAATGGGTTACTGCTTAGACTGTAAAAGCTGAATTTCTGTGATTAGACATTGGAGGAAAGGATTTTTATTATGTTGGAATTCCACTGATTAGGGAAGAGTATTACTACAACAATAATAAGCTTAGAATGCCAATTTGAAGCCTCTAAGTGTCTTCAGACGAACACAATAAAGCAATTCTACTTTCAGGTAGTGTTGCGGATACGAAAGTCGGAACTGTTCGACGACACTGGCTATTACAGAAGGAAATGTTTTTTGATCAAAAGTTTCTGAAAAATAGTGATGGGATTTTCAATTATTTATTTATATGCTCATTATCTACATCGCCATCTATCAACAGCTTTTTGAACTAAAACCAAAGACTGTGGGAGATAAAATTTATGCCCTGTTACATGAATTTGTTGCAGGAATTGTTTTCCTTTTTCCCGCTTTTAACCCTTTTCCTATAACACATTTTTGAAAACTGTCAGTGAATTTCAAAATACCCTGCTTAATAGATAGTGTGGTGAAGCCAATCCCTCTGTGGTGACGCTCTATAAGCCAGATAACAGCTACGAGACATGAGAAGTTTCTCTTGTCTTGTGGTCATGTTACTCGGCTACGAACCAGAAGGTTGCGAGTTCGATCCTCGCCTATCACCAATAGCAACATTGGTGACCCGATGACGAAAATACGCAAAACGTCATACAACTGTTGTGGCGCCCTCTACCAGAAATAAATAAATGAAAAAAAAGCTGATAAAATCAGCCAAAAAATAAATAAAGCTGATAAATAATCAACCAATGAATAAATAAAGCTGATAAATAATCAGTCAATAAAAAAAATGGATAAGGCGTAACAGACAATATATCACCACTAATAACAACAAAAACAGAACAAAATATCGTTCATCTCACCTCCGACGCACTGGAGGGGGAGTAATGTGGTGACGCTCTATAAGCCAGATAACAGCTACGAGACATGAGAAATTTCTTTTGTCTTGTGGTCATGTTACGCGGCTACGAACCATAAGGTTGCGAGTTCGATCCTCGCTTATCACCAATAGCAACACCTCCATCCGGCTGCTTACCTTTAATCATGTGCAAGCAATTCAATCACAGGCGAGAGCGGATGTCTAACGGATTACCTGTTTGAAAAGAGTACACTTGAACTGTGTAAGACGCGAGGTATAAATAAAGTGTGTAGATTTTAATCTGAATGAATCCTTGGTGTTTTTATTCCTGAAGATAAAATTTTAGCGATTAGAGGAATGGAAAATAACAACCTTCTGATAACAGCAATTATTTTCCCTATAATAGTAATCAAATTTTATTTAGGATTACTGGATCCGAAAGTCTGTTTAAAAGAAATTCCATCTGTGGCGTTCCGCTAAAATAAAATTCCTCTTTTCACAAAAATCAAGTTACGGTTCTTGAGAATTTGTTTCCAATGATAGTTTTTTTGTTTTGTTTGTTATCTTAGCTTTATTTTCTGTTACGTTTCGGAAATCCAAGTAACTGTTAGAGGAAATGCATTGGATATTCTTTTTCACCATAGAAGAAATTATTGTTTGCAAGGAAATTGTCGACCATGTATCAAAATAATCAGAATTTCTTCTGTTTTGTTTGAGACTCTGGGCACTATTCGACGTGTGCTTCAGTTGGTTTCTCCTTTTTCACACTTTCCGAACTAGATGCTTAAAGCAACTATCTAAATTTGAAATTTCAAGCTGGATATTGGCTTAGCATCAATATTATGAATATTTGTAGATATCACAATATTTTAAAAATATTGTAAAATACCTCATTTTTTATATTATTTATTGTTGATTATTTGTAGATCTCACAATATTTTGACAATATTGTGAAACATCTTATTTTTTTATGTTACTTATTGTTCCCGTATGGACTTGTAAAATTTATCAATTTTTACAAAGATAATATTTGAAAGGATTTTAAGAATTAAGGTAAGTTTTAATGGAAAAAAATATTGTTGAAATCTATATCTTTGAGCTAATTTTTTTATTTCATATTTTACAACCAAGAGTTCCAAGGATGCTAAATCCTTCTTTAATATTTCTAAAAGCAGAAAAGAACTAATATAATATTATTGTTAAAATTTTGTTAATATTGAAAAGGAATGTTTTTGCAGCAAAGTCATGCTTAAAACATCATTTATTTTTCCCAAAAATTGAATACAAAAATAATATAAGTAAAAAAAATGCTGTAGGAAATTAAATTTCTAATTAAGTTATTTATTATTCATTTCAGATCAGCTTAACAGTATTTTTTTTTCCTTTAACAGAAATTGCAATCAACATAAACGTACAATCCGAATTTGCAAGATATAACGATTTCGCAACATATAATCTCATTCTTAAAATATAATTTATTTTTCTCAAAAACAAAATACAATATAAGTAAAAAAATATTATAGGAAATCAAATTTTTAATTAAGTTATTTATTTTTCATTTCAGATCAACTTAACAGTATTTTTTTAAATAGAAATTGCTGTGAACATAAACGTATAATCCAAATTTGCAATATATAACTGTTTTGCTACATATAATCTCATACCTAAAACATCATTTAATTTTCTCAAGAATTGAATATAATAAAGTAAAAAAATGCATATAAAATCAAATATTAATTAAGTTATTTATTATTCATTTCAGATCAACTTAACAGTATTTTTTTCCTTTAATGGAAATTGCAGTAAACACGAACGTATAATCCAAATTTGCAAGAATTCAATGAATATATTTCACAACTATAATTAAAGATTTAGCTTGAAATATTTCTAGATCAGTAAACTTTTAATCACTCCAGAACAATTTCAGGTAAGACAAATAAAAAACAAAAAATAAAAAATGAAATCTACGATCGCAAATTTCAAGTTATCACGTGAGAACATTATTATTTTTTACCTTATTATTTGTCTTAATTAATTTAAATCATTAACCAGTTTAAACCGGTTTACGAGAGTTCCAAAACTTTTTTGTCAGCAATAAAAATTGAAAATGAAAATTGCCATTTATGCTTTATTCATTACTTACGCGATTTCAAGATTCAAAACCCTCTAACCAAAATCCCATCATGTTCTCACATGATAATAATGTTAATGAAAGAGTTACTAAAATACTTAAAATACAAATTACTACAAAAGACATTATTAATCATTGTCCGGCATCCGAAAAATTTGCATAACTTTGAAAATTTGTCACTAGATGACACCACAGGTAAAAACTAGATATGAGCGCAATAATTCTTGCTTCTTTCTTTTATGAAAGCGGAAATGAAGAAATCAATTGCCAAATTTTAGCCCAAACCGACAGTCAGTAAGTATTATTAAATTGGAAAGAGGTAGATATTATTAATATGGGCAGCTGTTTACTTTCATTTTTAAAACCTATTCTAAGTTTAGCAACTTGTTTTTTTTTTAATTGTAAAATATTTTAAAAGAAGCACAGTATCCTAAATTCGTTATTATAAGGCATATTTTAAAATTGTTACGATTAATGTAAGATTAAGGTAATTGTAAACGAATGAAAAACACCAATAACGTATTGAGTACATAATTGTTATAAGCCATTCTGATAAGATGATGTGAATTTTTTTATGAACAACTTTTATCTAATACTAAGATACAATAAATAACTTTAAATAGTAAAATAATGCTAATAAATATTTTTATTTTTTATTTTTACTCGCTTATATGGGGAGCATCGAGGAAATAATCGTCAACAAATATTAACTCGGGATTTTGACGAATCGCGAAGTTTCATATCTCGCTGAGTCCAAAAATGCATTTTTTTTTTTTTGCATCATATGTTTCCGTTTGTGAACACAGTCATTCAAAAACGCATTGATCTAGACGGGTGAAATTTGCTATATAGACCTACGACCAAATTTGAAGATTTCTGTCGAATTTTGTACAAATTTGTCAAACATCCAACGAAACAGACCAATTGTAGAAAGTCTATTTTACTGAATGTTCGAGTACAAGCGAACTTAAAACATAAAAACTAAAAAACACAAATGAGTAAGGCAAGTTTAGAATCCAAAATATAGATTGCTGTCAAATTTTGAACCAAATCAGCCATGTTGATCGTCTGTCGGTTATTACTTTGGCATGCGTGCATTTCAATCGTTCTGTGAAAAGTCATCCAAAATACATATTCGCTCGATAAATTCATTAAAAATGCTAGATTCACGACAAAGATGGATTTCTCTTAACTGTAGTTCTCCGATGGCGTGCAGTTAATACACGTTGTCTTCACATGTCTGTACGTATTACACGTATTACGAAACACACGTATTATCTACAAGTATCACGAACCACATATCTGTAATAAGTGAAATTTAAAATCTGTGCACTATTGGCATTCATGGTTTTACTCAAGGTACAAAATTTTATGCCGGAAGGGGTGGGGAGTTGATAAGACATTTATCAATGAATATGTGAGAAAGTTTAAGGGATACTACTCCCCTAGATTTAGAAAGGACTCTCTATAAAAAAAATAATCATATAAATAGCAAACTTTAAAAAAATTTGACATGTAACCGCGATATACGAAGAAAAGGCGAAATGGCTGATAAGTACTGTAATGAATAAGTAAAATAAAAATTGTTATCACTTAAGATAACGCAGTTTCATTTAATAAATCCAACAGAAGTGAAGTCCCCGAAAATTTATATCATACTTTTTAATAACCGTATTAGAATATTATTAAACTCATACCATTGGGGAACAAAAAAGAAAGAGCCCATTACTATGAAATATTTCGCGGTTAATCATGAAGATGCCATTAATTCAAAAGTACTAGAAAAGTGAATATGCATTTTAGATTTTATTTTGCAGACTGACTGAAACCAATAACTGATACAGCACTGCAATTGTAATTACAAAATCACATACCAAATTTCACGTATTTAACTTTACAGTGCACCATGTAGGTTACACTCTTTATTTCCATTCATAATCTTCACATAAATGCACAAAGGACAACAATGAGTGTTTGAAAATTATTTTTTAAAAATGCTTCTTGATAAACATTTATAGAAAAGACCGATATATAACAATAGAGGCATTGGAATAAAATTTAAACTGAAAGATTGAGAAAATAGCAAGATGGTTGTTATATAAATATTTCTAGTATTAAAAACATAATTAAAATATTTTTGGCATTGCAAGAAATATATATTAACAAAAAAGGATAGTTAATTTTATTACAGAATTATTATAATGTGGTTTATGTCACTGATATATTGTTTAAACCATAATGAAGCCGTTTGGCACATTTTAATTTTTTTTTTTTAATTTTACAAAAAATAATTTTCCTAAATTATATGCAGCTATTCAAAACACACGCATATATATTTTGTGAAAAATAAAAATTCATGCATTCTAGGGTTACGTTGTTGCATTTTTAATTATTGACTTGTGAAACTACAGACAGAAAGAAGGTCAACCCAATGACAGATAGGGTTCAAAATGTGATAAGAGTCAACACTTTAGATGCCAAAACTGTAAACTAAATTTCATTCATATAACTTACTGAGTTTCCGAATTATTACGGTTATATGCATGGACAAGTACAAACCTAAAGGTCGCGAATTCCTTGATGGATTTTGTTGCAAATTTTATATACATCTGAATTTTAGATATTAAATACAGGGTGTTTCAAATATCATAGGCAAATATTTAAGGGGTGATAGAAAGCATCTAAATAAGCAATTTTCACCATAGAATGCATGAGCGGAGAGCAAGCGGTGAACTATAATGGAAAGCATAAAGCGCGAGTTTTCTTATACAACGTCATTTCTATAGCGGATTACAGAAGGTATGGCGAAGTACAGTAGTCAAGAAAAGACGGACCTGCATTTTATGTATGTCTGGTGATTGGGAATGCTTTTGAAGTCGCAAGACTGTACAGGTAACGTTTCCCGAGAAGACACGTTGGAAGGGTCGAAGATGTGGGGCCAAACCTTGGCCGGCACACTCACCCCGATTTCTCCTATCTCTTTCCTGTGTTGCTATTTGAAAAGTCTTGTCTACGAAAGCCCTATCGTCTCCGACGAGGACCGAGTTGCAGGGATTTCTATTGCTCCCGGCGCCGTCCAAGAAATGCCGGATGTGTTTGAAAAAGTGTGCCTCTCACTACGTCGCAGGTGTAACGCCTGCATTACAACAATCGGTTTCTGTGATTATGCCATCAAGTTGTCAATAAAATTATTCTGTATTCCCTGTATCCGTTTGGTGTATCGTTCTTCCATGTGACAGTAACGGATACCTCCTAGCGGTTTACTGCTTGCTTTCCACCCATACATTGTATGGTGAAAATTGCTTGTTTAGATGTTTCCTATCACCTCTTAAAACTTTCCCTATAAGTTTTGAAACACCCTGTATATGTTTCAATTTCTTTTGGATTTGTTTGGATTTTTCTGGCGCATGAGCCATGATTTTGACTACTGCGCCAAACCAGGGTTCAAATGATATCAATGTACAATAAATAAAAACGGATAGTGTAGAAAAGTACTTAAAAACAATCAAATTTAAATGAGTGTATATGATATATATGAGTGTATATATATACGGACCTGGTACAAAAAAATTCCGAATGAGTAAAATGTGCCTCATCCTCTAATAAGGTCATGTACGAAATTTCAGCATTAGTTTCAAAGATGTGAAACTCTATAAATGCTGATTTAAACCACTTTTCGATGCCTGGATATGAGTTCACAAAGATAAAAAAAATCATGTCGGATGTTCGTGCTTTAGGGGTGGTACACAAATTAACAAAAAAAGTAATAATTGAATAAATAAAAAATACTTTTACTATTTATTGGTTCAAAAGTATCAAAGACATCTAGAAATAATAACTTAAAGGAAAGGTTACATAACTTAACGGAAAGATTACTTTAATGAAATATTACATAAGATTTTCTACAAGTTAACTCACCGTGCTATTTTTAAGTTATATACTTTAATTCATGATATAAAATTTTAAAGTATTTTTCAGGAAGCATAGATTTTAAAATTTGTATTTAAAACTAAAAATATGAAGCATATTTTATTTTCTTATGACGCATTCCTGTGTCGCGTCATCTGCACTGAAGCTGTAAACATTTGCATTTTAATTTATGATTAATCCTTCTCCAACTTTGTTTTAACATATCTTTGAAAGTTTTCATGATAAGATTCTGAAATTTTGTACATGACCTTATTAGAGGATGAGGCACATTTTACTCACTGGGATTTTTTTGTACTGGGTCCGTAAAAATTTAAATTTTGTATTTTTTTAAAGTTTAATTCCCTGAAAATTTTAACCGATTTCATAACATTTTGCATCTTTTTTTTTTACGCAGTTTTGTAATTTACAGTATATGTCTACGATCAATATTTAAGGAATAAAAGCGCGGTAAAGGGTTTTGTAACACCCTGTATATATACAGAGAGAGAGACCGATAGAGAAGTCTCGTTATTGTATCAAACCGGTTTAAACAGGCTAATGAATTAAACTAATTAAGATAAATAATGACTTAAAATAATAATGTTCTTACATATTAACTTGAAATTTGTGATCGTAGATTTAATTTTAATTTTTTATTATGATTATTTTTGTTGAAATATATCTAAATTAAATGAACCTTCCAGTTAAAGTTTGGCATATTTCATTTATTTCACATAATTTATCTGTATTCGAAAAACTTTTAGAACTGTTATTCAGGGGAAAAAAACCGTCATCGGTCATAAAATTTTTACATTGAATTTATTTTCGATGATTAATATTTAATTAAGGTATTATTTTTCTCATGAACTTAATTATTCCATAAAATTTGTTTTTTTAAAAAAATATTTTCATGATAATTTTCACTAAACAAATATTTTAAATATTTCAACTGAACGAATGACAATGAGCATAAATATTTAAAAGGAGTCCTGTAGCGCACATAAATAAAAATAAAAATTTTAAAAAATCAATTTATTTTTTCAACGTCAATGGCAATGCACACAAGTAACAGCTCTTACTTTCCTGTTAGGTACAGCATTGTTGCGGAGGTGTGGTTACCGCTACTCCAATGGCAGGACGCACCACTTTCGGGAGAGAATGGGTTTAGTATGGGAAGAATACGACTGTTTCAGTCACAGCCTTTAGGACCCAATCCTTGATTTCCTTTTACCGGCTCAACGATAATAATTCAGTTTAAGGGGGAGTAGGAGTGCTTCATTTATGGTTATAGTGAAGAAAACATAACAAATTTCCATTGATAAAACACATAAAGTTCCTCAGTTGGTTCAAAATATGAAAAATAATAAATTTTTTTACAACACCTGTATTTTCCCAAATATCCCTAAAATCAATACTGTACTTATATATTATTTAATCTTGTTCAATAAAACACAGTTCGAATTACTTATCGAACAGTACATTAGCAGTATTCCCAGTAGATTAGTAGCGATGCACTGACAAACACTGTGAAGTTTTTTTTCCCTCTGTATAAGTAGTGGAAGAAGTATTTTGAATAAATATTCAAAAACTTTTCTCTCGTTATGTGTTATTATTATTATTAATTTATATTATTATGTGAGAACAGGGTGTTGTTTCGGTTTGAGGTTTCTGAAACCTCAAAATGCGTAGGCAGCAAATTGGCGATTTTTCGCTTTTGTGGCATCAATTTTTCGCTTTTAGAGTTATTAGAAAATAATGGCGAAGGTTGTCACATTTGGTAATTTATTGCCAACTAAAGTTACAACTTGATTTGAAAATTATTTATTCTCTGTATTCTTACGAATTGTCTTCATTAATTTAAGTCATTAACTAGTTTAAACCAGATTGAAACAATCATGAGACAATCAGATTACGCATGCGTCGACATTTATGAAAACGATGGGTTTTTTTTTTCAACTGAAAATACCAGTCGAGACAAATAATTTAGACAAATAATGACTTAAAAAATAATAATGTTCTCACATGATAAATTGAAATTTGCGATCGTAGATTTCTTTTCTTTTTATTCTTTTATGCGTTGCCTCAAATAATGAAAATTCAGCTTTCAGTGTCTTTGGATTTGTAAGTTTTTCTTCAAGGTCTTCAAGAAACTTATGAATTGATTTTTCCATGGCTTATTTTATATTATGTTAGTTATTCCGCATTTTATATAATTCTTTCTTTTTCTTTCTTAATTTCTCGTATACAAAATATGCAAAAAGTATTGTATTCGTCTAAATATTTCATCACCCAATAAATGAACTTGGGAAAAGAATCCTGAATTTCTTATTCCTCAATTTTTTTTTTTACTTTCTCATTTACGAAGAATACACAAAGAAAATATTGTAATCATCAAAAATTTAAAGTTTGAAGTTTTGACGAATCTCCATGCTTTCGACTACGCCTAAAACTGGGAAATTTATCATAATCCCAAGTGGATGAAATTTAGTCAGATTTATTTTTCATAATCACAGTTTTTGATTATGATCTTCTTTCTTTCTGAAATAACTAGCCGTCTTTAGCTACTAGCTGATTCGCTAGAAATATTAGTTGGTTTTAACTTCCATCAAATATGTTCTTCATAAGTTGAAGATCAAGATTGACTCAACAGAGTTTAACTAGGCATTAAAACCATGTGATTTTAATAGCTTTGAAGTTTTCTTTCCATTTATTATGTTATAAAGTTTTATGAATCAAGTGGTATTAAAATGTATCTGTCAAGTGTATCTAGCTTTTAGCTTACTTTAAACTATACAAATATTAAATACTATATTTTATCCAGTGCTTTTAACAATGAAAAAAGAAACACGATTAAATTTTTTATGGAACAATGAAAACGTTTTGAATTTCACTGCAGTAATGAAATATTTTGCTGAAATATAATGCAATTTCTTTTGTAAAATAATATCAAAATCCAAAGAAATTACATGTTAAATAAAATGGTAAAATTTAAAAACATATTTTAGAAAAATTGTGATATGTTATAGAAATAATTTTTGCATTAATATTTTTGAAAGTTAATGTGTGAAAGTTAATGTTAATTGATTATAGGATAAAAACATTTAGCACCACATTCAACTCTCCAAAATATATTTGTGTCTGATTTGATAGTTCTAAAAAACCGTCTGGCCTTATAGAGCGCTTATATACACATTTACGTATTATCATTAATTATTAGTAGATACATATTAGAAATTCTTTTGAAAATGGTACAAAAATCTATCTCACTTGTAAAAAATAAAAAAAAGTGGCCATCCAACTTTAATGGATCACATTCTGGGTTGCATAGGACTTTCTAAGGAAGAATTAACATCCGATTACCTTATTATTATAGATTTTTTTTGTTGTCAACAACCTACTGGAGCTGATCTGACATTTCAGATCTTTTGAGAATAAGTATCAATACCAACAGATATAACAACATTCTCTCTTCGGATATACGAAAAAAAAAAGTTCCACTTCTGCATCGACGAAATTCCAAAAAAAAAAAAATTATATAAATATATAAAAATATATATCTATCCGAAACCAAGACATTAATTTTGAAATGATTTGAAATTCTGTTCTTTTACTTCAATTAGATACACAGCAACAAAAAGAAATAATTCATACACCATTAAGTGAAATTACATATTACACCGGAATAGGTATTCCTAAAAGTCAGATCGTCACTCGCCGCTGTCGCTTAATGAGATCATTAATTTCCTATTATCTTGTGGATATGATTTCACCATTAAAGTGGGTTACATCACCGGATGGAACAAACCCTCACCGCGTCGTTGCCCTGGGCAATTACTGCACCCTTGAGTTACGATCCCACTATCAAGGAAAGGAAGTCGACTTTCCTTTGTTGAAGTTGACGCTCGAGTGAGCAGGGTTAATTCAAATCTTCGGATCACCACAGATAATCGTTGACATTGCCCAGATCGATCGTCAGATTTTACAGCCCAAAAGCTGTGGAATAAGGCATTTTGTGGATGTTAAGTTATTCATTTGGCAAGATTAAGGTCAATTACAACTGGCGTTCCCAAGTTCCTTTCCGTTTTCTTCTCGCACATCTGGTGTGCTGTCACTTTCTCGAAGCTGTCTATGGTGGGGTTGTCGAGGAAGGTTTCGGGCTACAATTTAAAAGAAATTTTGGGATTAGTTGTGTCATGTTTTGATTTGCTTATGTGTGATTGGGAGAAACTATGAAATGGTATATGAATGAGGTTGGTGAATTAAAAATCATTTATGCGCAATTGGTTTGTCCCAAATGTCAATGATATAGAAGTTGAGGTTATTTTGAAAGATTTATCTTTGATTAAATTAGATTGTTTAATAGATACTATAACCATTTTTTGTAAACAAATAAAAATTAAACTCACAATTGAGATAATATCGCTCAAAATTTAGACAGAAATGTAATTGCATTTCTTATAAACTAAACAAAAACATTATCAAAATGGGGTTAATACAGGTAAACAGTTTATGCTGAAGATAAAATTAAAGCAGTGTATAAGAAGCAAAACATCTTTTCCTTTATTTATTTCTACTAATAATTGATATGAATGTGTTTATGTCCGTTTGTATGAATGTGTTGGTTCTCGACGGGATAGATCATTAGATCCAAAAACACACACACACAAGAATATATCCTTTTTAAAAGCTTTGAAAATCATAAAGTCCTTCAAAAAAACATGAGTAAAAAGATTTTGAAATGAAATTAAACGATTTAAAATGAAGCTTTATTAGGAATTTTATTTAATCAAGATGTTTACTACAAGGTGGTATTTGTCATCTTATTTAATAAAATCTAAAAATCTATCTAGAATAAAAATATGATATAAATTGGCATGTATATCAAAATATTTATAAGAATTAGATACAAATCTATATATGCAAGAGATTTTTTTTTCGGAGAAGAATTATATTTTACAGGGTGCGGCTTAAAATCCTGGACAAACAATTTTTAAAATAACTTGATTAAAAATAAATAAATTAACAAAATATAACAAATAATAATAAGAGTAGACTTTTAATAATAAATAAATTTAATTTCTTTCAAAGTGGCTGCCCTTCTCAACGATGCAGAGGCTCAAACGATTATTGAAAATTTTAGCAGTGGGCCACAAGTCTCCTACCTTTAATCTATCCCATTCCCACCTAAGCCATTGCTTTAGAGAGCTTGCACCAAACTTTTATGTCGTTTGGTGCAAGCCCGAGATTCCAAAATGGACCATACACTGTATTTATGAGATTGAGATTCGCGTGTCCACTCTCCAGATGATATAACGTCCGGAAAGTGCGATGGACATCATTCTTGTGTCCTTTGGTCCACGGAAGTACAATAGCTTCTAGAATGTCTCGCTGGTGCATTTTTATTTATTTTAACATCTTCATCCACAAAAACCAGATGTGTTTTGCTGCTTGTGCAAATTCCACTCCAGACCGTGACCGACTTTGGATATTTACAATGTTCAATAATTGCTGAAGTGCCTGGAGCGTCTACAGACCAGATCCTATAGTTCTAGGAGTTATGAGCTTTTGAATGGTCAAGAGCTTCTCATTAGTGAAAAGGAATCTTTCTCACCATTGACTTGCGGCCCGTCTCAAAATTTATCGGTGTATTTGGAGCCGCACGAGTTTGCTTTCGTCAGTGAGAGGCTGAAATTTTTGGAACTTTTAAATCTTTATCCTAAATTCTGTTTTTGGCATTCGTTGCAGTGACCGGCCCCTCAGCCTCTTATTCCTGTTCATGAGCCATCTTTCTCATGGAAATCCTCGAATTTCATTGATCTCGCTTTTTGAGAGACTTAAGCTATTGAAAGTATTCATCATATGTTTTCGTCCACTTCCTGGACTTTGACTATCATTGCCAAGCTCTTTTAAACTATAGATTACATCATACACTGTTTGCCGAGGCATATTAAACGAAAGAACGACTTCATACTGTCGTTTTCCTTGCTTAAACAACTCTAAAATTGCATCTTTTGCTTGGCATTGTATGAAAACCAAATCCCAATACGTAAACTAAAAGATACACTATAAAATATGTTATAATTGAAGTGGTAGACAAAAAGAAATGGACAAAAATTGATAAGAAATGAATTAACTTCTATTCGATGATGTAATAACTTTGTCCGATATTTTTTGCCCCACCTTGTAAAAATTGATTCAAACGAAGAGTATATTTTAAAAGTAAATATTATTAGCTGGGATTTACTTTTGTTTCCTTTGGAAAAGTATAAGTCTTTTCGAAAACTTTAATAAATAATTTGAAAATGAAATGGTTTATTAATGATGAATGGATATGCTTGAAAATTTAAAGCATATTTGAAGCACTTCAAGTTGTTACCTACTGACATGCGTTCGTGCTACAAAGGTGCAGTTCAGAATGCCAAGCACTTGATACATGGATGCCTTCACTAAAGAATAATATATCATAGCCACTTTCTTTATCTGTCTTTGTTCAGAACAAATAATTTTTGTACATATATTAAAAGTATCTCCCCCCATATTATTTAGACCACTTCTGTATGTTTGCCTACATATTTTTGCATCTATATTATTATATTGTTGCTGCTGCTTATCCTCAAAACAGCTGATATATGCCTGCTCCAGCAGATTGTTGACCACCAAACAATCTATAATAATACGGGTTCGGATGCTAAGTTTCCCTTAGAAAGTCTGATGCAAACCAGAGTGTCACCCAAAATATAGTCCTTATGGTTTTGCTGATTATATTTTTATTCTTTATGTATTTGCATTTTGAATATTTTATTTTGATCGTGTTCCTCTATTATATAATCTTAATTGCTACGGGAATTAGTATTGAGAAAATGTGCTTCATTTTTTTTGTTTGTATTGGTGTATTTTCTTGTTTCACCAGTTTTTGTTTTTGTGCCTGTGTCTTTTCTTATTTGAAATGTTCTTCCTCTATCAATTGAGCATTGACTTATGTTAGTAAGTCTTGAGTTATACTTTTTTTTTTACCTGAAGACTCAAAAAAATCTTTTTATATTTTAAAATTAATTCTTAAAAATATTTGGTGCATATTTCCAATAATTTTCTTCACTATTGGAAAAAGAAATTCAAAATGAATTTATCATTGCTATAAATATTTCATTTGAATACTAGCTGACCCGGCAAACGTTATTCCGCCATATAAATTATTTCTAGTGAATATTTTGGTTGTTAATTAAAAAATAACGAATGTATTGTAAGTGTTTGGGGCATGGGATCTATGACAGAAAGAGTACTGGAGCTCTGTAGACGATGATCGCCGATAAAAAAAACAAAAAACATTCATTTTCTTAATACAATGTATTTCATTAACGTAACGGACATATACATTGTTTGATCTTTTAAAAGTTAAACGTAAAGTGTAAAAAGTAAAATATTTTTCATCCTAAAGTATAAAAATGAAATAAAGAAAATCAATATTCATTTCGAAGAGCAATTGAGTGTACAATATTTTTTGTCAGTCTGTATTTAGACAACACAAATAAGCTCGATGGTTTAGTCACGCGAGAACATATAATTGTCCGTCTGAATAACATGGCGTGCCCAAATCTAAGCAGCAAACAGACATCGTTTGGCCTTGCGGCTTATTGATTGTCGTTGCGAATGTCATCTAATAGGAAAGTGAACGCGTTTGAATTCGATTGACACGTCTGTGAGAATCATTGGAATTCGTAGCAGCAAAACATTTTCGGCTCATAATTTGTCTTTCAAAATGGTGGCTTCGATAACGTTTTTCATCAATTTTTTAATGACCAATCGCATGCCATTGCACAGCCGTGGTGGGTTCAAATTTCGAAGTAAAATAACCGGAGATTCAACTTTCAGTCGTAGAAGGTGTGGTGACATGCCTGGCAAATCCAGTCAGTTCAAAAATTCTGTAAGATAATTTACAGCTTCGTTAGCATTGCAAACTGTATCGATCGATTTGTATGATACCAAGTCGCCTGGCAATGGCTGCTGTATCTTGAAGTTTAAGCCGTCGAAGTTCACATTTTATTCTGCCAAAATGGCTCTTTCTGCCAACCACGAATGATATATGTTTTGTGTGCGTGCATCGGGAAATATGCGATCAATGAGAGCATTTTGCTAATCAATGAGAGTGCAGAAATTAGTGGGCAATTTTATGTATCCAGTATTTTCATAGAAAGCAACTTTTCAATTGCCGATATCTAACAATTGGTCCGAGAATGTGCCAGCAGATGGATCTTGTAGCATTTGGACGCGCGGGTTTATTTTTAGTTACACTTTTTCAACATTACTCCACAGTGGTGATGATTTCAAGCAAGCGTTGATCTCATCAGCGTACGTTGAACGTGGAATGACGGGATAGGGACACCCTAACCTAATAGAGTTATGGAATATACTTTACGATCTATTCTCATACCTACCAAATACACATAAAAAATTTCATAAAAATCACTCGAGCCGTTTCAGTGGAGTATTAACACAAACACCGTGACACGAGTTTTTCATATATTAGATTTCTTCCACTGTAAATGAAATAAGAATTTTTCTATTGTTTATGATGAAGCTATGACACTAACGCTTTTTTTCTCAAAGTGATTTAGTTCTTGTTTAATTTTAGCTTTTATTATGCGTTTTGAAATTTGCTCTTCTTGCAATTATGGTTTAACTTCACAAATAAACAATAATAAAAATATTTTTATACAGTATCAATTTTTAGCAATGTTTCTCTTTCATGTAATATAATTTGATGTATAAAATATGTTATCCTTCTTATCGCTTGAATATTGTTTTCTTACTGCAGGGCATGAACTTTTTTTGAAACCGATATATTTTTATTGAACAGCCCGTCGACTTATGGAATAAATTATGAAAATTCATTCTAGTATACATAAAACTTAAATCCTGAACGATTCCACTTTCCCTTCTTATATTTTAAATAAAAATGTAAGAAGTTTCTAATTTTCAGCTTTAATTTGTTGATATTTTAGATATTTAACCACTTCCCCTTTTCAAATTATTGTTCACATTTTAACGGAGATGACAGAAAATTTGGCAAAAACCTTTCAACTGAAGGAAACAGTATAAGGCTTTTAAAATAGTACATGGGTGTCTACTGGGAGGTTTGATTTATTCAAAAACTAATTTTCATAACATAAAATAGTTATTAAAAACATAATATGGCAAGTACATGAAAAGTAAAAACAAAAACAAACATAAAAAACATGAAACAATTCCAAAAGAATATTACACGGTCACACATTTAAAAAAAACACTGTTTTGGAGTGGAACATATGCATTTGTTACATAAAAATTATAAATCATTTATATAAGGGGACATTTCTATAGTTGCAATTTTTTCCAGCCATTAGTTTATATCCACAGTACAGATACCAATAAATAGTCACGAAAGTTAATAGGAATTTAAACCAATGGCTATCAAAATTTGAAGTTTAAAATTATTTACCTGGGGAACCTTAAAGAGCAAGCTATTTAAAATATTTAATTGAAAATTTTAACAGCCATTCTGGGCAGATCAGGCAGCCGTCAAAGGCGGCTAATTTGAAATAATTAAATATAGTATATTGCACAAAAAATTATGCAGGATTATCAACGAATAAAAACCAACATTTCAGATTCCGTCTTTCATTATACGATACAATAATTTTCAAATAACGGATTACCAAATTACAGTAGGTTTGATGTGGAATGATGGAAAAACCATTGGTTGGAATGTTTAATTGCGATTTTTTTGCAATATTTTTTAGAGGAAGATATGTAAAACGTTTAAAAGAAAATCTTAGCGCCCATTTGTCTAGGAGAATCAGTTAGTTGACAAATTTCGCAACATTTGAATTTCTTTATACATCAGGAAGCATAGTGTAACATTTCTCAAATAATGGATTATCATATTAGGATCTATTTTGGAACGGTGAATAGAAGAATTGTTTAGATTTTTCCATAGCAATAACTTAACATACTTTCAAAAGCATATTTTTCATATCATAAAATATTTATTGAAAATTTATGCAGCTATTCATCTCAACGAAACAAGTTGTTGCCGAGAGAATTTCATTTGGAATAAACAAATATTTTACAATATCCAAAAAATTAAGCAGTGTTATGATAGGACAAAAACCTGCTTTATTTTAAATTCCGCCATACATCACGAAGCATAATGCAACATTTTTCGCTTCAGGAATTAACCATATTGCAATAGATCTGCTATGAAATGATGGATGGAAGTATTGGTTGGACTGCGCTGTAGCAATAACTTTCATACTTTTAAAAGCATATCTTTCGTATTGTAAAGTATTTAATTGGAAAGTTTAGCAAACATTCATCCTAGCAAATCAGCTGGTCACCAAGGGTATCTCTTCTGGAATAATTAAATATTTTACGGTGCGTACACTCATAAAAAAGTATTGTACTAGCAAAGAACAAAAAAACAGTTTCATTTTAAATTTCACCATACATCACGAAGCATAATGCAATATTTTTCGCTTATGGGTTATTACCATATTGCAGTTGATTTGCTATGGAATTAAAGATGAAAGCAATGGTCGGATTGGATGGTCGTATACTTTTCATACAGATACCATTATAAGTCTAATAGCAAATTACGTAAAATACTTAATTGAAAATTTTATTAATCATTTGTCACGAAGAATTGGCTGGTTAATCATTTATTTTACAATGCCCCAAAAAGTATGCTTGGTTATCAACAGACAAAAAACAGTTTCAGGTTTTAGCAACTCTTGAATTCCGCCATATATCACGAAACACAGTGACACATGTTTTAAGCAACGACTTATTATGATTTATTTATGGTAACAACTTATGACTTATTTATTGTAGCAATAACTTTCACATCTTCAAAAGCATTTTTTTTAATATTGTAAATAATTGAGAGATAATTTTAACTACCTCAATTAAATATTTTACAATTGAAGGACATGAAAATCATCTGGTCGACAAAGGTGTTTAGTCAATTATAATTAACTATTTTACATTGTATAAAATAATTAGGCTGCCTTATCAACGAACAAAAACCTGTTTCATTTTAAATTCCGCCCTACATCACGAAGCATAGAGCAACACTTTTCGCGCAAGGGATTACCATATTACAATTGATCTGCTGTGGAATGATGGACGGAAGCATTGGTTGGATTGATACGTCGCGATACATTTCATGCATGCATCTAGTGTGTCTGTAGACATGCCTCATTAGACGCAAATCCAAACAGAGTTGGATTCCGACTGGCTGACCGCTTTGCTGTCTCCTTATTGAGGTCGAATCGCAATCTGCAGGAAATGTGACTGTCACTTTCGAATTCCGCTTTTTTGTTTTTGCAGCCATCCTTGAAAAGGCCCGAGAGAGCAGGGGTTTTATCAGCGAGATAAACAGTGGGTCGCTTTCTTTTTTAATTCGACAGAAAGTGACACGATTGCGCTTTTGCTGTTTTCTGCATCTGAGTCAAATAAGAGCTGGGGTGGCACATTTTTCTTATCGCGGAGATTTTCTGAACTAGATACAATTCAAAAAATCATTTTTATATTCTAATATGCAAAGTTGTATTTGTTAAAAATTTCGTACTAGAGATTTTGGCGAATCTCTACGTTTTAAAGTTCCATGAGTTGAAAAAAAATCAAATTATATCTGTCCATCTGTCTTTGTGTCTGACTGTGATAAATATACTTCAAAAAACATTTTCAGCTTGATGGATGCAAATTTGGCATGCGGTTTTTAAACCAAATCTATAAATTTCTTTCAAATTTTAAGCAAACTCTGTTCAGAAGAAGTCTGTCTATACTGCTATTCGAAGATACGTTAACATGATAACTACATGACTGAGAAATCCAGAGGGATACACTTTGGTATACAGATTTAACATCTATACTATAGACACCTATAAAGTTTTGAGACAAATCGAACAAAGGTTTTACCATCTGCCAGTCTGTACTTTCAAAAACATGTAACGCTTAAACATATGAAATTTGGTATGGAATTTTGTGACTATAAAAGCAGTTTTAATTCAAAATTTTGTTAGAATCGGATGGATAAAACGAGCCAAACGCGCCGAAAATACAAATTTGATTTTCGGATACTATTAACTGCATATCAATGATTAATCTTGAAAAACATCGCCAAGGATCACATGGTAGATTCAGTAAAAATTCCCAATTCTCACTAAAAGTTAACTTTTTGCCACTATTTTATGCCAATGCCATGACAGGGGTTCTCTGAGAGAAAGTTTTGGACTAGTACATGAAGAAAACATTGAAATTCTCAAATAATTCCTCTAAATATTTTGTCGAATTTCTACGTTTCAGACATTTCAGAGTTGCAAAATGCTCATTTGTAGAATTAAGCCTGTCTAATTTTGTGCCCAAATTTGTAGATTTCTGTGAAATTTTGAACGAAATTCATTTACAGGAAATATGCCTGCCAGGCTGTCCAAGTAAAAGTTGAGACGTGAACTAGAAATCGTTAGGAACTGGATAAATGAAATTTGGTTAAATAGGTTTAGCCTCTGAATGCAAATGTTCATCTAATTTAGGAAAAAATCCTTCAAGAGATTGAACCTCTGTCAATTAATACTTTATCATGCATACAAATGCGGTAATCCAAAAATAACTTAGGAAAATGAAATTTGGTATATGATTTTGTGACCACAGTTATAGTTTTATATTAAATTTTGAGTTTATTATGCAGAAAAAGCATCCAAAATGCATCCATCAAATATCAATATTTGTCTAAAATGATTTCAAAAATCAATATTTCGTATTCATTGTTCGTAAATACATTGAATTTAATACATAAGTGCCTTTTTTTACTATGCTACGGATCATACAGTTCTCACTTGTGGGGCTTTGAAAATAAAAATCTGAGCACTCGTGATGCTCACGGCTTTGTCTGATGCAATTTTATGGGAGGGGTGTAGGGTGTTACCACTTTTAATAGAGAATATGCGAGAATGTTTCAGGGTGATCAATCTCGATGATTATCTAAGGAATTGGAAAACAGTTTCAAGCGGGAAGTGGCAACACAAGACTGATGGTAGCATTTTCGATCATTTAAGAGAATTGGTAATATTTGCATCTTCCAAAAAATTATTTTTTAATTTCTGTCTGATAAAATAGGGAGCAATTGCTGATTACTGAAATATATAATTTGGATATTTTGAAATATTAAAATTTTATAAACTATCTTTTAACAATGAATCTAATAGCAGCTCCTATGATACAAATATAGAGTCGTCTGCCTTTTTCTCAAAGCACATTCTCTGAAATTTCGATACGCATGGAATAATGACCTGAATATTTCAGTAATATCGAATTCCTTATTACTATTTATTTCTTACTTTCAACTACCGCAATACAACTTAGATAATAGGAGATATTGTTTCTAAGTAAATCATTTTAAAAATAATAATTTAAATAAATAAGTAAATATTAGTAAAATCTAAACAGTAAATAGCACTTTGATAAGATAATTGTATCAGGGAAATTTAAAATAAATAATACAATCCAGCATATTTATTTATTTGTGAAAAGGTAAAAAAGATTTGTATATTTACTTTATTGACTACACAGGATTAAATTAAAATAGACATAGTTTACAGAAGATGCAGATTAATTTTTAAAACACACAGGAGTGGTCGCCTCAAAACTTTCTCGCGTATTTCTAATTAGCTTACCCTGCCAGAGAATGATACTAATGTTCGGCTCTAAATGTTAGTCCTAGATTATAACTCTCTCTTTCTTAAGTGAACCGAAACACCCTTGACAGTAAAAATTCTCAAAATTTTAGTTGTAAATAAAGGGATGATTTTTACAAGTGAAATTTAATATCTAATAGGAAATTTAGATCATATATAATAAATGATTTATTTTAATTACAAAATAGCAGAAAAATATCTTTTTTTCTTAAAGTGTATGTCTTGTAATGGCACATCGAATATGTGTTGCGATACGATAATTTTCAAATTCATAACCATAAATCGGTACATTCGGATAAATAATTCTGAGTAAAATCATCCCAAAATTAGCATACTAATTGAATATTTAATTAATAATGACAGTGAAATTATTTATATTTAAATATGCAACTAACAAAAATCCTTAACGTGAAAATCAAGAAGATTAGACTCTGTAACAAAGTGGCAAAAATCAGTCATCTGACTTCGGATTTTTAAGACTTTTTTTTATATATATGAAGAAATGCAATTAAGTAAAATATAGTAAATATATAGTAATATAGTTTTATTTATAATAAAAAAATTTTATAGTAAAATTTTTTTTTATTTATTGATTTTAAAATGATATTCTAATAGTTACAGATTATTTGAGAAAAACTTACAATTTGTAAAAGTGAGGTTGAAGTCTTGAAAGTGCAGTTATGAAGTATATAACAACGATTAAAGAATAAATATAAGTTGGGTAACAAGAGTATGATAATTAAAACTGAAAAATGAATTCGAAAACACCAAACGATATTCTCGCTATTCTTTGTGGCTCGAGATCAATTTATTAATTGTAAGAACCAAACGATAAATTCGTAGCGTCATCTGAAGGTAACGTCATTTCACAAAAATTATCGAAAAATATATATAATAATTTTGTTTATTAAATTATTTTTATATTAATATATTTATATATATCCTTTAATAGAGCTGTTACATATTAAAAATAAATATTTTATAAAATGAATGATTCATAAATAAAAGATAACGATAATTCTCAAGTTAGTTTTAATTTAAAAATTATCGTTTTTATCCTGCTGTACAAATTTTAGATTCATGTTTTACCGAATTTTTCTTCTTCAAAATACTCGGTAAAAACTTAATTTTTACCAAGATTTCAACAACTCGGGATTAGCCGATTTCTTTTGCATTTTCACATGGCATTAAACTAATCATTCTAATGTAATCAGTCGCAGTATACAAAACACACTTTCAGATGAACTTGTGACTTTTAAAGAGAGGGTATTTCCTTCTGTAATGACAATCAAGAATTACACGTGTTGTAGACTTCCCGAAGATTTAATTTATGTGTTCTTAATACTCTTTCTAAGCTGCAGTAGACCGATCATTATCTCGTGCCGTACAGAAGTTTAATTCTCGTGCATAAATTTGCCACTCCGCGTGAGATTTAAGAAGCATGACATTTATGCTGAAATTCTTCACTCTGACATTTCGTCAAATTGCATTTAGAAATCAGTTTTACTGGCTTTCGACTGTTGGATAACTTCGCGCTTCGTGGATTCGTAAGCGATCGCATAATTCGGTGATAAACCAGATCCACGTTTTTCAGAAGCCATGACTAATTAGTTTATGCAATATGCTATCTAATTAATGCGTCAGTTTATTTATATTGAAATATATAATAAAGTTGTTTTTGAATACTATTTTAAACTAGAGTAGAGGTAAACTAATTCAAAATAATAATAAAAAAAAAACCCTTCTAATTCCTTATGATCAAGGAATTTACTTTTTCGTATATAAAGTACACAAAAAGAAAATATTATAATTGCCAAAACATTTGTTTGAAGAATATTCATGTTGTAGACAACGTTAAACACATTTGATAAGCACATTTTTGGAATTTTGTATATCTGTGAGAGTGATAACTGAAATACGTTTTGAGCTATATAGATGACATTTGATATATGATATCTAGTATAATTTTGTATATGTCCATCAAATTTTGACCATTAGAAATTGCGAACAACTACTACAAAATAGTCTTTTAACATACGATCACTGGTGATATTTTTAGTGATTAATTGCTGCTATGCGATTAATAACAAGTATTTTAGATAACTATTAATATACAAGTATTTTAGGTAACTATTAATATACAAGTATTTTAGATAACTATTCATGTACAAGTATTTTAGATAACTATTAATATACAAGTATTTTAGATAACTATTAATATACAAGTATGGTACGAATTTACCATAAGTTTAAGCTGGTTCATTTCAATTTTTTAATAAGTGGACTGTATCTTATTTAAAATCAAACGACAATTCGAAAGCCAAACTTTTATTTCATCGAGGTTCACCGACCCCGCGACGACTCAGTACGAAACTGTTTTTGAAAACTGATCCCATGTCAGCAGGGTTACAATAAAGTTTATCGCTGAAGCCAAGTCAGCGCATGGTTGCAAGATTCTAACAAACGCGCCAACGAAGGGGTAACAAAGTATTTTAGATAACTATTAATATACAAGTATTCAAGTATTTTAAATAATTATTAATATACAAGTATTTAGATAACTATTAATACACAAGTATATAAGTATTTTATATAACTATTAATACACATCTATTCATATACAAGTATATAAGTATT